>OY992878.1:142610001-142786637 GCA_963921405.1 Cepaea hortensis
TGTTCTTAATTTCATAGAATGCAAATTTTGCTTATCCTAATTATGCTCTTTATAGAAGTAATTTATCTTCCATGTGATATTATCCTTGTGTCTAGATATGTGAAATTCTGCACTTGCCTTAAATAGCATCATTCGCTTTAATTATGTATAGGAGAAACCCGAGGCTTGAATTTCAGACCTGCGTGTCATAGCTACGTTAATTAAATATCCATGAGTGAATCACCAGAAAACGAGTGTAGAATATTAAATATTTAACTGTGGTACAGTGTTAGTTCCTCTTTAACGAATGGTTGGAGAAGCTTAGAGGTTTGATGCCAGCCTCTAAGTCAGGAAGACCAGGTTCGTATCAAACGGTTGATGTTTATAACCAAAGTTACCGATAAATGTAATCCAGGATAGTAGATAGGGCGTTAGCCTATCTTAAATAATGGCGAAAAATTAGGCTGGTTAGGCCAATCGTTCCCTCTCTTAGCAGACGACAAACGCAGGCGCCGAAGTATCGTCCGACCGCGGTCATGATATTGTCAGCACAGCTTTCTAACTACTACACTAACGGAAAGTATATAGTACTACAAGTAATGTCTGGTCAACGTTGTGTCTACATGCGGTGGAATTTTCATTGACGAGTCGCTCTGTTGCAATGGGATACAGATTACTGTTACCTACCACGAACCGAAGTTTACAGCCCAAAATGAGATTGTCTTCTTTCTTCTTCTTTCTGTTCACATAGAAACAGCTCATACCTGCAATTTTATTTATTGCACAAAATGCCATGTTTAATTCAATTTTCGCAGGATTTCGTAGAGTTAAGCCTCTAGATTTTTTCATAGAATAGGACCTTGTAAGCTGTGTTTGCCATAATATTGTTGAATGTGGTATGTAACGGCACCGTGACTTATGACACAGTGAGACGAGCAGTGTCATGATTCTCCGTCATAATGAGTCGAAGTTGCTGCTGCGAGCAATATAGAAGCAGTCCGCTTTGCGTTTAATTGGATAGCATGAGGCGTTGGCCGTTCAGAAAGTAGTGGCAAACTAGTTAGCTATTATTACCTAGTAAATCATACCCCCCCCCCCTTTCCCCGCCCCCCCCCCAAAAAAAAAAGAAAAAAAGAAAAGAAATCACAGTCGATAAATGCTGATGTTGATTTCTATATCATGTAAAGAAAATGCAATTAACGTTTGCTTTAATGCATCCTGCAGTGCGAGGTGCTTACCCGCATGTACGCATTGCTGAAGAATATAGCGTGTTCATATTGTTGTAGAACTTAACAAGTATAGATTTCTGTAGAGTTTAGCATGTGCACAATGCTGTAGAACTTAGCATGTGTCTCAACATGCTTACAACCGCCAAAGCGTTAGAACTCGAACTAGAGAACAATATGTAATAAAGTCGCTCATCTTGAAGACACTGTTTCAATTCGAGATAAATCCTTTTAATTTCAGATTTCTCTTCCAGAAAATAGATACAACACTGTTGTACAATGTAACGGGCACCTGAAACGGGGACGGGACGTTACAATTTAATACAAACCCAGCGGGTCATAATCTTCTGTAATTGCTCAGTCTCTCAGTGACTATCGCGAATCATTACCAAACTCGTCGTCTATAATTTATGCATGTCCCGGTCCACGGTGTTATGAATGCTATATAAACAGGCGATCTCTTCTGTCAGTAAATATGAATGGCCTAAATGATCAAACCTTTTATCACGAAACTCCACGGAAAACACAGCTGACTTTATGTCCTTTCTCGAAGCGACCTCTGTTGCTGTCTTGACGATGCTTACGTCGTCCTTAGTTTTCCCTAGTGGTCAAGTCATTCTATTGTTAGACTGGGAATCTCCTAATTCCCATTATGTGGTGCGTGTGAGCGTGACCACTATGTGGCAGCATGTACACATTACAGTATAACCTGTCTGTAGCTTTGTAGACCTTAACTATTAAATCACCGTGTCCTATTCTGAACTCACTGATAGTAATGCACCGAGTCCTGACTAGTAGCATATAATCAGCCTGTGGATGAACAGGTAGCTTTCTGAGTGATGATACTAGATTGTTCGTGTATGAATATGTAACTGAGATGGCGCGGTAGCGCAGTGGCTAGTACGATTGTCGGCCCAGTGGTAATGGGTTTGAACCCTCATCAAGGCGGGTATTTGTGTAAACGTTGCCCTGGCCTCTTAGGTTGACCCAGCCTGAAACTGGTACTAGGAAATGTCATGGGAAATAAAAGGGGGCGGTATGATACTGACCACAAAACCCTCATACAAATATGGGGCTAGCATCATTTGTCCAGCCGGTCTCTCTGGCTGTGGGGTTACAACACTTTCTCTCTGTAATCCCGTTTATCACGCAGAGTCTCGTAGCGGAGCGAGAGCTGAGGCGGTTCGACCTCCGCTCGTGACGTGCGGGATACTGAGCCGGCCGCTCAGAAAGCAATGGCAAACTACTGAGCGTAATCTTGCCAAGAGATCAACATACAGCTGAAAGATGCTGGTGTTGACAGCTAAGTCCTGTAAAGGATATGCTAAAAAAAAAAAAAAATCATTTGTCCATTTCACCCGAAAGCGTAAAAAAACAGGTCTTTAATTTAACTTTAAGAACTTATTTATGCTAACGGATTCATTGGGTGTGATAGGATACTCTAAACTAACTTGTTAAAAGTAGAGTTTTAAGCGTCCACACAAAGATTTCAGGAACATATTAGTCGAACTTTAAAAAAAAAATACAAAATGATAAAATAATGGAGTCTAAGGGTGTGAAATAATAGAAGAATAACTAATAACATGCTGCTTCCATTCCTGACTTGGGGACGTAAATCATAAGTAGCTGAGAAGCTGGAGTGGGTCCGATTGATGGCGAGGGACACTGGTAATAGGGAAAGCGAATCCAAAAGCAAAAATCGTCCAGTAGACTAGAAGTAGCATCACGTGATCAGGCTATGCTTACGTTCTAAGCTAGAAAAAGCTAAAAAAAAAAAAAAAACAGTGCCGCTCGGAACGTCATCATCGTGTAACAGAGCCTATGCAGAACGTCATACTCATAGCGGCCGGCCGAAATGTTTCTCCAGCCAGTTCTTGAACCAGTTCTCTTGTCTCAAGCCTGGGTCTCTGCGGTTTCCTGTGTCCATCTTCGTGCTGGTCGGACCCATTCTCGCCAACCATGAACCAGCATTCCCCCTTGTTCTCTCTGAGCCACTGTGACGTGTAATATGGTCAAGGTACTTCCGTTTCTGAGATAGGATGCTGATGATGAGATAGTTGAGGAGCGGCTGGCCGAGTGGCTAGAATGCCGGATTCTCCTTCGGGAGACCCGGGTTCCAATCCTCGGTAAGGTGTGGAGTTTTTATGTCTGGGGCAAAAAGAAAACTCTAACCTGCACAGTTCGCGGCGACTGCACTAGCCAGGCGGCCTTAATCCCTCAGGCTCAAAACCGCCCTGCCATATAACGCAAGGTACTAAACTATATTGGCAGCAAATGCCATTATTTTCTATGAGCCAGTTTTCTTATGGTCAGATCTTGTAGAACATAAATACTTTTCTTATTTTTGGTCCACGATATTCTAGTAACATTTATTTAAACATATTACATAAAATGTTTTGAATGTTACAACATAAACTGCCCTTGACATCGCGTCACAATGTCACCCATGTCACGTGGCGTGTGACGTAATTTGAACTGTTCATCGAGTTGTTAATCCCTTAGGCTGAGTTTGAGAGTTCTGAACCAGGATTCCCCAATAGTGTCTGTCGTTTGCTGTTCGCCTCAGTGCCCCGTATGTCTTAAGTGACAGGTTTCTTTATGCTTTGGCATCAACAGTGTTCCGTTGCCGACCTGTTCATCGCTAACCATCTTACCTTAAGGACTTTCTTCGATTGATCTTCACAGGTAATTCATGATCAGGTCACTACCGTGTTCCCTTTCTAATTACTCTGACAGAGATTAGGAGCGGAACAGGCCAAGCACATGTTGCATTTCTGTATGTTTGTTTTCATTTGCGTTCGCTCGTTTTGAAGTCACTCGTAGCCCATACGTGTGCAATTATAGTTCACTGGACTGTTTTTTTGTTGTTGCGTATTTTTCCTTATTTCAAGTGTTCATCGGCATGAGGCGAACCCACTCCGACTTCTGGGGTACTTGTAATTTACACCCGCAAGTCGAGAAGTCAACAGTTTATTCCAATTGACCGCTGTTGGAGTTGAAGCCGCTACCTCAGCATCAGCACACCGGGTGTTTAAGAGCGAGCGGTCGTATTCAATAATAATTATGCAGTTAGTCAATATCACTGCATTTCAGAACCATAGTACAGAGTTGTTACATAAAACTTGTTCTTTTGTACGGCAGTGAATCATTGGCCGTCATTGAACAGATGAGGTAGAGATTGGCGGCAGCATGACTATTTCTGCCACGTTTGTATCGAATACCACGGACTGCCAGGGTAACTAACGAGTGTAGGAAAAGGATAATATTAACAGAATATTATATACAACAATAAGAATAAAGAACAATAAGAAGAAACACTACTATTTGGTCATAATGAGGAGGGTGGTGTTGGAAAATATAGTGGCAACTGAATAAAAATCGGGGTTAACAAAGGCATCTAGTCTGGATAGACTGGGACGGTGGCAAGGAAGAAAATCGTCAATAGAATTGATCAAGAACACCGGAACCGAAATCTGTAAAGATGCATGAACGTCAGTAGACAGGAGATATGATGAGGATATTATTATCAATTTTCCGCTTTTATTTATATGTTCTTTATTCAATGATACTGAAGTATAGTTGATTACAGGCAGCTGGGTGGCTGGTGCAATTACGTTGTCATTTTCCAGAGAGGCCCCTGAAATAAAATCTAGTTGTTCCATAAATATTCATTCTACCCAGACTGAACGAGAGCTGGTATTGATCTTATTCTTGTACATTGTAGAGGTCTTGTACATTCCTAGTTACAGATAAAACAGGTTGGACGTGAAGATCATGCACGAAATTAGCACAGTTGTTTCAACTATCAGGAGATGGTGGTGTCGGCTAGAGATTGAAGTGTATGACACATGTGGTTTACACATCGATATATACTTGTGTGTAACATGTGGTTTACACATCGATATATACTTGTGTGTAACATGTGGTTTACACATCGATATATACTTGTGTGTAACATGTGGTTTACACATCGATATATACTTGTGTGTAACATGTGGTTTACACATCGATATATACTTGTGTGTAACATGTGGTTTACACATCGATATATACTTGTGTGTAACATGTGGTTTTCACATCGATATATACTTGTGTGTAACATGTGGTTTTCACATCGATATTCACTTGTTTGTGTGCCACATGTGGTTTAGATAGCCAAATTCACAACAACTTATTTTATTGTGCTTCAGTGTAATCTTTTCTCACTATTACATCTGTCTGTCTGCTGTCTGTATGTCTGATGTCTGCTGTCTGTCTGCTCTCTGTCTGTCTATGGTTCGCGGAAAGGTTAGTTTTAATGTATGTTAACCTGTATTTGATATATAGTAGGCTGTTGACGGCCGGTCTCTCTGGCTGAGGGGTTACACCACTTTCTCCGTAATCCCGTTTATCACGCAGTCTCGTAGCGGGCGAGAACTGGGAGCGGTTCGTCCCCCGCTGGTGACTTGCGGGATAACTGAGCCGGTCGATCAGAAAGCAATGGCAAACTACTGAGCGTAATCTTGCCAAGAAATCAACAGACAGCTGAAAGATGCTGCTGTTGACAGCGATGTCCTGTAAAGGGATATGCGAATAAAAATATATTAAAAAAGGCCGTTGACGAGATAGCAGGGTCGTTTTCTACCCGCGTCAGTTTGGACGTCATCATTGACTTCTCGCCCATAAAGCAATGGCAAACTACTGCGCGTAAACATGCATAGAAAATCAACCTTGGGTTGAAGTTGATCGTAAAGTCCTGCAAAGAAAATGCATTTAAAAAAAAAAAGGTATACTTATTTGTGGTCTTACAGGACAATGCCCAGAAGTTGGTGGCCGGGGGGTTATCCGCAATTCCACTTCACATGTCGTGGGAAGTGCGTTCAATTCCCTCGGTAATGTTTGCGTATTTGAAACATTAAATATTAGCCTTTACACTGCATTACATCTGCCTGGAAAAGTTACTATTACGTATCAAGATGAAAAAAAACCAACTACCTTAACACATCCAGGAAAATGCTTGGATGTCGTCATGAAGACACAGAGATAGATAAAGACACAAAAACAAGAATGTAGAACATAATTCAGTATAAGCAAAATTAGATTTAGAGTGATGATAAAACAGGACAAACTTATCGGAAATATGAGTGAACATTAATTAGCACAGAATGGGGAGAAAAACAAATAGTAACATTAAGAAACGAGAGACTGGGCAAGCGGACGAAGAAAAATAAACTGATTCTTCACAGACTCTCAATGTGGCATAGACAAATATCATATCAATTGATTTATTTCTTTTCTGCTTCTGCTGTCTCCTCTTTCTTTCTTTCTTTCTTTCCTTATTTCTTTCGTTCTTTCTTTCTTTCTTTCTTTCTTTCTTTCTTTCTTTCTTTCCTTATTTCTTTCTTTCTTTTCTTTCTTTCTTTCTTTCCTTCTTTCTTTCTTTCTTTCTTTCCTTCTTTCTTTCTTTCTTTCTTTCTTTTCTTTCTTTCTTTCTTTTCTTTCTTTCTTTCTTTCCGTCCGTCCGTCCGTCCGTCCGTCTGTCTGTCTGTCTGTCTGTCTGTCTGTCTGTCTGTCTGTCTACAGAGTTGTCCACTTATCCCTGTGGATACTCGGTCCCCAGGACTGCGTTAGCCACACTGTGATGTGTTTCCCATCCTCTACCACCAAGAGGTGCAATTGGGATTTTCCCTTCCTACAGTTCTGGTCTATTTAGACAAAATCTCTCCAATACTTTTACCAGACAATGTTTACGATCAGTAGTTTTCCATAGAAGCAACATAACCCACTGTTACTCGTAAAGACGTGAACACATAAAATACAGAGAGACACGAGCACATTACAAGCTTGCATAATGGATTTCGCCTATATCGTCACATGTAGCATTATTATCAGCCGAAGGGACGTAGAAACGAGCATTCAATGAACTTCCATTTTGGGGAAATGGATAACTGTGGTTTCGGCAACCGACAAAGTTTTTGACAACCCTTGGCAAAAATGTCGTAACAGCGCTTTTCTGAAGTAAAATTATGTCGCCATGTTCTGAATCGCTGATACATTATCCCGGTTTTACATAGACGTTGAATAAGACTGAATTACTCCAATCATTGCCAAATTTTCAGTTTTTGGCAGTGATCCATTTCGCCGTCATTGATTCTTGTAAACTCGCGTATCGGACATTTGCTTGGAGATAAGAGTGGCGCCAGAAGATAGCGGAGGGAGGGGAATAAGGTTTTGTATGGGACTGTCTATCCAAGTGAGGATTGGGAATACCAGGGTGTAGTACACAGTTGTCGACGTCTCTGACTCAAGGGTAGTGAATGCAGCTTCGCAATTCCGACATAGTGGGTTCGATATCAGCCACATATGAATTGGAAGCAGATCGCTTTGCGTTGATTTTTATTATGGTATAGAGCGTCGGTGTTCAGAAAACAATAGCAAACTATTGAAAGTAAAATTGTGTAAAGAGTTACGAACAGCCAGTAAATGATTGGGTGATTAAAATGTCCCGTAAAATGATAAACAGATAACTTTATAGCACAGTTATGGTTACACAGTAAGTAGGGCCTTTTCTCCATCACCTCATCTAGATGCCCCCCTCCCCTCCCTCCCCCTGCCTCCTCCGCATCTCATATGTACCCAGTTATACACCAAAGGGAGAACAATTTGCTCGTTTCCGGGGTAAATGCATTGAATTCACAGTAGTTTGTCTGGCTAGTGCACTCGACTAGCGGATCGATAGTTCCAGATTCAAATCCTCCAGGAGACAGTACGATATTGTCCACAGCAAAAAGGATTCACTGTGAACGAACGAACGAACGAACGAACGAACGAACGAACGGACTTTATTTTCAAAGGGTAACAAATTGGACACGCAGGCCCGTCTTGCATTCGGCCCTTCCAATAACTCATCTTTCGTTCGTCAATAATGCATAATACACATAGAGAAAAAAAAACATTGTCAAATGAATGTTGTAAACATAAACAATGCATATTACCATGTTATGCGGATTAATCGGATATCATCGAGCCGCCGGTGATCCACTGTGAGTTGTTTGCTTGGATGGTTGGGTGGTTGGTTGCATGGCTGGTTGGGAGGTTGCGTGGTTGATTGGTTGGGTGATTGTGTGGTTGGGTTATTGGTTGGTTGATTAGATGGTTGAGTGGTTAGTTAGGTGACGGCTGGTTGGTCGAATGGTTGACTGGTTGGTTCAATGGTTGACTGGTTGGTTGAATGGTTGACTGGTTGGTTCGTAATGACTCCTTTGGATGATTGTGGGCTTCAAGCCTTAGTCAAATGCAATGGCGATCAGGTCGTGGAAGCCTTGAAATGGGCTTGTATCTATCTGACGGCGGTATATAGACTTTCCTTGACCCCGTATCAAATTACCCTCTCCACGCATGGGAACTATAATGCAGAGCTCTTCTTCACTTCTTCCAGCTCAGAACGAACCAGCGTTGGTAAGGCCAGTTCTAGAACGTTTGACCTGCCAGGAGGTCTTTCAGTATGTATCCAGGGAATGATTCGGCACAACACATGCATACAGGTTGAGATTAAGCTTAGGTTAGTCATTGGGCCTCGAGAGGGATTAGATATTTCATCATGACTGATCCCCAACCCAATCACAGAGAGATCCCTGCTTCTTACACGAGTACTAGAAACATTTAAGGGAGGTAAGTCGGCCCATGTGATACTGATCATATCATTTATAAAGTGCTTTTTTGGCTTTAAAATTATGACCTAGCACCAAATCCTAATATGCCACGATGCCAAAGAAATGGAGCCCTTTTCCTTTACCCGGAGTCCTAGAGGCAAAGAATACTATGGACAGATAGAATCACCAATGAGCAAGTCCTACAAGAGACACATGAAAACCGTAAACTAATGGGAGAAATTAGACGTAGACAGTGGCGATGTTTTGGGCGTGAGAACTTGATGACAACTAGCAACATTAAGGGAAAACGAACAAGGGGAAGGCAGAGAGGTAAATAACTGGATGGCTGGGCCACATGGCAAAATCGGGATAAAAACAGAGCTGATCCACGACTCTGGTGATCTTGCAAGATGAATGAAGCGTGATCGCCCACGTGACACATGATCATTTTAAGTCCGAGTGGTAAAATAATACTTTTACTTATCACGTTCAATTCCCAAAAGTAATAGCTTTTCGTTTCAGAGAAGTATGTAACCATTGGTTGGAACCAATAATGAAGACAGACACAGTTTCTGGGAAAAGAGGCAGGGGTCGATCAGCATAAAGATGAACACTGAACACGGAAACACCTTGGGCGTGGCGGGCGTGAAGCGCGGAAACTGACAAAGGATTAAGGATCTTTTGGGTGGACTGTGTTGAGAACGAGTGTTTGCAAAGGACCTCTGCCATGATTGTGATGTTTCTGAGATTGACCCAGCCCAATAACATGAATATGGGATAAGTCTTCAATGATTTCCAGACATTTCCATTAGAAAAAGGGCCATGAGGAGGAAAGATTGTCCACTTAGGTTTCTGTTCCACGAAGGCTTGACACTATACAAACCTCTCATAAATTTATACTGTACCTCAGCTTTATCGTAAGTTTGTTTATCTTGCAGATTTAAGTTGCCTGTAAACTCTCTTCGCCCTTTTCAGGCTATTTCCCGGTGTAAAATTAGAGATACGATCAGTAAACTTGTGACACAAGCAGCTTTGTTGTAGTAGATTAAATCAGGATGAGGAGCTGTCGTAGCGTAGTAGCTAGCAGGCTTACCTGCTGTCTGGTGGTCATGCGTTTGAATCTAGCTCAAGATTCTATTTTTAAAAAAAAACATACCTGGGCTCCCAGATCGACCCAGAATCAGACATTGACCAGGAAACGTTGAGGGAAGTACAGGAGACCGGAGTGATCTTGACCACATCACCTATCGAGTGTCAATTAGTCTATAAAATTAATGGACTAGCACCTTTTACCCGAGAGCCGCTGTAGTGCAGTGGTTAAACCACTTGGCTGCCAGCCCGGTGTTAAACTGACATAGGCTCCCAGCTCTACCAAGCCTAACATGGGCGCCAGCATATAGTCTGGGAAGTACAGACAAGCGGTGTGACGTTCATTACTTCACCCAACTGTGTGCTCTTTAGTCTATAGTCCATTCACATGTGTTTGCCTCCATATGCAAATCCATATCGCAGTAACCAACTGAAGGAAAATGATGAGATTTAGCATATAACCATATCACAATTTCCTCCCAACAAAAACATATTTGTTCTGGAGATTGTACAGCAGATGGGTCTATCTCCATGTACCCATTACCTTCCACGGTGGTTAGGATGGTTTACAATCCTGTTTAACGAACTAAAGCTCTCAAAATGACAACTATCCAGGAATACAATAACTTTCACAGGTATTGTAGCACTAAAGATGGAACGTAGAAAGCGTCAAATAGGTAAGGATCATATGACAGGTCTAGCAAACCGGTTGGTAATTTATTTGATCTTAAACAATACTGTTAGTGAAAATATGAAGGAATATGAAGGGCAGGAGTTAGTCACAGACATTGAAACTTGAACAACTCCTCCCCAAGATGTCTAATGGCATAAGTGGAAGACAACAGCAACAGCAACCACTTCTTTTCTATTGTTAGCATTAATGGTAAATTAACTCCAAATTAGTCGCTTTAATGGTTGTCATATATTTTTGAAGGGAGTGGGAGATCACTGTAGTGCATGCCCCATCTCTAACAAAAGAAGTAGAGCCCCATCCTCTTCTATCTTCAATAACCCCAGAATATGAACCTTGAGTTATCTGCAGGCCTCGTTCTATTAAGTATGTCTAGGAGATATAGATTATGGCCCTGGTGAGAATGGTAATTACTAACTGGGAATCTGCCCCTTCTCCAATGATTCTGATAGCTCTGGAGCTCCCTTATTGGTTATCAAATCTGAGGAAAGTCTGGAGAATTTTCTCAGCCTGATTTAGATGAAGAAAACATGGATGTTGAGCAGTTGATAGATCTAGAGTCTTCTCTCCCCCATTTTTAGTACGTCATTATGAGTTAATTTATTTTTAACCAATCAAACACATAATCAATCACATTAGATTCTGACAACATGATGTACAAAGAAGTTGTTGACTCACAGATAGGTTTGAACTGATAAATTAACAGAAGGTCAATTCATGTTAATCATTTATTGACTGGGCCTGAACCTTCTGGCCAGTACATACATCTCTATTGTGATTTACACAAGATAATAGAAAAGTTGCACATTGGACCATTTACACACAGACCATCAATAAACAAGCATCAATGCATGAGATGTCAACAAGTGTGAAACATAGTAAACATTTTGATGTTGTATATATTAAGTGTGATGGTGATGAATCCACAATTAACTATCAGTTTCCTGAAATTGGGTGTGGTGTGTACCAATGAGAAAAGTAACCTGGTGACTGGAAGATTAGGTAAGCCAGGGTCCATTGACTGATGGATCTACTTCAGGTATGCCCGTATAGCTCCACTGAAGGCCTCCCCATACTCTGCTCATGGCAAAGTCATCCTCCATCTCACTTGTGGTTCATCTCTTTCTCTCGGCTTCCCTCTCTCAGGTCTGATTTAGGTGGTTAGTTTGCTGATGTGTTGGGTGGTTGTTGGTATGTAGCCACCAAGATCACTGATACATCGGGTTCTTAGTCTAATCTCGGGACTAACAAGCTCACCCGAAATTCAGACATTCTGCCTCCTCTATTTGAAAATTTGGTCACACAATTTCTGATGTCTGTTCGCCAGGCATGTTTTCGCAGGAGTGCGCTGCTTATCATAATCTATACCGGCGTTGGCGCGAAAGCCGTGTCACGTGTCTCTCCCAACCAATGGGGTTCCGAGCTTGGTCTAATGAAATCTTTCTAAGAATCCACGTCATTTGTCACTTGTTCAGTTCCAGTTTCGATGTTAAGTTTTAAGTCCTAGTCTCCGTTTGCGGTTGTGAAGTCAATTTCTTTTAATGTTGTTTCCTCTTTTTGCGGCAGGTGTTGGTAAATGAATAATGGTGGTTAGCGTTATGCCACAATGGTAAATTAACTGTACATTAGTCGCATTAATGGTAAATTAACTCCACACCAGCAGCATTTAAAGTAAATTAACTTAGCACCTCGGGTGGCCGTGTTGGGGTATATACCTTTTCAAATGAGAAGTAAGGTAACTCCTTCCCTCTTCTATACTACGCGACACCATTGAGCAAGGTGGAATATCAGTTTAACATCCCGCTCAGGGTCACGAGAAGCTATGGGAACTAGTGGTGGATAAAGTTGAGGAGCAGCTGACAGATAGTTGTTGGTGTTGGTCTCAAGTTTAGCGGCCGTAGACTGAGGATCTATTTTTAGAGACTGGCTACTGCCGCGGACCCGTTTGGTAACTGTGTACACACTTAGCATAAAAAGTAATTACAGTAAATTACGTAATAATCAATTGTGATTATAATAATTTAAGGCAGAATGGGTTAAGCCTGCCTGCCTTTGTGTGTATAAGAGGTGTGTGAATAGTGTGATCGCGTTGAGAGACATGTATATGCTTACACATAGAGTAGATAACACCACGGGCAGAGACAAACATGTATGCGATTACACATACACTGACAGATACATATAGGTATGTCAGTACACGTATGGATAGATACATACACGGGAGAGAGAGAGAGAGAGAGAGAGAGAGAGGGAGAGAGAGAGAGAGAGAGAGAGAGAGAGAGAGAGAGAGAGAGAGAGAGAGAGAGAGAGAGAGAGAGAGAGAGAGAGGGAGAGAGAGAGAGATGTGTATGTGGCTCCGTATACGGATAGATACTGACATTTTGACCTTCTGATCTCTCTGCTTCATACATTATTTCATTCGTACATCTCTTACGAAGCTAATTTTAGACAACAACGGCAACAACAGAAATGATGTATGCATTATAAACTCATGAACAATGTGTGATAATCAATAATACATAACACACTACCACTAATTTTGGGCACTGTAAATAATAGGCTAAGGTAGATGTATCCTATCGCAGGTAGGAGCATGTTTATTATACTAGCCATACAGGTTGGTAGGTAGTTAGCTAGAGAGACAAACAGACAGGGAAGCAGGCAGACAGACATGCATTATACTGAGACATTGTTGTGATTAGTTTTATAAGACAATCTATAAGTTGTGCTTGAGAAAGTTGGAAACGGTGAATTGGCACAGCTGCAGTAGAGAGATACATAGTACAAGAGAGATAAACTCAGAGTAAAGAGAGAGATAGAGATAGAGATTTCGAGAAAGAGATAGAGACAGAGAGAGAGAGATAGGGATATAGATAGAGAGATAATGATAGAGAGAGATAGAGAAAGAGAGAAATAGAGATAGAGATTTCGAGAAAGAGATAGAGACAGAGAGAGGGATATAGATAGAGAGATAATGATAGAGAGACAGAGATAGAGAAAGAGATAGAGAGATAGAGAGAGAACTAGAGAAAGAGATAGATATAGAGAGAGACTGAGATAGAGATAGAGAGAGAGATAGAAATAGAGAAAGAAAGAGACAGAAAGATAGAGATAGAGATAGAGGAAGATATAGAGATAGAGAGTTAGAGATAGGCATAAATATAGATAGAGAGAGGTAGAGAGAGAGCGAGAGAGAGAGAGAGAGAGAGAGAGAGAGAGAGAGCAATCAGCAACACATAATAACCACAGTACAACAGGCAGAGAAATTGGGCTCACGCTGGTGTTTCACCACATGCATAATCGCGTACAAACGTAACCTGACATCCAAAGCTAAATTTCCCCCATACAAAGGTCCCAGGACATTTCAAATGTAACGAAAACAAGTAACCCTTGCCCCAGCACTGATGGTGGCTCTTAAAATGTAGCTGGAACCTTCCGATATAAACCACACTGACTGAGTGTTTCTCAATGTAAAACGTTTCCTTGCGTCGCTCGAACCGATTCGTCTCCCTGGTAACGTTTGTCAACATGATATGAACGTGTGTCGCTCAGTTCGACCTGATCTCCATTATATGATTCTTCGTCTACTTTGTAAGGTAAAGTAATTTGTTTACTGCACACCTCTAGATATTATTTACTTTAATGTAACGCTTTGTGTATATCATCATCAATATTATCATCATCATAATCATCACCATCATCATCAACATCATCATCATCATCGATCCTGTCATAATCTTGCAGTATCGTCTTCGCTGTGAACGCTGGCGGTAGTTCATATCCAGCCGTTTCTACCCTGAGCCTAGTTGTTTTTTTTTTTTTTTTTTTCCGCGTTTCCATCCTGTTTCAGGATATTGCGGTCAACACCAGCATCTTTCAGCTGTATGTTGATTCCTAGGCTAGATTACGCTCAGCAGCACGCCACGACTTTCTGAGCGACCGGCTCCATACTCTCATAAGTCACTTTTGCGATTCGAACCACTGCTAATTCTCGTCGCGTCACGTGACGAGAGTATTCGGGGTTAGCGGAGAAAGCTGCTAACCCCTCGGCCATGGAGCCGGCGAGCCTAGTTGTGAATTATGTTAATCTACAAACAGACCATATCTTGGTGTTATCTGTCCATTAAAATCTTTGAGACTCCGTAGTTCTTTTGTCCTCAACGTTTCTGTCCTTAATGTCAAAATATTGCTGTATCAATTGATATTACCGAAATGCCTTGTCTTTCTCGTGTCTATATATTTTGCAGCGCAGATGTTATATTGAATTGTTATAGAGCTTCCTTGTTTGTTGCAAGCGAACTTGTTATATAGAGTTGTTATACAACTTCTTTGGGGTCTGCGTAACGCAGCGATTAAGCCGCGTGCCTCGAGCTCCAAAGACTCATTGCGTCATTCAGTTCACGAGGGGGGGGGGGGATTCTCGGAGACTCCTGGGGGTTGTTGCTGGAGCTACAAAGTTCGTGCTATGAGACCCTTTCGGCCGAGCCGTATGGGATAAAACCCAATGCAGTGAGTTCGATCCTCTCTTCTTGAAATGCATTTAAACAACTTTATTTGACTTTCAGTGCTATTTTTACAGTGAGTTGTCATAAAAAGTCATTATTTATCCATGTGTAGCGTTGTTTTATTTAGTTGTTTCCTTGTGCAGCGTTGTTTTACTTAGTTGTTATGTTTCTTATTTTACTTTTAGCGCCCTTGATATATTGGTTGGCTTTAAAGATGCCATATTGGTCTTTTGGGTCGTTTATTATATTAAGTTCCTTTTGAACTTCCAAATCTGTCTTCTGGCCTCTGTGTTATATTGAGTTGTTACATAACAGGTTTATTTGTATGTTGTCATCGTGACAAGTCAAAATCGTTTAATGTCTAGCTCTCAAACATCTGGTGTGCTAATGCCGAGATAGCGGGTTCAACCCCTGGATCGGTCAGTTGGACTAAAATGTTGACTTCTCGTCCTTGACTTCGGGACGTAGTTTAAAAGTACCTTAGAAGTTGGAGAGGGGTCGCCTGATGACTAGGGACACTGGTAACAGAGAATGATAATCAAGACGCACAAAAGAAGTCCAGTGCACGCCCCAGTAGTGGCAACTATAGACATAGTGGTACGTGTATAGACCACGCTTGAGTTCAAAGCAAGTGGACGAAAACAAATCATTCTTATTACAATGAGTTGTTATAAGACCTTCCATGCAACTTCATGAACATTGTGACAATTGTCCGGTACCTATTGTTACCATAGCCCATAGCCGTACAGGTCAGAACAAGTCATTGTGCATCTTTTGGATATTGAATCCTAGCCACTGTCTCGCCAGACAAGAAATTAGCCAAGTTGTTCCGAGAACCCAGATTGTGTGATTTAATTGTCTGGACCATATATCTGAGCCAAGGCCCATGGTTCCCACTACAAGCAGAAGTAATTAACATACACAGCAAGTTCCTTATCTTAACTCCATGCTTTTCATAATCCATGCCGTGTTTTGTTGGTGACCATGTTGTTCCACATCCTTTTGTTTCTTGTACTTGATTGATTATACTATTACCTCGATCCCGTTCAACCTCAAAGAGAGAGTTATATCAGGGTCCATCCCTGGCTCAGATTAATATTCATGTGAGTCAGCCACAAATAGGAATTAATTAGAAGAATGTAATGGTTTTCCAGTACTTCCAATATGTTCTTCTTATAGTCCGTGGCGTGTGTAGTTGATGATTATATCTGTCTTCTGTCTTGTGTGCTGTCAGGCAGTCTTTTCTGATACCGACGTTTGCCCATGCCAAGATGTCAAATTGTCTCGCATCTTTTCCCCTGGTCTTCCCTTGCTAGCCGGCTTCCTGGCCTAGAGGTTAGCGACTTTTCTCCGTAATCTCGTATACTCTCTTAAGTAACGTGACGACGGTGAGAATCAGCAGTGGTTTGAATCGCGTCGGTAACTTATGGGGTATGTGAGCCGGCCGCTCAGAAAGCAATGGCAAACTACTGAGCGTAATCTTGCCAAGAAATCAACAATCAGCTGAAAGATGCTGATATTGACAGCGATGTCCTGTAAAGGATATGCAAAACATCTTCCCTTGCCTGCATTCCCCTCCAACCTTCCCGTAGTGATTAAAATACTCCAGCTATCCTCTTCTCAAGACATACCCAAAGCATGTATGCTGTCTTCGTCTGATGCGAGTAACCAGTTTGCTTTGTGAGATAAATTGCTGTTTCTATCCGTCCTTTATATTCTCAATTCTGTTCAGGCAGATTCTACAGAAACAAAAGTGTTCATACGTCTACAAAATACAAATTGCCAGTGTTGTATTTATTTCTCGTTTCATTAACTTGTGACTGAAAAACACGAGGTTTCTAAATGTATAATAATTGAGCAGTTCCAGGCTTGTAACAATCTTACGCTCTTCACAGGCATGAGTGTGTTTACAAGTATTTGCTTGGCATTGTATCGATCAGGTTCTAATCTGTTGAGCAAAGGTCATAGACTCTCGAGACAGCCATATCAGTGGATTCCAATGTTCGACTTTATTTCAAATCTCGGTCATTGAGTAGTATTCCAAGTTCCCTAAGTGACAATTTGTAATCAGTGGGAGTTCGTAACAGTCGTGTTTAGTTCGATTTGCGTTCTCCGATTTCTGGGAAAGTATGAATAACAGTTGTTGAACCGCTGTATAGATGTGTACAAGAAAACACTAAAAAGGAACATGAACTAATGTAGCTTTACAAAATACAAATACGGAAAACAAAGGACAAGCTTTTATCAGCAAACACACACAACATATAAACACGGACAAGAGATTACCGTGGCCATGTAAAGGTTTAAGACCCGAATGAGAAGAAAGCAAAGAGGAAAAACAATGAACACAATGGCAAACAATAGGGGGAAAAATGTGTGCTTCTCGTTCTTGTCTCAGAATGCCTGACTGTGAAACGTCCTTATGTGAAAGTGTACGGTAGAGGAGCCCCTCGCCTGCCATAGCGGTCGTTTGGGTCGGTCCGCTTCAGGAGCAGTCTTGAATTTAAAAAAAATAATAATTGACCCGTGCTTCGAGGTTGAACATGCCTAAAATGGATACCAAGAAATGTCTTGGGACGTAAAAGCAGCCGGGTTGATACAGACCACATCACCCATTGTGTGCCGTTTGGTCTACACAAATATGGGTCGAAGTCCATACGCTCAATGTGTAAAAGTGACCTTCACTTGCTCTGAGCAAATGGCAGGACAACCCGCTGTCTGATCAATCATTAGTGTCTTCTGGGGTTTACATTGAGATGAGAACACATTGGACATGAATGAAGATGTCTCGAAAAGCGTTAACTGACAAAGTGAACTGGTGACTCGAATCTGAAGCAGACAAAACACATGATAAGAAGGGGGACAGCTGTAGATCGCTATGACAACGGGAAAGATGGAGGGGAGGGGGGGAGGGGGGGAGAAGATACCAGACAGTTTGATATATTGACACTGAGGGGCATCAGTGTCAGAAATTATTCACAGTACACGAAACAGCTAACCGAGAACAGACATGGTGACCAACACCACACGGCATGGACTATGGACTATTATAATAGTAATAATAAGGTTTTCAGTGAAGAAATAACATTAGTCAACAACCAATTAGTACTGGATATGAAAATACCTTATCTGAAATAATGATGGTGTGCTTAAAACGAAAATTAGATTTTAAAATGTTGATTGGCTCTAGTTGTCAAGATATATGCTACTAGTTTATATCAAACTACTGAACGTAACACTTGCCTAGTACATCAACAGCAGCTAAAAATGCTGGTGTTGACTGCAACGTCCCGTAAGGGATACGCAACAAAAATATTTAAAAAATATATATATTTACGGTCAATTTATATGTGTGAAGCAACTGTGGAAGATTACATAACTTTCTTTTCTAATGATCAATGAAACTGTAACTAAAAGTTGATGATGCAATTCTACCTACAATTACATCAATTTCGTGTATAAACATCGGGTTCCTGATAAATTACATCTGAGGACATTGCAGCCTGGCAGTAAGAACGTTGAGAACCCAGCTCTTGTCGACACCAGAAAGATGTTGCTGCCACCCTTGCACATTAAGCTGGGTCTCATGAAGAACGTTGTCAAGGCAATGGCGAAAACACAGGAGGCTTTTAAATACCTCATCAGAAAATGTCCAAGACTGAGTGAAGCTAAAATAAGGCAGGGAGTATTTGTTGGTCCGCAAATTAAAAAAACGTCTTCATGATGACGAGTTTATTTACGTGTTGTGTGGGAAGGAAAATACAGCACGGCTAGCATGTAAGTCAGTGGTGGACACATTTCTTGGAAACAACAGGTCTGATAATTACAATGAAGTTGTAGATAATCCCCTTCAGAAGTATAAGAGTCTTGGCTGCAACGCGTCTTTGAAAATTCACTGTCTGGATTCTCATCTGGATTTCTTTACGTCAAACTATGGCGCTGTCAGTGATGAGCATGTTGAACGATTTCACCAGGACAGTTCTTATGAAGACAAGGTATCAAGCTAATTGAAGCCCTTTAATGTTTGCTGATTACTGTTGGACTGTAACAAGAGACACCTCATAGATTGATTACAAGAAGCAAACAAAGAGAACTCAAATAGCGACTGAATAATGACCGAATGAGTTCAAATGTGCCTTTTAAAAATATTATATGTGAACGTTAAGTAATGTTTCTATTTTTTCTATCATTATATTCCGAAAACCAAAGACCGAGATTTCTGGTGAGTCATGAACGCATACGCCAGTCGGTATGGCACTTGATGATGATGATGATGATGATGATGATGGTGATAATCATTGTATGTTGAAATATCAAATAATTGAGGATGTAACCACAATTTTTAAAAATCTTAACTAGAAGACTACATGTTCACCCCACAGAATTAAATAAGCATGCACTATTTGTATTACTGTAATGTAAATTCAAGCATACGTTATTTGTATCACTGTAATGTAAATTCATCATTTAAAAAAAAAACATAGCCAATTAATGAATTTCACTTTGATATTTGAAATCAGCACGTCAATATGTATACGAGGGTAAGTTAATAAGTAAGTTACAATTGGCTGTAGAAAAATAACTAAATATGATAACAACTTGAAACCAGTTTCTTTTGATACATACATTGTCCCTTTATTTCTCAACATAATTTCCACCAACATTGATGCATTTATCCCCTCGTTTTATCAGTCCTCCCAACCCGGCTGCATAGAACTGCGTGCTTTGTTTTCACTTACCTGCCATCCCGCAGAACTGTGTGACTTACTTATTGACTCGCCCTCGTAACGTTTTCTACCCAGCTATGCACCAGTTTACGGGATAAACTTTTTCAGCATAAACACTGAAAACCCACCTTGGCGGGAGACATTTCGCGAATGACGCCGAAGTTGAATGTGAAGGGAAAACCTGGTTTAGAAAGCAGAGCACGCAGTTCTATGCAGCCATTTTGGAAGACTGATAAAACGTTGGGATAAGTGCATCAATGTTGGTGGAAATTATGTTGAGAAATAAAGGGACAGTGTATGTATAAAAATAAAATGATTTCAAGTTGTTATCATATTTAGTTAGTTTTCTACAGCCATTTGTGACTTACTTATTAACTTACCCTCGTATATCATACATTCTGTAGCATGTCCTTTGCAGAACTTTGCTCACATAACAACCTTCCGAAAAACTTCTCGATCACAAGCAAGATGTCTCGCGTCCGATACACCCATCTAGAGATCACCCTCTCTTCCTCGGCATATACCCCTCCATTATTATTCTCTCCAAACTCTCATGTCGTTTCAAGCGACCAAAATATATCAATTTTCTTCGTTTTATCGTCTTTAATTGCCAACCCTCTTCAACATTCAGCTCTTGAAGTATGGATATATATATATATATATATATATATATATATATATATATATATATATATATATATATATATATATATATATATATATATATATATATATATATCCATACTTCAAGAGCTGAATGTTGAAGAGGGTTGGCAATTAAAGACGATAAAACGAAGAAAATTGATATATTTTGGTCGCTTGAAACGACATGAGAGTTTGGAGAGAATAATAATGGAGGGGTATATGCCGAGGAAGAGAGGGTGATCTCTAGATGGGTGTATCGGACGCGAGACATCTTGCTTGTGATCGAGAAGTTTTTCGGAAGGTTGTTATGTGAGCAAAGTTCTGCAAAGGACATGCTACAGAATGTATGATATATCTCTGCCATTTTTGCCATTACCTCTGCCATGATTGTGATGTTTCTGAGATTGACCCAGCCCAATAACATGAATATGGGATAAGTCTTCAATGATTTCCAGACATTTCCATTAGAAAAAGGGCCATGAGGAGGAAAGATTGTCCACTTAGGTTTCTGTTCCACGAAGGCTTGACACTATACAAACCTCTCATAAATTTATACTGTACCTCAGCTTTATCGTAAGTTTGTTTATCTTGCAGATTTAAGTTGCCTGTAAACTCTCTTCGCCCTTTTCAGGCTATTTCCCGGTGTAAAATTAGAGATACGATCAGTAAACTTGTGACACAAGCAGCTTTGTTGTAGTAGATTAAATCAGGATGAGGAGCTGTCGTAGCGTAGTAGCTAGCAGGCTTACCTGCTGTCTGGTGGTCATGCGTTTGAATCTAGCTCAAGATTCTATTTTTAAAAAAAAACATACCTGGGCTCCCAGATCGACCCAGAATCAGACATTGACCAGGAAACGTTGAGGGAAGTACAGGAGACCGGAGTGATCTTGACCACATCACCTATCGAGTGTCAATTAGTCTATAAAATTAATGGACTAGCACCTTTTACCCGAGAGCCGCTGTAGTGCAGTGGTTAAACCACTTGGCTGCCAGCCCGGTGTTAAACTGACATAGGCTCCCAGCTCTACCAAGCCTAACATGGGCGCCAGCATATAGTCTGGGAAGTACAGACAAGCGGTGTGACGTTCATTACTTCACCCAACTGTGTGCTCTTTAGTCTATAGTCCATTCACATGTGTTTGCCTCCATATGCAAATCCATATCGCAGTAACCAACTGAAGGAAAATGATGAGATTTAGCATATAACCATATCACAATTTCCTCCCAACAAAAACATATTTGTTCTGGAGATTGTACAGCAGATGGGTCTATCTCCATGTACCCATTACCTTCCACGGTGGTTAGGATGGTTTACAATCCTGTTTAACGAACTAAAGCTCTCAAAATGACAACTATCCAGGAATACAATAACTTTCACAGGTATTGTAGCACTAAAGATGGAACGTAGAAAGCGTCAAATAGGTAAGGATCATATGACAGGTCTAGCAAACCGGTTGGTAATTTATTTGATCTTAAACAATACTGTTAGTGAAAATATGAAGGAATATGAAGGGCAGGAGTTAGTCACAGACATTGAAACTTGAACAACTCCTCCCCAAGATGTCTAATGGCATAAGTGGAAGACAACAGCAACAGCAACCACTTCTTTTCTATTGTTAGCATTAATGGTAAATTAACTCCAAATTAGTCGCTTTAATGGTTGTCATATATTTTTGAAGGGAGTGGGAGATCACTGTAGTGCATGCCCCATCTCTAACAAAAGAAGTAGAGCCCCATCCTCTTCTATCTTCAATAACCCCAGAATATGAACCTTGAGTTATCTGCAGGCCTCGTTCTATTAAGTATGTCTAGGAGATATAGATTATGGCCCTGGTGAGAATGGTAATTACTAACTGGGAATCTGCCCCTTCTCCAATGATTCTGATAGCTCTGGAGCTCCCTTATTGGTTATCAAATCTGAGGAAAGTCTGGAGAATTTTCTCAGCCTGATTTAGATGAAGAAAACATGGATGTTGAGCAGTTGATAGATCTAGAGTCTTCTCTCCCCCATTTTTAGTACGTCATTATGAGTTAATTTATTTTTAACCAATCAAACACATAATCAATCACATTAGATTCTGACAACATGATGTACAAAGAAGTTGTTGACTCACAGATAGGTTTGAACTGATAAATTAACAGAAGGTCAATTCATGTTAATCATTTATTGACTGGGCCTGAACCTTCTGGCCAGTACATACATCTCTATTGTGATTTACACAAGATAATAGAAAAGTTGCACATTGGACCATTTACACACAGACCATCAATAAACAAGCATCAATGCATGAGATGTCAACAAGTGTGAAACATAGTAAACATTTTGATGTTGTATATATTAAGTGTGATGGTGATGAATCCACAATTAACTATCAGTTTCCTGAAATTGGGTGTGGTGTGTACCAATGAGAAAAGTAACCTGGTGACTGGAAGATTAGGTAAGCCAGGGTCCATTGACTGATGGATCTACTTCAGGTATGCCCGTATAGCTCCACTGAAGGCCTCCCCATACTCTGCTCATGGCAAAGTCATCCTCCATCTCACTTGTGGTTCATCTCTTTCTCTCGGCTTCCCTCTCTCAGGTCTGATTTAGGTGGTTAGTTTGCTGATGTGTTGGGTGGTTGTTGGTATGTAGCCACCAAGATCACTGATACATCGGGTTCTTAGTCTAATCTCGGGACTAACAAGCTCACCCGAAATTCAGACATTCTGCCTCCTCTATTTGAAAATTTGGTCACACAATTTCTGATGTCTGTTCGCCAGGCATGTTTTCGCAGGAGTGCGCTGCTTATCATAATCTATACCGGCGTTGGCGCGAAAGCCGTGTCACGTGTCTCTCCCAACCAATGGGGTTCCGAGCTTGGTCTAATGAAATCTTTCTAAGAATCCACGTCATTTGTCACTTGTTCAGTTCCAGTTTCGATGTTAAGTTTTAAGTCCTAGTCTCCGTTTGCGGTTGTGAAGTCAATTTCTTTTAATGTTGTTTCCTCTTTTTGCGGCAGGTGTTGGTAAATGAATAATGGTGGTTAGCGTTATGCCACAATGGTAAATTAACTGTACATTAGTCGCATTAATGGTAAATTAACTCCACACCAGCAGCATTTAAAGTAAATTAACTTAGCACCTCGGGTGGCCGTGTTGGGGTATATACCTTTTCAAATGAGAAGTAAGGTAACTCCTTCCCTCTTCTATACTACGCGACACCATTGAGCAAGGTGGAATATCAGTTTAACATCCCGCTCAGGGTCACGAGAAGCTATGGGAACTAGTGGTGGATAAAGTTGAGGAGCAGCTGACAGATAGTTGTTGGTGTTGGTCTCAAGTTTAGCGGCCGTAGACTGAGGATCTATTTTTAGAGACTGGCTACTGCCGCGGACCCGTTTGGTAACTGTGTACACACTTAGCATAAAAAGTAATTACAGTAAATTACGTAATAATCAATTGTGATTATAATAATTTAAGGCAGAATGGGTTAAGCCTGCCTGTCTTTGTGTGTATAAGAGGTGTGTGAATAGTGTGATCGCGTTGAGAGACATGTATATGCTTACACATAGAGTAGATAACACCACGGGCAGAGACAAACATGTATGCGATTACACATACACTGACAGATACATATAGGTATGTCAGTACACGTATGGATAGATACATACACGGGAGAGAGAGAGAGAGAGAGAGAGAGAGAGGAGAGAGAGAGAGAGAGAGAGAGAGAGAGAGAGAGAGAGAGAGAGAGAGAGAGAGAGAGAGAGAGAGAGAGAGAGAGAGAGGGAGAGAGAGAGAGATGTGTATGTGGCTCCGTATACGGATAGATACTGACATTTTGACCTTCTGATCTCTCTGCTTCATACATTATTTCATTCGTACATCTCTTACGAAGCTAATTTTAGACAACAACGGCAACAACAGAAATGATGTATGCATTATAAACTCATGAACAATGTGTGATAATCAATAATACATAACACACTACCACTAATTTTGGGCACTGTAAATAATAGGCTAAGGTAGATGTATCCTATCGCAGGTAGGAGCATGTTTATTATACTAGCCATACAGGTTGGTAGGTAGTTAGCTAGAGAGACAAACAGACAGGGAAGCAGGCAGACAGACATGCATTATACTGAGACATTGTTGTGATTAGTTTTATAAGACAATCTATAAGTTGTGCTTGAGAAAGTTGGAAACGGTGAATTGGCACAGCTGCAGTAGAGAGATACATAGTACAAGAGAGATAAACTCAGAGTAAAGAGAGAGATAGAGATAGAGATTTCGAGAAAGAGATAGAGACAGAGAGAGAGAGATAGGGATATAGATAGAGAGATAATGATAGAGAGAGATAGAGAAAGAGAGAAATAGAGATAGAGATTTCGAGAAAGAGATAGAGACAGAGAGAGGGATATAGATAGAGAGATAATGATAGAGAGACAGAGATAGAGAAAGAGATAGAGAGATAGAGAGAGAACTAGAGAAAGAGATAGATATAGAGAGAGACTGAGATAGAGATAGAGAGAGAGATAGAAATAGAGAAAGAAAGAGACAGAAAGATAGAGATAGAGATAGAGGAAGATATAGAGATAGAGAGTTAGAGATAGGCATAAATATAGATAGAGAGAGGTAGAGAGAGAGCGAGAGAGAGAGAGAGAGAGAGAGAGAGAGAGAGAGAGCAATCAGCAACACATAATAACCACAGTACAACAGGCAGAGAAATTGGGCTCACGCTGGTGTTTCACCACATGCATAATCGCGTACAAACGTAACCTGACATCCAAAGCTAAATTTCCCCCATACAAAGGTCCCAGGACATTTCAAATGTAACGAAAACAAGTAACCCTTGCCCCAGCACTGATGGTGGCTCTTAAAATGTAGCTGGAACCTTCCGATATAAACCACACTGACTGAGTGTTTCTCAATGTAAAACGTTTCCTTGCGTCGCTCGAACCGATTCGTCTCCCTGGTAACGTTTGTCAACATGATATGAACGTGTGTCGCTCAGTTCGACCTGATCTCCATTATATGATTCTTCGTCTACTTTGTAAGGTAAAGTAATTTGTTTACTGCACACCTCTAGATATTATTTACTTTAATGTAACGCTTTGTGTATATCATCATCAATATTATCATCATCATAATCATCACCATCATCATCAACATCATCATCATCATCGATCCTGTCATAATCTTGCAGTATCGTCTTCGCTGTGAACGCTGGCGGTAGTTCATATCCAGCCGTTTCTACCCTGAGCCTAGTTGTTTTTTTTTTTTTTTTTTCCGCGTTTCCATCCTGTTTCAGGATATTGCGGTCAACACCAGCATCTTTCAGCTGTATGTTGATTCCTAGGCTAGATTACGCTCAGCAGCACGCCACGACTTTCTGAGCGACCGGCTCCATACTCTCATAAGTCACTTTTGCGATTCGAACCACTGCTAATTCTCGTCGCGTCACGTGACGAGAGTATTCGGGGTTAGCGGAGAAAGCTGCTAACCCCTCGGCCATGGAGCCGGCGAGCCTAGTTGTGAATTATGTTAATCTACAAACAGACCATATCTTGGTGTTATCTGTCCATTAAAATCTTTGAGACTCCGTAGTTCTTTTGTCCTCAACGTTTCTGTCCTTAATGTCAAAATATTGCTGTATCAATTGATATTACCGAAATGCCTTGTCTTTCTCGTGTCTATATATTTTGCAGCGCAGATGTTATATTGAATTGTTATAGAGCTTCCTTGTTTGTTGCAAGCGAACTTGTTATATAGAGTTGTTATACAACTTCTTTGGGGTCTGCGTAACGCAGCGATTAAGCCGCGTGCCTCGAGCTCCAAAGACTCATTGCGTCATTCAGTTCACGAGGGGGGGGGGGGATTCTCGGAGACTCCTGGGGGTTGTTGCTGGAGCTACAAAGTTCGTGCTATGAGACCCTTTCGGCCGAGCCGTATGGGATAAAACCCAATGCAGTGAGTTCGATCCTCTCTTCTTGAAATGCATTTAAACAACTTTATTTGACTTTCAGTGCTATTTTTACAGTGAGTTGTCATAAAAAGTCATTATTTATCCATGTGTAGCGTTGTTTTATTTAGTTGTTTCCTTGTGCAGCGTTGTTTTACTTAGTTGTTATGTTTCTTATTTTACTTTTAGCGCCCTTGATATATTGGTTGGCTTTAAAGATGCCATATTGGTCTTTTGGGTCGTTTATTATATTAAGTTCCTTTTGAACTTCCAAATCTGTCTTCTGGCCTCTGTGTTATATTGAGTTGTTACATAACAGGTTTATTTGTATGTTGTCATCGTGACAAGTCAAAATCGTTTAATGTCTAGCTCTCAAACATCTGGTGTGCTAATGCCGAGATAGCGGGTTCAACCCCTGGATCGGTCAGTTGGACTAAAATGTTGACTTCTCGTCCTTGACTTCGGGACGTAGTTTAAAAGTACCTTAGAAGTTGGAGAGGGGTCGCCTGATGACTAGGGACACTGGTAACAGAGAATGATAATCAAGACGCACAAAAGAAGTCCAGTGCACGCCCCAGTAGTGGCAACTATAGACATAGTGGTACGTGTATAGACCACGCTTGAGTTCAAAGCAAGTGGACGAAAACAAATCATTCTTATTACAATGAGTTGTTATAAGACCTTCCATGCAACTTCATGAACATTGTGACAATTGTCCGGTACCTATTGTTATGAGGCAGGGTCGAGCCCATAGCCGTACAGGTCAGAACAAGTCATTGTGCATCTTTTGGATATTGAATCCTAGCCACTGTCTCGCCAGACAAGAAATTAGCCAAGTTGTTCCGAGAACCCAGATTGTGTGATTTAATTGTCTGGACCATATATCTGAGCCAAGGCCCATGGTTCCCACTACAAGCAGAAGTAATTAACATACACAGCAAGTTCCTTATCTTAACTCCATGCTTTTCATAATCCATGCCGTGTTTTGTTGGTGACCATGTTGTTCCACATCCTTTTGTTTCTTGTACTTGATTGATTATACTATTACCTCGATCCCGTTCAACCTCAAAGAGAGAGTTATATCAGGGTCCATCCCTGGCTCAGATTAATATTCATGTGAGTCAGCCACAAATAGGAATTAATTAGAAGAATGTAATGGTTTTCCAGTACTTCCAATATGTTCTTCTTATAGTCCGTGGCGTGTGTAGTTGATGATTATATCTGTCTTCTGTCTTGTGTGCTGTCAGGCAGTCTTTTCTGATACCGACGTTTGCCCATGCCAAGATGTCAAATTGTCTCGCATCTTTTCCCCTGGTCTTCCCTTGCTAGCCGGCTTCCTGGCCTAGAGGTTAGCGACTTTTCTCCGTAATCTCGTATACTCTCTTAAGTAACGTGACGACGGTGAGAATCAGCAGTGGTTTGAATCGCGTCGGTAACTTATGGGGTATGTGAGCCGGCCGCTCAGAAAGCAATGGCAAACTACTGAGCGTAATCTTGCCAAGAAATCAACAATCAGCTGAAAGATGCTGATATTGACAGCGATGTCCTGTAAAGGATATGCAAAACATCTTCCCTTGCCTGCATTCCCCTCCAACCTTCCCGTAGTGATTAAAATACTCCAGCTATCCTCTTCTCAAGACATACCCAAAGCATGTATGCTGTCTTCGTCTGATGCGAGTAACCAGTTTGCTTTGTGAGATAAATTGCTGTTTCTATCCGTCCTTTATATTCTCAATTCTGTTCAGGCAGATTCTACAGAAACAAAAGTGTTCATACGTCTACAAAATACAAATTGCCAGTGTTGTATTTATTTCTCGTTTCATTAACTTGTGACTGAAAAACACGAGGTTTCTAAATGTATAATAATTGAGCAGTTCCAGGCTTGTAACAATCTTACGCTCTTCACAGGCATGAGTGTGTTTACAAGTATTTGCTTGGCATTGTATCGATCAGGTTCTAATCTGTTGAGCAAAGGTCATAGACTCTCGAGACAGCCATATCAGTGGATTCCAATGTTCGACTTTATTTCAAATCTCGGTCATTGAGTAGTATTCCAAGTTCCCTAAGTGACAATTTGTAATCAGTGGGAGTTCGTAACAGTCGTGTTTAGTTCGATTTGCGTTCTCCGATTTCTGGGAAAGTATGAATAACAGTTGTTGAACCGCTGTATAGATGTGTACAAGAAAACACTAAAAAGGAACATGAACTAATGTAGCTTTACAAAATACAAATACGGAAAACAAAGGACAAGCTTTTATCAGCAAACACACACAACATATAAACACGGACAAGAGATTACCGTGGCCATGTAAAGGTTTAAGACCCGAATGAGAAGAAAGCAAAGAGGAAAAACAATGAACACAATGGCAAACAATAGGGGGAAAAATGTGTGCTTCTCGTTCTTGTCTCAGAATGCCTGACTGTGAAACGTCCTTATGTGAAAGTGTACGGTAGAGGAGCCCCTCGCCTGCCATAGCGGTCGTTTGGGTCGGTCCGCTTCAGGAGCAGTCTTGAATTTAAAAAAAATAATAATTGACCCGTGCTTCGAGGTTGAACATGCCTAAAATGGATACCAAGAAATGTCTTGGGACGTAAAAGCAGCCGGGTTGATACAGACCACATCACCCATTGTGTGCCGTTTGGTCTACACAAATATGGGTCGAAGTCCATACGCTCAATGTGTAAAAGTGACCTTCACTTGCTCTGAGCAAATGGCAGGACAACCCGCTGTCTGATCAATCATTAGTGTCTTCTGGGGTTTACATTGAGATGAGAACACATTGGACATGAATGAAGATGTCTCGAAAAGCGTTAACTGACAAAGTGAACTGGTGACTCGAATCTGAAGCAGACAAAACACATGATAAGAAGGGGGACAGCTGTAGATCGCTATGACAACGGGAAAGATGGAGGGGAGGGGGGGAGGGGGGGAGAAGATACCAGACAGTTTGATATATTGACACTGAGGGGCATCAGTGTCAGAAATTATTCACAGTACACGAAACAGCTAACCGAGAACAGACATGGTGACCAACACCACACGGCATGGACTATGGACTATTATAATAGTAATAATAAGGTTTTCAGTGAAGAAATAACATTAGTCAACAACCAATTAGTACTGGATATGAAAATACCTTATCTGAAATAATGATGGTGTGCTTAAAACGAAAATTAGATTTTAAAATGTTGATTGGCTCTAGTTGTCAAGATATATGCTACTAGTTTATATCAAACTACTGAACGTAACACTTGCCTAGTACATCAACAGCAGCTAAAAATGCTGGTGTTGACTGCAACGTCCCGTAAGGGATACGCAACAAAAATATTTAAAAAATATATATATTTACGGTCAATTTATATGTGTGAAGCAACTGTGGAAGATTACATAACTTTCTTTTCTAATGATCAATGAAACTGTAACTAAAAGTTGATGATGCAATTCTACCTACAATTACATCAATTTCGTGTATAAACATCGGGTTCCTGATAAATTACATCTGAGGACATTGCAGCCTGGCAGTAAGAACGTTGAGAACCCAGCTCTTGTCGACACCAGAAAGATGTTGCTGCCACCCTTGCACATTAAGCTGGGTCTCATGAAGAACGTTGTCAAGGCAATGGCGAAAACACAGGAGGCTTTTAAATACCTCATCAGAAAATGTCCAAGACTGAGTGAAGCTAAAATAAGGCAGGGAGTATTTGTTGGTCCGCAAATTAAAAAAACGTCTTCATGATGACGAGTTTATTTACGTGTTGTGTGGGAAGGAAAATACAGCACGGCTAGCATGTAAGTCAGTGGTGGACACATTTCTTGGAAACAACAGGTCTGATAATTACAATGAAGTTGTAGATAATCCCCTTCAGAAGTATAAGAGTCTTGGCTGCAACGCGTCTTTGAAAATTCACTGTCTGGATTCTCATCTGGATTTCTTTACGTCAAACTATGGCGCTGTCAGTGATGAGCATGTTGAACGATTTCACCAGGACAGTTCTTATGAAGACAAGGTATCAAGCTAATTGAAGCCCTTTAATGTTTGCTGATTACTGTTGGACTGTAACAAGAGACACCTCATAGATTGATTACAAGAAGCAAACAAAGAGAACTCAAATAGCGACTGAATAATGACCGAATGAGTTCAAATGTGCCTTTTAAAAATATTATATGTGAACGTTAAGTAATGTTTCTATTTTTTCTATCATTATATTCCGAAAACCAAAGACCGAGATTTCTGGTGAGTCATGAACGCATACGCCAGTCGGTATGGCACTTGATGATGATGATGATGATGATGATGATGGTGATAATCATTGTATGTTGAAATATCAAATAATTGAGGATGTAACCACAATTTTTAAAAATCTTAACTAGAAGACTACATGTTCACCCCACAGAATTAAATAAGCATGCACTATTTGTATTACTGTAATGTAAATTCAAGCATACGTTATTTGTATCACTGTAATGTAAATTCATCATTTAAAAAAAAAACATAGCCAATTAATGAATTTCACTTTGATATTTGAAATCAGCACGTCAATATGTATACGAGGGTAAGTTAATAAGTAAGTTACAATTGGCTGTAGAAAAATAACTAAATATGATAACAACTTGAAACCAGTTTCTTTTGATACATACATTGTCCCTTTATTTCTCAACATAATTTCCACCAACATTGATGCATTTATCCCCTCGTTTTATCAGTCCTCCCAACCCGGCTGCATAGAACTGCGTGCTTTGTTTTCACTTACCTGCCATCCCGCAGAACTGTGTGACTTACTTATTGACTCGCCCTCGTAACGTTTTCTACCCAGCTATGCACCAGTTTACGGGATAAACTTTTTCAGCATAAACACTGAAAACCCACCTTGGCGGGAGACATTTCGCGAATGACGCCGAAGTTGAATGTGAAGGGAAAACCTGGTTTAGAAAGCAGAGCACGCAGTTCTATGCAGCCATTTTGGAAGACTGATAAAACGTTGGGATAAGTGCATCAATGTTGGTGGAAATTATGTTGAGAAATAAAGGGACAGTGTATGTATAAAAATAAAATGATTTCAAGTTGTTATCATATTTAGTTAGTTTTCTACAGCCATTTGTGACTTACTTATTAACTTACCCTCGTATATCATACATTCTGTAGCATGTCCTTTGCAGAACTTTGCTCACATAACAACCTTCCGAAAAACTTCTCGATCACAAGCAAGATGTCTCGCGTCCGATACACCCATCTAGAGATCACCCTCTCTTCCTCGGCATATACCCCTCCATTATTATTCTCTCCAAACTCTCATGTCGTTTCAAGCGACCAAAATATATCAATTTTCTTCGTTTTATCGTCTTTAATTGCCAACCCTCTTCAACATTCAGCTCTTGAAGTATGGATATATATATATATATATATATATATATATATATATATATATATATATATATATATATATATATATATATATATATATATATATATATATATATATCCATACTTCAAGAGCTGAATGTTGAAGAGGGTTGGCAATTAAAGACGATAAAACGAAGAAAATTGATATATTTTGGTCGCTTGAAACGACATGAGAGTTTGGAGAGAATAATAATGGAGGGGTATATGCCGAGGAAGAGAGGGTGATCTCTAGATGGGTGTATCGGACGCGAGACATCTTGCTTGTGATCGAGAAGTTTTTCGGAAGGTTGTTATGTGAGCAAAGTTCTGCAAAGGACATGCTACAGAATGTATGATATATCTCTGCCATTTTTGCCATTACCTCTGCCATGATTGTGATGTTTCTGAGATTGACCCAGCCCAATAACATGAATATGGGATAAGTCTTCAATGATTTCCAGACATTTCCATTAGAAAAAGGGCCATGAGGAGGAAAGATTGTCCACTTAGGTTTCTGTTCCACGAAGGCTTGACACTATACAAACCTCTCATAAATTTATACTGTACCTCAGCTTTATCGTAAGTTTGTTTATCTTGCAGATTTAAGTTGCCTGTAAACTCTCTTCGCCCTTTTCAGGCTATTTCCCGGTGTAAAATTAGAGATACGATCAGTAAACTTGTGACACAAGCAGCTTTGTTGTAGTAGATTAAATCAGGATGAGGAGCTGTCGTAGCGTAGTAGCTAGCAGGCTTACCTGCTGTCTGGTGGTCATGCGTTTGAATCTAGCTCAAGATTCTATTTTTAAAAAAAAACATACCTGGGCTCCCAGATCGACCCAGAATCAGACATTGACCAGGAAACGTTGAGGGAAGTACAGGAGACCGGAGTGATCTTGACCACATCACCTATCGAGTGTCAATTAGTCTATAAAATTAATGGACTAGCACCTTTTACCCGAGAGCCGCTGTAGTGCAGTGGTTAAACCACTTGGCTGCCAGCCCGGTGTTAAACTGACATAGGCTCCCAGCTCTACCAAGCCTAACATGGGCGCCAGCATATAGTCTGGGAAGTACAGACAAGCGGTGTGACGTTCATTACTTCACCCAACTGTGTGCTCTTTAGTCTATAGTCCATTCACATGTGTTTGCCTCCATATGCAAATCCATATCGCAGTAACCAACTGAAGGAAAATGATGAGATTTAGCATATAACCATATCACAATTTCCTCCCAACAAAAACATATTTGTTCTGGAGATTGTACAGCAGATGGGTCTATCTCCATGTACCCATTACCTTCCACGGTGGTTAGGATGGTTTACAATCCTGTTTAACGAACTAAAGCTCTCAAAATGACAACTATCCAGGAATACAATAACTTTCACAGGTATTGTAGCACTAAAGATGGAACGTAGAAAGCGTCAAATAGGTAAGGATCATATGACAGGTCTAGCAAACCGGTTGGTAATTTATTTGATCTTAAACAATACTGTTAGTGAAAATATGAAGGAATATGAAGGGCAGGAGTTAGTCACAGACATTGAAACTTGAACAACTCCTCCCCAAGATGTCTAATGGCATAAGTGGAAGACAACAGCAACAGCAACCACTTCTTTTCTATTGTTAGCATTAATGGTAAATTAACTCCAAATTAGTCGCTTTAATGGTTGTCATATATTTTTGAAGGGAGTGGGAGATCACTGTAGTGCATGCCCCATCTCTAACAAAAGAAGTAGAGCCCCATCCTCTTCTATCTTCAATAACCCCAGAATATGAACCTTGAGTTATCTGCAGGCCTCGTTCTATTAAGTATGTCTAGGAGATATAGATTATGGCCCTGGTGAGAATGGTAATTACTAACTGGGAATCTGCCCCTTCTCCAATGATTCTGATAGCTCTGGAGCTCCCTTATTGGTTATCAAATCTGAGGAAAGTCTGGAGAATTTTCTCAGCCTGATTTAGATGAAGAAAACATGGATGTTGAGCAGTTGATAGATCTAGAGTCTTCTCTCCCCCATTTTTAGTACGTCATTATGAGTTAATTTATTTTTAACCAATCAAACACATAATCAATCACATTAGATTCTGACAACATGATGTACAAAGAAGTTGTTGACTCACAGATAGGTTTGAACTGATAAATTAACAGAAGGTCAATTCATGTTAATCATTTATTGACTGGGCCTGAACCTTCTGGCCAGTACATACATCTCTATTGTGATTTACACAAGATAATAGAAAAGTTGCACATTGGACCATTTACACACAGACCATCAATAAACAAGCATCAATGCATGAGATGTCAACAAGTGTGAAACATAGTAAACATTTTGATGTTGTATATATTAAGTGTGATGGTGATGAATCCACAATTAACTATCAGTTTCCTGAAATTGGGTGTGGTGTGTACCAATGAGAAAAGTAACCTGGTGACTGGAAGATTAGGTAAGCCAGGGTCCATTGACTGATGGATCTACTTCAGGTATGCCCGTATAGCTCCACTGAAGGCCTCCCCATACTCTGCTCATGGCAAAGTCATCCTCCATCTCACTTGTGGTTCATCTCTTTCTCTCGGCTTCCCTCTCTCAGGTCTGATTTAGGTGGTTAGTTTGCTGATGTGTTGGGTGGTTGTTGGTATGTAGCCACCAAGATCACTGATACATCGGGTTCTTAGTCTAATCTCGGGACTAACAAGCTCACCCGAAATTCAGACATTCTGCCTCCTCTATTTGAAAATTTGGTCACACAATTTCTGATGTCTGTTCGCCAGGCATGTTTTCGCAGGAGTGCGCTGCTTATCATAATCTATACCGGCGTTGGCGCGAAAGCCGTGTCACGTGTCTCTCCCAACCAATGGGGTTCCGAGCTTGGTCTAATGAAATCTTTCTAAGAATCCACGTCATTTGTCACTTGTTCAGTTCCAGTTTCGATGTTAAGTTTTAAGTCCTAGTCTCCGTTTGCGGTTGTGAAGTCAATTTCTTTTAATGTTGTTTCCTCTTTTTGCGGCAGGTGTTGGTAAATGAATAATGGTGGTTAGCGTTATGCCACAATGGTAAATTAACTGTACATTAGTCGCATTAATGGTAAATTAACTCCACACCAGCAGCATTTAAAGTAAATTAACTTAGCACCTCGGGTGGCCGTGTTGGGGTATATACCTTTTCAAATGAGAAGTAAGGTAACTCCTTCCCTCTTCTATACTACGCGACACCATTGAGCAAGGTGGAATATCAGTTTAACATCCCGCTCAGGGTCACGAGAAGCTATGGGAACTAGTGGTGGATAAAGTTGAGGAGCAGCTGACAGATAGTTGTTGGTGTTGGTCTCAAGTTTAGCGGCCGTAGACTGAGGATCTATTTTTAGAGACTGGCTACTGCCGCGGACCCGTTTGGTAACTGTGTACACACTTAGCATAAAAAGTAATTACAGTAAATTACGTAATAATCAATTGTGATTATAATAATTTAAGGCAGAATGGGTTAAGCCTGCCTGTCTTTGTGTGTATAAGAGGTGTGTGAATAGTGTGATCGCGTTGAGAGACATGTATATGCTTACACATAGAGTAGATAACACCACGGGCAGAGACAAACATGTATGCGATTACACATACACTGACAGATACATATAGGTATGTCAGTACACGTATGGATAGATACATACACGGGAGAGAGAGAGAGAGAGAGAGAGAGAGAGGAGAGAGAGAGAGAGAGAGAGAGAGAGAGAGAGAGGAGAGAGAGAGAGAGAGAGAGAGAGAGAGAGAGAGAGAGAGAGAGAGGGAGAGAGAGAGAGATGTGTATGTGGCTCCGTATACGGATAGATACTGACATTTTGACCTTCTGATCTCTCTGCTTCATACATTATTTCATTCGTACATCTCTTACGAAGCTAATTTTAGACAACAACGGCAACAACAGAAATGATGTATGCATTATAAACTCATGAACAATGTGTGATAATCAATAATACATAACACACTACCACTAATTTTGGGCACTGTAAATAATAGGCTAAGGTAGATGTATCCTATCGCAGGTAGGAGCATGTTTATTATACTAGCCATACAGGTTGGTAGGTAGTTAGCTAGAGAGACAAACAGACAGGGAAGCAGGCAGACAGACATGCATTATACTGAGACATTGTTGTGATTAGTTTTATAAGACAATCTATAAGTTGTGCTTGAGAAAGTTGGAAACGGTGAATTGGCACAGCTGCAGTAGAGAGATACATAGTACAAGAGAGATAAACTCAGAGTAAAGAGAGAGATAGAGATAGAGATTTCGAGAAAGAGATAGAGACAGAGAGAGAGAGATAGGGATATAGATAGAGAGATAATGATAGAGAGAGATAGAGAAAGAGAGAAATAGAGATAGAGATTTCGAGAAAGAGATAGAGACAGAGAGAGGGATATAGATAGAGAGATAATGATAGAGAGACAGAGATAGAGAAAGAGATAGAGAGATAGAGAGAGAACTAGAGAAAGAGATAGATATAGAGAGAGACTGAGATAGAGATAGAGAGAGAGATAGAAATAGAGAAAGAAAGAGACAGAAAGATAGAGATAGAGATAGAGGAAGATATAGAGATAGAGAGTTAGAGATAGGCATAAATATAGATAGAGAGAGGTAGAGAGAGAGCGAGAGAGAGAGAGAGAGAGAGAGAGAGAGAGAGAGCAATCAGCAACACATAATAACCACAGTACAACAGGCAGAGAAATTGGGCTCACGCTGGTGTTTCACCACATGCATAATCGCGTACAAACGTAACCTGACATCCAAAGCTAAATTTCCCCCATACAAAGGTCCCAGGACATTTCAAATGTAACGAAAACAAGTAACCCTTGCCCCAGCACTGATGGTGGCTCTTAAAATGTAGCTGGAACCTTCCGATATAAACCACACTGACTGAGTGTTTCTCAATGTAAAACGTTTCCTTGCGTCGCTCGAACCGATTCGTCTCCCTGGTAACGTTTGTCAACATGATATGAACGTGTGTCGCTCAGTTCGACCTGATCTCCATTATATGATTCTTCGTCTACTTTGTAAGGTAAAGTAATTTGTTTACTGCACACCTCTAGATATTATTTACTTTAATGTAACGCTTTGTGTATATCATCATCAATATTATCATCATCATAATCATCACCATCATCATCAACATCATCATCATCATCGATCCTGTCATAATCTTGCAGTATCGTCTTCGCTGTGAACGCTGGCGGTAGTTCATATCCAGCCGTTTCTACCCTGAGCCTAGTTGTTTTTTTTTTTTTTTTTTCCGCGTTTCCATCCTGTTTCAGGATATTGCGGTCAACACCAGCATCTTTCAGCTGTATGTTGATTCCTAGGCTAGATTACGCTCAGCAGCACGCCACGACTTTCTGAGCGACCGGCTCCATACTCTCATAAGTCACTTTTGCGATTCGAACCACTGCTAATTCTCGTCGCGTCACGTGACGAGAGTATTCGGGGTTAGCGGAGAAAGCTGCTAACCCCTCGGCCATGGAGCCGGCGAGCCTAGTTGTGAATTATGTTAATCTACAAACAGACCATATCTTGGTGTTATCTGTCCATTAAAATCTTTGAGACTCCGTAGTTCTTTTGTCCTCAACGTTTCTGTCCTTAATGTCAAAATATTGCTGTATCAATTGATATTACCGAAATGCCTTGTCTTTCTCGTGTCTATATATTTTGCAGCGCAGATGTTATATTGAATTGTTATAGAGCTTCCTTGTTTGTTGCAAGCGAACTTGTTATATAGAGTTGTTATACAACTTCTTTGGGGTCTGCGTAACGCAGCGATTAAGCCGCGTGCCTCGAGCTCCAAAGACTCATTGCGTCATTCAGTTCACGAGGGGGGGGGGGGATTCTCGGAGACTCCTGGGGGTTGTTGCTGGAGCTACAAAGTTCGTGCTATGAGACCCTTTCGGCCGAGCCGTATGGGATAAAACCCAATGCAGTGAGTTCGATCCTCTCTTCTTGAAATGCATTTAAACAACTTTATTTGACTTTCAGTGCTATTTTTACAGTGAGTTGTCATAAAAAGTCATTATTTATCCATGTGTAGCGTTGTTTTATTTAGTTGTTTCCTTGTGCAGCGTTGTTTTACTTAGTTGTTATGTTTCTTATTTTACTTTTAGCGCCCTTGATATATTGGTTGGCTTTAAAGATGCCATATTGGTCTTTTGGGTCGTTTATTATATTAAGTTCCTTTTGAACTTCCAAATCTGTCTTCTGGCCTCTGTGTTATATTGAGTTGTTACATAACAGGTTTATTTGTATGTTGTCATCGTGACAAGTCAAAATCGTTTAATGTCTAGCTCTCAAACATCTGGTGTGCTAATGCCGAGATAGCGGGTTCAACCCCTGGATCGGTCAGTTGGACTAAAATGTTGACTTCTCGTCCTTGACTTCGGGACGTAGTTTAAAAGTACCTTAGAAGTTGGAGAGGGGTCGCCTGATGACTAGGGACACTGGTAACAGAGAATGATAATCAAGACGCACAAAAGAAGTCCAGTGCACGCCCCAGTAGTGGCAACTATAGACATAGTGGTACGTGTATAGACCACGCTTGAGTTCAAAGCAAGTGGACGAAAACAAATCATTCTTATTACAATGAGTTGTTATAAGACCTTCCATGCAACTTCATGAACATTGTGACAATTGTCCGGTACCTATTGTTATGAGGCAGGGTCGAGCCCATAGCCGTACAGGTCAGAACAAGTCATTGTGCATCTTTTGGATATTGAATCCTAGCCACTGTCTCGCCAGACAAGAAATTAGCCAAGTTGTTCCGAGAACCCAGATTGTGTGATTTAATTGTCTGGACCATATATCTGAGCCAAGGCCCATGGTTCCCACTACAAGCAGAAGTAATTAACATACACAGCAAGTTCCTTATCTTAACTCCATGCTTTTCATAATCCATGCCGTGTTTTGTTGGTGACCATGTTGTTCCACATCCTTTTGTTTCTTGTACTTGATTGATTATACTATTACCTCGATCCCGTTCAACCTCAAAGAGAGAGTTATATCAGGGTCCATCCCTGGCTCAGATTAATATTCATGTGAGTCAGCCACAAATAGGAATTAATTAGAAGAATGTAATGGTTTTCCAGTACTTCCAATATGTTCTTCTTATAGTCCGTGGCGTGTGTAGTTGATGATTATATCTGTCTTCTGTCTTGTGTGCTGTCAGGCAGTCTTTTCTGATACCGACGTTTGCCCATGCCAAGATGTCAAATTGTCTCGCATCTTTTCCCCTGGTCTTCCCTTGCTAGCCGGCTTCCTGGCCTAGAGGTTAGCGACTTTTCTCCGTAATCTCGTATACTCTCTTAAGTAACGTGACGACGGTGAGAATCAGCAGTGGTTTGAATCGCGTCGGTAACTTATGGGGTATGTGAGCCGGCCGCTCAGAAAGCAATGGCAAACTACTGAGCGTAATCTTGCCAAGAAATCAACAATCAGCTGAAAGATGCTGATATTGACAGCGATGTCCTGTAAAGGATATGCAAAACATCTTCCCTTGCCTGCATTCCCCTCCAACCTTCCCGTAGTGATTAAAATACTCCAGCTATCCTCTTCTCAAGACATACCCAAAGCATGTATGCTGTCTTCGTCTGATGCGAGTAACCAGTTTGCTTTGTGAGATAAATTGCTGTTTCTATCCGTCCTTTATATTCTCAATTCTGTTCAGGCAGATTCTACAGAAACAAAAGTGTTCATACGTCTACAAAATACAAATTGCCAGTGTTGTATTTATTTCTCGTTTCATTAACTTGTGACTGAAAAACACGAGGTTTCTAAATGTATAATAATTGAGCAGTTCCAGGCTTGTAACAATCTTACGCTCTTCACAGGCATGAGTGTGTTTACAAGTATTTGCTTGGCATTGTATCGATCAGGTTCTAATCTGTTGAGCAAAGGTCATAGACTCTCGAGACAGCCATATCAGTGGATTCCAATGTTCGACTTTATTTCAAATCTCGGTCATTGAGTAGTATTCCAAGTTCCCTAAGTGACAATTTGTAATCAGTGGGAGTTCGTAACAGTCGTGTTTAGTTCGATTTGCGTTCTCCGATTTCTGGGAAAGTATGAATAACAGTTGTTGAACCGCTGTATAGATGTGTACAAGAAAACACTAAAAAGGAACATGAACTAATGTAGCTTTACAAAATACAAATACGGAAAACAAAGGACAAGCTTTTATCAGCAAACACACACAACATATAAACACGGACAAGAGATTACCGTGGCCATGTAAAGGTTTAAGACCCGAATGAGAAGAAAGCAAAGAGGAAAAACAATGAACACAATGGCAAACAATAGGGGGAAAAATGTGTGCTTCTCGTTCTTGTCTCAGAATGCCTGACTGTGAAACGTCCTTATGTGAAAGTGTACGGTAGAGGAGCCCCTCGCCTGCCATAGCGGTCGTTTGGGTCGGTCCGCTTCAGGAGCAGTCTTGAATTTAAAAAAAATAATAATTGACCCGTGCTTCGAGGTTGAACATGCCTAAAATGGATACCAAGAAATGTCTTGGGACGTAAAAGCAGCCGGGTTGATACAGACCACATCACCCATTGTGTGCCGTTTGGTCTACACAAATATGGGTCGAAGTCCATACGCTCAATGTGTAAAAGTGACCTTCACTTGCTCTGAGCAAATGGCAGGACAACCCGCTGTCTGATCAATCATTAGTGTCTTCTGGGGTTTACATTGAGATGAGAACACATTGGACATGAATGAAGATGTCTCGAAAAGCGTTAACTGACAAAGTGAACTGGTGACTCGAATCTGAAGCAGACAAAACACATGATAAGAAGGGGGACAGCTGTAGATCGCTATGACAACGGGAAAGATGGAGGGGAGGGGGGGAGGGGGGGAGAAGATACCAGACAGTTTGATATATTGACACTGAGGGGCATCAGTGTCAGAAATTATTCACAGTACACGAAACAGCTAACCGAGAACAGACATGGTGACCAACACCACACGGCATGGACTATGGACTATTATAATAGTAATAATAAGGTTTTCAGTGAAGAAATAACATTAGTCAACAACCAATTAGTACTGGATATGAAAATACCTTATCTGAAATAATGATGGTGTGCTTAAAACGAAAATTAGATTTTAAAATGTTGATTGGCTCTAGTTGTCAAGATATATGCTACTAGTTTATATCAAACTACTGAACGTAACACTTGCCTAGTACATCAACAGCAGCTAAAAATGCTGGTGTTGACTGCAACGTCCCGTAAGGGATACGCAACAAAAATATTTAAAAAATATATATATTTACGGTCAATTTATATGTGTGAAGCAACTGTGGAAGATTACATAACTTTCTTTTCTAATGATCAATGAAACTGTAACTAAAAGTTGATGATGCAATTCTACCTACAATTACATCAATTTCGTGTATAAACATCGGGTTCCTGATAAATTACATCTGAGGACATTGCAGCCTGGCAGTAAGAACGTTGAGAACCCAGCTCTTGTCGACACCAGAAAGATGTTGCTGCCACCCTTGCACATTAAGCTGGGTCTCATGAAGAACGTTGTCAAGGCAATGGCGAAAACACAGGAGGCTTTTAAATACCTCATCAGAAAATGTCCAAGACTGAGTGAAGCTAAAATAAGGCAGGGAGTATTTGTTGGTCCGCAAATTAAAAAAACGTCTTCATGATGACGAGTTTATTTACGTGTTGTGTGGGAAGGAAAATACAGCACGGCTAGCATGTAAGTCAGTGGTGGACACATTTCTTGGAAACAACAGGTCTGATAATTACAATGAAGTTGTAGATAATCCCCTTCAGAAGTATAAGAGTCTTGGCTGCAACGCGTCTTTGAAAATTCACTGTCTGGATTCTCATCTGGATTTCTTTACGTCAAACTATGGCGCTGTCAGTGATGAGCATGTTGAACGATTTCACCAGGACAGTTCTTATGAAGACAAGGTATCAAGCTAATTGAAGCCCTTTAATGTTTGCTGATTACTGTTGGACTGTAACAAGAGACACCTCATAGATTGATTACAAGAAGCAAACAAAGAGAACTCAAATAGCGACTGAATAATGACCGAATGAGTTCAAATGTGCCTTTTAAAAATATTATATGTGAACGTTAAGTAATGTTTCTATTTTTTCTATCATTATATTCCGAAAACCAAAGACCGAGATTTCTGGTGAGTCATGAACGCATACGCCAGTCGGTATGGCACTTGATGATGATGATGATGATGATGATGATGGTGATAATCATTGTATGTTGAAATATCAAATAATTGAGGATGTAACCACAATTTTTAAAAATCTTAACTAGAAGACTACATGTTCACCCCACAGAATTAAATAAGCATGCACTATTTGTATTACTGTAATGTAAATTCAAGCATACGTTATTTGTATCACTGTAATGTAAATTCATCATTTAAAAAAAAAACATAGCCAATTAATGAATTTCACTTTGATATTTGAAATCAGCACGTCAATATGTATACGAGGGTAAGTTAATAAGTAAGTTACAATTGGCTGTAGAAAAATAACTAAATATGATAACAACTTGAAACCAGTTTCTTTTGATACATACATTGTCCCTTTATTTCTCAACATAATTTCCACCAACATTGATGCATTTATCCCCTCGTTTTATCAGTCCTCCCAACCCGGCTGCATAGAACTGCGTGCTTTGTTTTCACTTACCTGCCATCCCGCAGAACTGTGTGACTTACTTATTGACTCGCCCTCGTAACGTTTTCTACCCAGCTATGCACCAGTTTACGGGATAAACTTTTTCAGCATAAACACTGAAAACCCACCTTGGCGGGAGACATTTCGCGAATGACGCCGAAGTTGAATGTGAAGGGAAAACCTGGTTTAGAAAGCAGAGCACGCAGTTCTATGCAGCCATTTTGGAAGACTGATAAAACGTTGGGATAAGTGCATCAATGTTGGTGGAAATTATGTTGAGAAATAAAGGGACAGTGTATGTATAAAAATAAAATGATTTCAAGTTGTTATCATATTTAGTTAGTTTTCTACAGCCATTTGTGACTTACTTATTAACTTACCCTCGTATATCATACATTCTGTAGCATGTCCTTTGCAGAACTTTGCTCACATAACAACCTTCCGAAAAACTTCTCGATCACAAGCAAGATGTCTCGCGTCCGATACACCCATCTAGAGATCACCCTCTCTTCCTCGGCATATACCCCTCCATTATTATTCTCTCCAAACTCTCATGTCGTTTCAAGCGACCAAAATATATCAATTTTCTTCGTTTTATCGTCTTTAATTGCCAACCCTCTTCAACATTCAGCTCTTGAAGTATGGATATATATATATATATATATATATATATATATATATATATATATATATATATATATATATATATATATATATATATATATATATATATATATATATATATATATATATATATATATCCATACTTCAAGAGCTGAATGTTGAAGAGGGTTGGCAATTAAAGACGATAAAACGAAGAAAATTGATATATTTTGGTCGCTTGAAACGACATGAGAGTTTGGAGAGAATAATAATGGAGGGGTATATGCCGAGGAAGAGAGGGTGATCTCTAGATGGGTGTATCGGACGCGAGACATCTTGCTTGTGATCGAGAAGTTTTTCGGAAGGTTGTTATGTGAGCAAAGTTCTGCAAAGGACATGCTACAGAATGTATGATATATATATATAAAATTTGATATTCTATTGTAACTGATTCTTTAAGAAAAGTAAACCTAAGAAAACTATAACACGTTATACCCAGACGGCCAAAAGTAAGCATCAATTAATGTGTTTATGTTATTAGAAAAGAAAACTCATCTACTCTCTCTAATAATGTCATTTACATATAAATCTCTTATTGTTTACCATCGTGAAAGTGCTTTCATTTCATCTTCTTTCTCTCATTTTGATTTTCATCTTTAATTTCTATTCCGATGTAAAGTCTGAAGTATCTGGTTTCATACATTTCCTATTATTCAAAAGTTTTATATCTTCGCGACTTTAAATCAGTATTGCTTACGTTATGTTGAGATGTGACTATTATTTTGGCTACTTATCGCATATCATGTCTGATTTGAAAGCTGTTCGCCTTGCGTTGGTTTCTCACAAAAATGACAAGAGTGCCGGTCGTTCAGAAATCAATGGCAGACTACTGAACGTAAACTTACCAAGAAATCACAAACACTCCAGACATGCTGGGCTTGAATGCAACGTCTTGTAAAGGACTGTCTGTCGGTCGGTGGGTCGGGCGGTTGGTCGGTCGGTCGCTCTGTCTGTCTGTCTGTCTGTCTGTCTGTCTGTCTGTCTGGTCTGTCTGTCTGTCTGGTCTGTCTGTCTGTCTGGTCTGTCTGTCTGTCTGTCTGTCTGTCTGTCTGTCTGTCCGTCTGTCCGTCTGTCCGTCTGTCCGTCTGTCCGTCTGTCCGTCCGTCCGTCCGTCCGTCCGTCCGTCCGTCCGTCCGTCCGTCCGTCCGTCCGTCCGTCCGTCCGTCCGTCCGTCCGTCCGTCCGTCCGTCCGTCCGTCCGTCCGTCCGTCCGTCCGTCCGTCCGTCCCTCCGTCCGTCCCTCCGTCCGTCCGTCCGTCCGTCCGTCCGTCCGTCCGTCCGTCCGTCCCTCCGTCCGTCCCTCCGTCCGTCCGTCCGTCCGTCCGTCCGTCCGTCCCTCCGTCCGTCCCTCCGTCTGTCCGTCTGTCTGTTCCCTTGTGTTGATTGTTGTTACCTCGACAATGTGAGTGACAAATGGCACATGAGCTAAGATCTTTACCCTGCTCAGCTTGCCCGGGGCGTGTCGCACTAGTGCAGTGACTGGCTACTCACGCGCCTACCCGCTGCCCATTGGTTCGAATCGGCATTAGGGCGGATTTTTAAAGGTTCCCAGGTCTGCCCAGCCTAAAATGGGCACCAGAAGATATACTGGGAAGCAAAGGCGGCTGCAGATATACTGACCACATCATTCACCCAATGCTGATTGGCCGGTACTGTGTGGAACTAGCACCACGTGCTCAAGCGCATCGGGTGTGTAAAATGGTACTTTACATTATTATTAAAAGCAACTTTCGCACTTATCTGAGAACACTAGGCACCTGTTCTAACCTTCCAAGCTATTAGTCGATTGTCTGATGGCATTATAAATTAAGGGATCTTATAAAGACTCGCTACAAAGCTGGAAGCGAACCCGACAACTTCTGAGACATAGTCCGACACCCAAGACTCCCAGCCACGGCTCCCTTGTCAGTTAATATCCCCCAATTGACAGGGTTAACAACTTCGGTGTCCAAACGCCACCTAAATGCCGATGGATAAAAACGGCAGTAATTGACGGCAAATTGTGCCAATCATTTCCCATTAGCCTTCTGTTATTCACGCTATGTCCGTTCTCATTAGCCTCGACTAGGTCGAATTCCTCACAGCTCATTATTTACACTTTGAAGAAAAGCGTCAATGTTCGTTAAACGGATTTCTTCGTATATGCATTGAACTTGTGCCGCAGGTATTCAAATATCCCTTTTATGACACTTTGATCAGATGGAGTTAAGAGTAAGTGTTCGGTTACTGTTGATATTTTTCAGTGAGTTTGATTGATAGTTGCATTGATTTATTGGTTGGTTCGCACTCTTAAATGATGGGAAGTCAATATTTGGAATCGATAATTCCTATCGTTTTTAAAATGAAGCAAATGATGTTTGTCAATGAAGATCAATAAGAGATAAACAACCCAGTAAAACAGCTCTGACCGTTCCAATTTACGTGAATATCTTTAAAACATTGACATATCATTTCCATGTAGCGTCGGAGGCAAGAGTCAATGATTTAGAATTAAATACGAAAATCGTGGCAAGCGGAACAAGGAGAGTTAAAATGACATATATATTAACAGGTGTAGTCTAACACACATAGAAAGAAAATGACGAAGTAGATATTAGCTGATACGTTAATACATAGTACCCTGCCAAATGGCGTTGGTGATTATGCATCTATACAGATCTCGGTCTCTGGTGTTCTGGATCGGTTCCGTTGATGAAACTCCTCCATGCCACTGTCCAAGCCCACCCAGCATCATTTATCTCGGTCTGCCCTGCTTCGTCTATTGTTGATATTTCCAGTCGCCGAGATGATTTCCAACGCCTTTCTTCTCATTACACATATATACTACGTACATTGACAAATAGCACATCTCTGAAACAATTTAAAGAAGTCAACTATCCTGGAAGTATAATCACAGAAGATGGCAGAATAAGACAGAGAAATCGAAATCAGATGACAAAAGGTACCTATGCTTATATATTAACTATCATCCCATACTGAAACATCCACATATACCCGTGTCCGTAAAACGGCAGATAATAAATTACATTAATACACCAACCCTATGCTGCCAATGTCACACTTGGACTTTATCTAAATCGCACTTACGTAAAGTCAACACATGTGAGATAAGATGCTTGAGGAGACTGCCAGCTTAAATATCCGAAACCGATTAAGAAATTATGTTATCAGACAGACAGTGAGATCAAAAACTTATACCACATACATTGAAATACGGAAGATCAAATGGTTTGGCCATCTCATTAGAATGCAACACCATCAACTCCCAGCACTGGCCTTACATCAACGAACATCTACTACGAGAGCAAGAAAACGCTCGCGAAGAACATGGATTAACGACATTAAAGACATTGTATAATCACAAGGAATGACACTATCCAGTACCCCCCATCGGGCGCTGGAACAACAATTATTCCTCCCCACGACGCTTGACAGCAAAAGTGTAAGACGATGATGATGGCATGACCAAATAGCACTCTTTATCTATTTCTTATATTTATATATACTGTTCTAATTTTATTCGCCTCTTCCAGGCATTCTTCGATAGGATATTCGCAGGACTGTCTCCGTGGCCTCCAAGCACTTCCTAATCTTTTTATTCACGTCCCATGATTCTCTGTCAGGCAGAAAACCAGTTTCTATGAACATTTCAATACTCTCTGTCTGACATTCATTAACTTATTGTATAGATTGAGAGAATAAAAGAGGGATACAGAGAGAATGAGAAAGAGACAGAGAGTGAGAGAGAGTGAGAGAGAGAGAGAGAGAGAGAGAGAGAGAGAGAGAGAGAGAGAGAGAGAGAGAGAGGGAGAGAAAGAAAGAAAGAGAGAGAAAGAGAGAGAGAGAGAGAGAGAGAGAGAGAGAGAGAGAGAGAGAGAGAGAGAGAGAGAGAGAGATAGAGAGAGAGAGAGAGATAGAGAAAGAACCAAAAAAAAACATTCAGTAACTTATTGTACAACATACGTTTTTCATTTCCTGAACCTTTGCTTCACTTATTCTCCTTTTAATCTCTGTCCCTCATCTTCCCTCTGATCTTACGATTGTCTCGAAATATTGAAATTTATTGATTTGGTTCAGCATTTCCCTTCTACTGTCACTTCACAATTTGGTGAACTGTCTTTCTTTGACATAACCATTGTTTGTGTTTTTTGTTTCTGTTTTCTTGATATCCAAGTTCACTTTTTACACTTTTTATTACTGCAATATGCAACAGATGTTGTAGTTCTATTGTGTCTTCGGCGACACACTAGACAATATACAACCGGATAAGCCATAAGGTACACATGCTCCTTTAGCCAGGCGCTGTCGTCATTTGGAGACAACCGTTGGAATCCAGGTGTGTCTTCAAATTGTATTGAAACTGAGAAAGTATATGTCTGAGAGGGAGAGAGAGAGAACTAATGATAGATAGATACAGAGAGAGAGCGAGAGAGAGAGAGAGAGAGAGAGAGAGATAAAGAGAGAGAGAGAGAGAAAGAGAGAGAGAGAGAGAGAGAGGGTAAAGAATGTAATAAGGATGGAGATTTAAAGATTGAGAGAAAATGATAAAGAATGTGAGAGTGAGAGAGAGACAGAAGAATTAGAGTGAACGTAATAATGATAGATATATGGAGATTGAGAGAGAATAAGAGAGGGAGATAGAGAGGAAGAGAGAGAGAGAGAGAGAGAGAGAGAGAGAGAGAGAGAGAGAGAGAGAGAGAGAGAGAGCAAAAGAAGTTAATAAAATTGTCCCTCGATAGTTGCAATTTAGTTGTGAAACAGATTATACGGACAACATCTCGATGAGAAATACAATTCACAGGTATTGAAGGCAATCATTTTCTATCTCCTCCACGAGTGCCAATCAACGTATGTTACACGATTTATTGCCTGACATATTTCGCTGCATCTCGTCAGGTACATACTGTATAACTCACACGATGCAATGTAAAGTAACTAAATACATCCTTCAAGCTTAAATATACACATGTTCGCACAGTAATTTCAATTGTCTAACGGTGTAATTTTAAACGGAATATCATGTCTTTCCGTTTGCACAAAACTGGCCGATGAAGCGAACTTTAACAAGCTACTCGTTGTGTGTGTGTGTGTGTGTGTGTGTGTGTGTGGGTGTGTGTGTGTGCGCGCGCGCGCACGCGTGTGTGCGTGCGTGCGTGCGTGCGTGTGAAACAACACACAAAAAATCATTCACATCATGATTAATCTGCATAAACCAGTTGTGTGCAAACAGAAAGACATAATAGTCAGTTCAAAAGTACCGTGGTGGACAAATGAAATTAATGTGCGAACATGTGTATATTTCAGCTTAAAGGATGCATCTATTTACTTTACGTTGTGTGAGTTTTGCAGTATGTACCTGACGAGATGCAGCGACATATGCCAGGCAATAAATCGTACAATCTATTGTTTGTGTCTTCGTTATTTAAATTCTCTACGGGAAAACATTGTTTTCAATGTATGTTAACTCATTTCTCGTGCTATTCCAAAGACCTCAAAGGCGTTTCAATTGAAATCCGTATCTTCGTTATGCACAGAGCGGAGAGTTAGTTTTCACAGACTCAAGTTGGCGTCTTCTTTACTTCTCTGTTGTGTCTCCTTCATCTATTCCTGCCTGTAATCTTTCCTTCATCTATTTCTGACTGTCATCTCTCCTTCATCCATTGATACCTTCATCTCGCATTTATATATTCCTGCTTGTTATCTCTCCTTCATCAATTTCTGCTTATTGCCTATCCTTCATCCATTCCTGCCTGTTGTCTCTCCTGCATTCAATGCTACCTATATCTCCCCTTCATTAATTTCTACCTATTATCTCGCATTTATCCATTGCTGTCTGTTATCTCACCCTCATTACCTATTATACCTCATTCTACCTATTATATCTCAATCAATCAATCATGTGCCATGCCGAAAAGCGAGGGTGGTCATGACTCGCCATTTCACTCGATCACCAGAGTCGTGGATCAGCTCAGTGTTCCTGTCTCGACCATGCCATGTGGCTAAGCCATACAGGTATTTACGTCTTCTCCTTGGTCTGTTCCCTTCGATCTTGCCAGTTGTCACCAAGTTCTCCAATCCATTTCTTCTCATAACATGTCCACACGATTTTGACTGCCTATGTCTAATTTCTCTAATCAGTTTACAATTTTCATTTGTCTCCTGTAGTACTTGGTCATTGGTTTTTCTGTCTGTCCATGGTATTCTTTGCATTTTCCTCAGAAACCACATTTCTGCAGCCATCAGATGCTTTTCAGCTTGACTGCTCATTGTCCAAGTTTCACATCCATACAAAAGATTATATCTCTCTCATCCTTTTTACCTATTATCTCGCCTTCATCAGTTGCTGCCTATTATCGCTACTTCGCCCATTGGTGCCTGTCATCTCTCTTTCATCCAGGTATGCTATTATCTATCATTCATCCATTTCTGCCTGTCATTTTTCCTTTATCCATTTCTGCCTGTTATCTCTTCTTCATCCATTAATGCCTACATCTTTCCTTCACTTATTCATACTTACTATCTTTCCTTCGTTCATTTCTACCTATTATATCTCTTCATCCATTTATACCTATTCTATCTCCCTCATCCATTTCTACTTGTTATCCCTCCTTCATTCACACCTTCCTCTTATCTGTCCATGATACAATACAATGTGTGCTCTGTGTGAAGTGATATTATCTGACACATAAGCAAAGACAATTACGGAACGAGATCTGTGCAGAGACGTGTACGCCTATGCCAGTTGACAGATCACATGATGGTAATGGTTGATGAGCTTGGGAGCCCTGGTATCTCAGTGGCTAGCTAGCTGGCCTGTAGGCCCAGTTGCCATGTGTTCAAATTCCCCTTGAGGACAGATTTTTGATAAAAATGGCCGGGGCTCACAGGCCAACTCATCATAAAATAGGTACCAGCACATATTCTGGGGAGTAGAGGCTGTCGGCAGGAAATTGAACACATCACCTTTCTAGTGCCGATATGTCTATACAAATAGACTCTCTCTCTCTCTCTCTCTCTCTCTCTCTCTCTCTCTCTCTCTCTCTCTCTCTCTCTCTCTCTCTCTCTTTCTCTCTCTCTCTCTCTCTCGATATAGATATAGATATAGATGTGTGATCACTGCGAGTTGAACAAAGCGGTAATTGAATCTACTGTGACAATACAAAACATTGTCTTACATCCTTGTTTAATGTGTTGGGAGGTTGCATATTGGTTATCAGTTTCTATTGCTGTTTTTTATTGCCAATAAAATGTTTGTTTGTTAACTAATCTAAGATTTTACCCTCAATGGTTAAAATACACAACTTTCTAATTATTTCTTCATGTTTCACTTCAGCAAATGTCTTGGTCAAATTTAGAGTCCTATGTTTGTTGACAGTAATAACGGTAAAACGTAGAGGATCCCATAAAAAGAAAATGAACTGGAGGGGGAAGAAGGAGAAAAAGAAGAAGGAGAATAGGAAGAAGAACTAGACGAAGAAAAAGAAGAAGAAGTGGAAGAAGAAGATGAAGAAGAAGAAGAAGAAGAAGAAGAAGAAGAAGAAGAAGAAGAAGAAGAAGAAGAAGAAGAAGAAGAAGAAGAAGAAGAAGAAGAAGAAGAAGCGGCATTTGCAACAGTATAAGATGGAGAAGCAGAAAAAGAAGACGAAGAAGAAGGAGGAGGAGGAGGTAGAAACGAGAGAAGAAGAGGAGGAGGAGGAGGAAGAAGAAGACACTTATTTCTAAGGGAATATGTACACTTAACTGACTATCAACCTGTCTGGAAAAAAAAAAAACACGGAGGGACGTTTTCTGAATCACAATATTCTCCAATGTTTCTAGAACAGTCACAGATTGTGCTGCTTTCTTGTGATCAATCGATACAGTGTGCGCGGACATGACTCATGCATTTAGCAAGACGGTAATTGTTTATTTTCTGGTGTAACTGAATACACACGTGCTTTTGTGTAACCATGTGAAATGTTTGTGATTGTCTAATGATGATTGAGCAAAGGGTGTTTGACAGCTGCCACGGACTGACGGGCGGGTGGGCGGACAGGCATATAAATATATAGACAGACAGAGAAACATAGAGACGGAAAGAAAGACAGACGGACAGAAAGACGGACTGACTGACCGACCGACAGACCGACAGATAAATATATCGCTTTATAACATCAGATATAGACAAATTCAAGTGTCTTATTATTTTTAACGTAGTGCCTGTATTGCAAGATTCACTGAAATAATATGGGTGATGATACCAATAGAAAGCTCCCGTGTGTTACCGGGGCCCATAAGGGAAGCAAAGAATAGCAACACTGTAGCCTACCACGCATGTCGTAAGAGGCGACTAAGGAGGCTTGATGGTTCCGTCGCCCGGCTACTGAGTGAGTGCGTGGCGCGACACTGTGAGCTGTGAGTTTCGTGTGAAATGCTTTTGAATCTGCCCGAGGTTTTTTGGAATGTGACTGCATGTTCGGAGTGATGGCAGATGGCTATGTCCCAGAGTTGACCGGTTTTTGCCTTATGCAGAAATGCGTGGCTGCTGGGCTTCTGGTTGACTGCCACTGCCATCGACGATGAACTGTATTTCGTGGACTGTGTGGGTGAACATCTAGGAAACATCCAGATGGGAAAATGACTGCCGATTCCATCAGAGATAAATTGGGTGTTTCGTGGGGGACTATTGTGTTGACATTCTGGCGGCAGCATTATGCACAGTGTATCTGTGCGGGCTGTTGTTTGTCGAGACTCCTGTCTTTTCCACTTTTCACATTGGGCAGTGGGGAGCGTTTTGTGTGATATTCACTGGCACAGGAACGGAGCATAATGGGGACGACCCGTTGCTGTGAAGTTGGAACTGTGACTAACTAACTAACTAACCAATAGAAAGATGATGATGTTGTTGATAACAATTAGCATGAATACTACGAACATGAAGACGTCTCCTCGGCCACGATGACATGAGCGATGCTGTTGATAATAATAATGATGACAATAACGAGGGCAATGACAATGATGATGTTAATTATACTGATGTTAATTATACTAACGCAATTACTGAAATTTTGAACAGCATCAAACAGAACCATTTAAGGCTGGCTAAAACAATTTAATATGGTTGGACTGAGCACGATCAAAAGACTGTGAATGCTAACAACAAGCTGGATGTAGTGAGAAAACAAATACAGGTCTGACGCGTATAAAAGGGGGGGGGGGGCGGCTTAAATGACAAGTGACAAGCTAAGAGGACCACCCGTACTAAAAATCGATTGAGACGAAATGTCATAGACCACGTTGTGGCTGGCAGGTCTACACATCAAGGAGATGATGAAGGTCAGTCTTTCCCTGTGGTGGGATACTTGAATCACGAACATTAAGGAACAGAAGATTGAACTAACAGCTCGGCTCACAGAGGGACAAGTGGGTTGCAGTAAAACTAGTTTGGGCACTCTTCCGATTAACGGGTCTAAATAGTTCCGCAGTGAATAAGTTAGGGTTAAGGGTTAGGGTCAGTGTTAGTTTAACACTAACCCTAACCCTTAACCCCTGACTTATTCACTGCGGAACTATTTAGACCCGTCAATCGGAAGAGTGCCCTAGTTTGTTGTTCTTAATGTTCTCTTTTAAATGTTCGCTTAAAATAAAGTTTATTTTATTTTATTTTATTTTATTTTTCTTTGAACTCAAGCGTGGTCCTTATAAGTGCTACTGCTTATAGTACAATGGACTGAATTTTGCGTGTGGGTTAGCTTTCCATATTATCAGTGTCCCCCGCTATCAGGCGACTTGCGAGGTTCTTGTAATTTACGTCCCAAAGTCAAGGATGGGAAGTCAACATTTTAGTCCAACTGACCGATGTAGAGGTTGAACCCGCTACCTTGACATCTGCACACCGGAAGTTTAAGAGTGAACGCTCATATCCATTGGCACATGCTGACAGTAATACTAGTGAGATTCTGTAGGCGCGAGATTCAGAATTAAACAAGAAATATCGGAAAAACCACAATCATCATCATTATCATCGCCATCAAGTGACTTGTGGAATGGCGCTAGCGATCATGCTTCTCCCTATTTAGCGATCTCAAGCTGCATACATTAGTACGAGTTCTGACACCTTCCTGTGTCACAACATAAGACTATCAAGAATTTTCTCTCACTGTCTTCCTCTATCTCTCATTCCACAAATCTTTTCTTTTGTCACAATAAGTTGTAGTTTGTGTCATCTCATAATGTGGCAAAACATGATGACCGTTTTTTTTTTTTTTGGTTTTTTTAAAAATGTTCATGATAAGTCGTATTAATGGCGTAACATCTTTCAAACCTTCTAGATTACTCATTTTGAATGTCCACGAAGCATTCACAATTCTGTTGTAAAAACACATCTCTGAAAATTCTAGGGAGGTGTTTGTTTTTTTAAAAAACTAATTGTCCAGGATTCACAGTCATATGATCAAATTGGTTCTTTGTTACATGCACGAATTAATTTTCTTAATCGCCAATGTCAAGGATTTATTGCATAAACTGTTGTTCAGGTTACAAAATGCCACTTTTGCTTGCCCAGTTATGTTCTTTATTTCTGTGATACATCTTCCATGCGATGTTATCCATGTGCCCAGGTATTTGAATGTCTTAAGTTGCCCCACATTAACACCATATATATTGTGCATTTAGGAACGATCTGTTTCTTTGATACTACCATTCTTCTACTGTATTGCGATAAAGAGAATGTCATAGCATAACGTTAGTTATTTATAGTATTTGTAGGTCAGCATGGCTGAATGGATAAGAACGCGCGTTCTTAAACGTCTGGTATGCTGATGTCGAGGTAAGGGGTTCAACCCCTACACCGGACAGTTGGAGTAAAACGTTTACTTCTCGTCCTTGACTTGGGGACGTAAATTACAAGTACCTGTGAACTCGGAGTGGGTTCGCGTAATAGCGAGAGACACTGGTAATAGAAATAGCTAATCCACACGCAAATTTCAATCTAGTGCTACTAGAAGTAGTATGTATAGAAAACGCTTGAGTTCAAAGCGAGCTATCGGGAAAAAAAAAGAATATTCTAGAGATCAAACCAATGGTTTAAATGCCACGGTTGATTGCAACACCCTGCAAAGGACATCCTCCTAACTTTAACTCAAACAGAGCAATAGCCAGAATTTTGTCAGCTGCAGGAGCATGCAGACATATATGTTCGCAATCAAAGGAAAGTAAATAAGAATGGTCAAATTGATAAGAACATAAATGGTTTAAATGGAGATCAATGCTAGCAGTTTATATCTAAGCGTGAAAACTGCCACGTAGGAAGATGCAGCCATATAGATGTTCTTGATTGTTTCATGCTTTGTGTGGGATTCTAGCTAGGTCCGTGGCGAAGAAGTTACAGACGCAGTTCGTAATCTCGCATACCCAAGTTCGAAACACAACTGTTGTCGATTTGTCAGCAGACCGCCTAACGTTGGTATTTGTATGAAATGGTATGGGTGCCTGTCGTTCAGAAGGCAATGGCAAACTACTGAACGTTAACTTTTTCAAGAATCAAGAACAGCCAAAATATGCTGGGGTTGACTGCTACATCCTGTAAAGAATATGCAACAACTTTTTTCAACAAGATTCTTATCGGGACATTGGTACTGTTCTTGTCCCACTTTAACTTTTACAATCCAGAGGATTATAGAGGAATCTATAAATTGACCAAGGAAGTTTGCATGTAATAACTATAGAAGTGTGTATATAATAACTATAGAAGTATGTATGTAATAATTACAGAGGTATGTATTTGATAACTACAGAATGATGTATAAAATAGCTACATAAGTATGTGAAACGTGGATAATGAGCAGTCAAGCTAAGAAACATCTAATGGCATTGGAAATATGGTTTCTGAGGGAAATGAAAAGAATACCAGAGACATTATTTTAAAAAAAAAAAAAAAAAAAAAAAAAAAAAAACTACCAATGAACACATCCTACAAGAGGCAGATGAAAATATGAACAGGAAAATGTAATGTTAATGATGGCAGTCATGTGTGTTATTTGACTAGTCAGTTGGTCGATTCAATTCTGTGGCCTGATTTCGAAGCGGAAACTCTAACCACTCCAATTGTGCAGCTTGAGTGGCACTTTGCTGTCTTGATAGACGATAGTTTGTTAAATGGAGTTATATTTCTGTATAGCATAAAACCTGGGCTGAATTTAGAGACCATGTGTTGCCCATGCAGCATGATCCTTTTCTCAGCTTGCCTAGTTTACCAGAGAAAAGGTAACACCATTACATCTGGAGCAAGACAAGCTGCGGAAGCTGCCATATCAGCAACGCAGAGCTCTAACGGTCCACCTGTCGAAGCTTCCATCCTCGACCAGTTGCTGAACAAGGCTCAGGGCCTTGAAATTTAGTCTTTAGGTTGCATTTCCTCCCACTAGGGTAAGGTTTGCACCCTCCCAATCGCGCTGGAAGCCGTTGGCACAATGTGGGTTGGCGGGCAGGACCTTACTTGTACACACTGTGTAATGTTATACACCGGACATTGTGTTAAGCCCATATTTTCAGTGACAGATTTGCAACCTTAAAGGGGTATCAGGGAATTATCTAGGAAATAATTATACATTTCCAGTGTTGGATCTTACATGTGTTGTCTTTGGTGACATATTTCTAGACTTAGGTGATATATTTCCAATCCTGAGTGACACGTTGTCAGTCTTGAGTGAATAGTTGTCAGTCTTCAGACTTGTGCGACTTAGAGACTTAACTAATCATGCGCCCCAGATAACGGTGACGTGAAGATCACTTGTTCCGTCAACGAAGCACTGCACTCTGAGATGGCACGTTCGAATCCTCGTGTGGTTGTAGCTGTAAATTTCTTTCCTGTTACCTAGTGTGTCTTACTATTTCTGTTTCTTTTTGTTGTCTTCTACAAATTGCAATGATTACATTTGCATATTGTTTGCTCTTTTTTCAATGAGCTGAGAAGTTTACCGTCAAATGTTATTAATGAATGTTGTTTAATGCACCTGATTTAGCATTTTAGAAATATATTTATTAATCAAATATTACCCTCTTTTTATACAGATCAAATTCAGTTTATATCTTCATTAATGTTTCTCTCAGACAATATTGAAATTAGAATATGCTCATTCACTAAAAATCATTTATGGGAGACCTGTATGGCCCATAACTTGGGTGTCTTAAAATAAGAGACCATTGTGTGGATTATTTCCCTTAGTTTAAGTTTGGAGCATATAAACAACATGAATAACGTGACATATATTCTATCTGCCGGCTTCCTGGCTTAGAGGTTAGCGACTTTTCTCGGTAATCTCGTATACTCTCGTAAGTAACGTGACGACGGTGAAAATCAGCAGTGGTTAGAATCGCGTTGGTAACTTACGGGGTATGTGAGCCGGCCGCTCAGAATGCAATGGCAAACTACTGAGCGTAATCTTGCCAAGAAATCAACAAACAGCTGAAAGATGTTGATGTTTACAGCAATGTCCTGTAAAGGACATGCAAACAATTTTATGTATATTCTATCTATCTGTGGCTACAGTATCGTTGTACAACAATGGAAATGCTGTGGCTTGTTCCCCCTTCACCTCCCCCTTCTTCCCCTCTTCTTCCGGATATCACAGTCGCTGAGTTTCATCTCTAGGTTATCTTGGCTAAATCATGTGTTATTGAGATACACTGTTTACGACTAGTGTCTCGTCATCATCATCATCATCATCATCATCATCATCATCATCATCATCATCATCATCATCATCATCATCACGTGTCCTTCAACTAGCGTAGGCGTTCATGTCCAGTTGATCCAGAACAGCAAGGACCGAGATCTACTGAGAGACAAGGATATTAGTCTTCATCATCCTCATCTTCCGGACTTCTCCGTCGCTGAGTGTCATCTCTAAGTTCCTTGATTCCATCATGTGTTATTGAGATAACTGTTCAGGACTTGTGTCTCATCAACATCATCATCATCAACATCAACATCATCATCATCATCATCATCATCATTATCATCATCGCATGTCCTGTCAACTGGCGTAGCGTTCATGTCCCTCCACAGATCTCGGTTCTTGCTGTGGATCAAATCTGCTGATGATATTCCTCTATGCCACCAGCTCAGACCATTCAGCATCATTTCTATCGTTGCATCTCCTATTTTTGTCAGCTCTGTTTAGTACCACGATGTTTATAGATGTCTCTCTCTATAATGTTTGTCTCTGTCTTGTAGTTGTAGATAATGTTTACTTTCATTAGCATGGTCCAGACAATCGTTATTAGTTACTCTGTGTTAGTAATATTCGTCTCAGGTAAAACATCTTTTTTACTTCCTACCTCTTCGTAATTTTCTCATTCACGATTAACTACCATACTGCAAAAAAAATGTATTTATAACATTTCACTACTCTCTTTCTTACATTCAAAGATCTTGCCATACTGCATATGCTATTCTTCATCTCATCTCATTTCATCATGTTCCTCTTGTACCTTGCAGTGTCGAGGTGAAGTATAAACAGCCGAAGAGTGCTCTCTTATAGGCTTCATGTATCGACATTCCCATGGACTCTGCTATTCCCCGCACCTATCGATTACATGGTCGGCCTCTTCCTCTGCTTCCATCTGGTTTGTACATCATTGCTTGTTGTGGTATACTGTTAGTTGGTAGCCTGCTTGCATGGCCAAATCATTTGACTTGCTGCCTTATAATAAAACCTAGCGCTGCTAGTCCTGATTTCTTCATGTCTGACCTTATCTCTTCTTGATACATTGAGTATTCTTCTGAGAAATATCATCTCTGTTGTGATTTTTCTTTTCTCTTTTTCTGTCGTTGTCCAGGTTTGGCGTTGGTAACAGAGTTGATAGGAAGATTGTGTTGTAAAGTGCTTTCTTAGTAGCTATTGATACATATTTTGTTTTTTAGTACTGGTGCCATTTGTCCAATGAGTTGATTTGCCTCATTGCATCTATTTTCGATCTCGTCTTCTGATTTGCCATTTGATGATATTATACTTCCTAGGTACTTGCAACTCTTTACTTGTTTCAAGGGATGTTCGTTTAGGCAAATTGTTGTTGTTTTTTCTTCTTTAGTTATAGTCATTACCTCTGTTTTACTTTAGCTAATTTGTATGTTATATTCCTTACACATTTTGTTTAGACTATTCATGTGGTTGTGTAATTCAGCTTGTGATTTTGCTATTCTTCATTTACTGAAACCAATCGGTTGCTTGGTCTGTTCTGCTCTTAATATGTGTTTATGAGCTTGTCTTGTGAGTTCATTTAATACTGTAGAGATACTGTCCAGTGAGTTCATGTCACGCTGTAGATATGCTGTCTAGTGAGTTCATTTCACACTATGGAACTACGGTGTGGTGAGTGAATTTCACACTGTAGAACTACTGTCTGGTCAGTAAATTTACTGTGATCTAATGAGAACATTTAACTCTGTAGGGACTATTGTCTAATGTATACATTTAATTCTGTAGGAAACTATTGTCTAGTGAACTCTAGTGAGTACATTGAACACTGTAATAAATGTGCTTGACATTAGAAGTTCTCTCCGTGAGAGGAAGACTGTACATTAAGTGGTCCTCTAATGATTCAGAAAAATGTGTTAGATGTCCATATGCCTCTGGTTATGGGTGTCTTTGTGGAAATGTTTCCTATTAGTTGTCTGTGTTCAATATAAATCTGTTGGTACTGAGTTAGGTGTCTATTATATTTTTGTTGGGGTCTATGGCTTAGAACAGTGGTTCTCAACCGGTGGGGACCCCCCCCCCCCTTCCCCAGGGGGGAATTTTAGGGTTTCGGGGGGAGGGGGTGTAGGTATTAAGATTACTCCAAGATCGCGTGAACACAAGAACCGATTACTTGATACTGGTGTTCCCTCCATACTTTAAGGTTCTGTACTTCTCGCTCTTCTGTACTTCGTTTTATAACGTAAGTAGACCCGCAAATCACGTTTTATGTAGACGTCTAGACTTTTTCTAGTATGTGTTATTACATTTAGCGTGCATTTTTACGTATACTGTGTAGGGGCGGGGGATTTATGTGTAGGAAATATGAAAGGGGGGGGGGGATGACGTTCTGAACATATGGTGAAGGCGTGCATGGGCCAAAAAAGATTGAGAACCACTGGCTTAGAAGTTATCAAAGAAATTTGTTATTTTCCCAACATACTGTTCGATGGAGAGAGAGAGAGAGAGAGAGAGAGAGAGAGAGAGAGAGAGAGAGAGAGAGAGAGAGAGAGAGAGAGAGAGGTACAGAAGGTTGTAAGAAATGGGTCATTCGATGGTGTAAGATAGATACAACAAAAGGTGGAGACAAATGAGTCATTCTATGGTCGAGTTATTCGATGCTGTAAGAGAGTTTACAGAGGGCTGTGGCAACCAGGACAGACGAGACCCAAACAGGATCTGCAGAAGGCTATAGAGACCACGACATACGCTAGTGTCAGTAGCAGCATACAGAAGGTCATGACGGAAACACGTTCTAGAGCAGTCGTTCCCAAGCTTTTCATGCAGAGGGCCATATCTACTATTTTCGGTAGTTAAGCGGGCCACAACGTTATAAAATTATAAATGTCGTGCAATATCATCTTACCTTTCTTCACTTAAATTTTAAATCAGTTTCGAAAATGGCTATTAATGTAATTAATTTACAATTGTAACTGTTCTTCATAACTAGTTACTTAAGTTCAAATGCCAGTTTATCAATGTCTGGGCACAAATCTGTCGTGCCCAAAAGTCATAAGCGCAGCTAGGTTACTGTCGGTGAGTTTGGACCGTTGCTTGTTTTTTATTATTTTTTATTTTATAACGATCATTGTGGCCCGCGGGTCGAGGTTTGGGAACCTCTGTTCTATAGTGTAATAGATTGATGTCTCAAGGGGCAGGGTGGGAGAGAAAACACCCGAGAGTTCTGTGCTGCCCTGACAACCTATTCAACGTTGTCTCCCTTTCTCCTCTTCTATCTCGACAATTCTGTATCATATTGTTTCTCAAAACATTCTAGAATTATTGCATGGGTAAAAAAAAGAAACCAGCTAGAAAGTTCGTTAGACACTCTTGTGTGGAGGCAGATTAGCGTTCTGTTGATTGCATATAAAAATACAATTCTTGATGAATATAATGTAGATGATTTACTTGAAAGAGTTTTATTGATTATTCTTTACATGTCCACCGCAGGCAGCCATGTAGAATGTATCTAGTTGAACGACTTGGAAACATACACACAATTTACTTATAATTATAATTCGCACTACATAAATTAAAGAAAAAAATATAAACCCTTCCAGATGAAATATACAACAGCCATACACGGTAATTTAAATTGACACCATGGCAATTGTTTTACTGACTATTATATCTTTTTTTTTGGGGGGGGGGGGGGGGTTGGTGGGGGGGGGGGGAAGGGGGGAGTTGGCTTTACATACATGATTGGCTAAAACTTAATTAGACGTATTCATAAACAATTGGAACAACGTTATTAAATGCTAAAAGGTTATTTATAGTCTCTTCACATTGCAGTTATCAGAGAAAAACCTTACATAGAAACGACCTTTGCGTAGGGAGGAGTCTCCGTGGCGAAGTGGTCTAGCCGTCTGCCTAGCGCTCCGAAGGTTGTGGGTTCGATTCCGGGTATGTCTTTCGGTTCACGAGTGCATTTTTCTCGGAGACTCCTGGGGGTCGTCGCGGGAACTACGGGTTCGTGCTCTGTGCGATGCTTTCGGAAGATCGCCCTGCAGAAACAGACCGAGCCATATGGGATAAAACACGGGGCGATGAAGTCTATCCTCTCGACTTTTAAGACTTTTTTTTTCAACCTTTGATCTTTGACCTTTGATATGTGATCAAATTTCCCGCTCCCCTCCTCCTCCTTCTCCTCCTCCTCCTCCTCCTCCTCCTCCTCTTCCTCCTCTCTCTCTCTCTCTCTCTCTTTCTCTCCCCCTCTCTCTCTCATATGTATATATGTGTTTATTTATGTGAAGGTGTGAGTGTGTATGTGTGTGTGAGCGTGTTTGTCTGCCGGCCTGCCTGTCTCATAACATGGTAATTTGCATTCTTTATGTCCAGAGCTTTAATTACATAATGTTTTATCGATGCGAATGTGTCAATGGAACATGCACAATGTATAAATGACACACGAAAGATGAGTGGTTGGAAGGGCTTAATGTAAGACGGGCTTGTGCGCTTAATGAGTGACCCTTTGAAAATTAAATTTGTTCTCCCCCCCCCCTCCTCTATCTTCCTCTCTATCTCTCTTTCTGTCTGTCTGTCTCTTTCTCCTCTCTCTCTCTCTCTCTCTCTCTCTCTCTCTCTCTCTCTCTCTCTCTCTCTCTCTCTATATATATATATATATATATATATATATATATATATATATATATATATATATATATAGCCCATCCGATTGAGATGAAATTTTCTACACGTCTTCCTTTCATTCCAGCGCAGCCAACTGTCATATTTTTTTAGTGTGAAATCGGCTGCTTACTGAAAATTATTTAATTTTCCATTTTTCATTATAATTTATATACAGCGAGGGGACCTAACTTTGTAAAAGTTATTTCAAGGGGCATAACTTTTAATAACTTTTCTGTATAACTTATAGTCATATTGTTGCATCGTTTTCAAAGATTTATAAACTCTTTGTCCATAGTTATGTACCGGCATATGAATTATAATAAATAATGATACAATCTTTAAGGCATTTTCAAAGTTTTCATAAAAATAATGCACAATGCATAACATTGTAACTCATCTTTTTATGCTTAAGAAGTTACTGTAGTCATGCAGGTGATTAGAAAGAGTTTTCATTAAAAATAATGGATGGTGTGTGGAAGGACATTCTTTTAAGTTACTTTATTTGTTGTATGAATTTAATGAGACGCTACCCGCCTGGAGCTGGGCGAAGCCACGCCGGGTCAGATAGATAGACAGACCCACCTTTTCGCTGCAGTTATGTACAGGCATATGCGTTAAAATCCTCCTCCTCCTCTCCCCTCCTCCTCCTTCTACCCTCTTCCTCTTCCCCTCCCCCTCCTCCCTCTCCCTCCTCCTCCATCCTCTTTCTCCTCCTCCTCCTTCCTCCTCCTCCTCCCTCCTCCTCCCTCTTCCTCCTATCTCCTCGCCCTCCTCCTAATCACTCCTCTTCCTTCCTCCTCCCTTCTCCTCCTCTCTCCTCCCACTCCCTCCTCCCTCCTTCTAATTCTACGTCCTCCCCCTCATCCCTCCTCCTCCCCTTCCTCCCTTCTCCTCCTCCCTCCTCCCCCTCCTCCCTCCTCCTCATCCCTCCTCCTCCTCCCTCTTCCTCCTCCTCCCTCCTCCTCCTACTCCCCTCCTCCTCCTGCGTTCTTCTCCTCCCTCCTTCTCCTCCTTCTCCTTACTCCTCCTTCCTCTTCCTACCTCCTCGCCCTCCTCCCTACTCCTAATCACTCCGCTTCCTTCCTCCTCCCTTCTCCTCCCTCCTCCTCCTACGTCCTCCCTCTCATCCCTCCTCCTCCCTCCTCCTCCTTCTCCTCCCTTTGTCTCCCTCCTCCACCTACCTCCTCCTCCTCTTACTCCTCCCTCCTCATCCCTCTCCTCCTCCCTCATCATCCCTCCTCCCTTCTCCTCCTCCCTCCTCATCCTCTCTCCTCCTCCCTCCTCCTCCATCTACCTCCTCCCTCCTCCTCCCTCCTCCTCCTCCCTCCACATCCCTCCTCCTCCTCCCTCTTCCTCCTCCTCCCTCCTCATCCTCCCTCCTCCCCCTCCTCCTCCCTCCTCCCTCCTCCTCCCTCCTCCTCCTCCCTCTACCTCCTCCCTCCTCCTCCCTCCTCCTCCTACCTCCGCCTTCTCCCTCCTCCTCCTCTCTCCTCCTCCTCCTCCCTCCTCCTCCCTCCTCCTCTATCTCCCTCCTTCTCCCTCTCCTCCTCCCTCCTCCTCCTCCCCCTCATCCTGCGTTCTTCTCCTCCCTCATGCTCCCTCCTCCTTCTCCTTCCTCCTCCCTATTCCTCCTCCCTCCTCCTCCCTCTTCATCCCTCTTCCTCCTCCTCCCTACTCCTCGTCCCCTCCTCCCTCCTCCTTCCTCCTTCCTCCTCCCTCCTCCTCCCTTCTACTCCTCTCTTCTTCCTCCTCCTCCCTCCTCCATCCTTCCCACCTCCTCCTCCCTCTTCCTCCATCCTCCTCCTCCCTCCTCCTCCTCCCTCCTTCTCCTCCCTCCTCTTCTTCTCTCCTCCTCCTATCTCCTCCTCTTCCTCCCTCTACCTCCTCCCTCCTCCTCCCTCCTCCTCCCTCCTCCCTCCTCCTCTCTCCTCCTCTCTCCTCCTCTTAATCCCTCCTCCTCCCTCCTATTCCTCCCTACTCCTACTCTTCCCTCCTCTTCCCTCCTTCTCCTCTCTCCGCCTATCTATTCCTCCCTCCTCCTCCCTCTTCCTCCCCCCAGCTCCTACTCCTCCTTTTTCTTCTTCTGCTGCTGCTGCTGCCGCCGCTCCATTTACCCAAGTTAATTGTTGGGGAAGATGTAAAGACCTTTCAAGTGCTCTTTCTAATGCTTTTTGTAAGTTGATCTTCGTTTATCTAGGTTGTTCTAACTGCAACCAATAAATGATTAGACAGACAGGCAGACAGACAGACAGAGAGGGAGGGAGAGACAGACAGACAGACAGACAGACAGACAGACAGACAGACAGACGGGAACGGGAACTTATATGACTACTTATATGAATTAAATGAGATGCTCCCCATCAGGGGCTGGGAGAAGCCGGGCAGGGTCAGGCAGACAGATAGACAGACAGATAGACAGACAGACAGACAGATAGACAGCCGGGAACGGGAACTTATATGACTACTTATATGAATTAAATGAGATGCTCCACACCAGGAGCTGGGCGATGCCGGGCCGGGTCAGACAGACAGACAGACAGACAGACAGACAGACAGACAGACAGACAGACAGACAGACAGACAGACAGACAGACAGACAGACAGACAGATAGTCGGTAACGGGAACGAGAAACTTATATGACTACTTATATGAATTAAATGAGATGCTCCCCACCAGGGACTGGGCGAAGCCGGGCCGGGTCAGCTAGTATATATATAAAACAGAGTGTATGTGGCTTTGTGTGTTTGTGGGAATTTATGTATTGGATGCGTTCGATAACGGTACATCCGATTGAGATGAAATTTTCTACACGTCTTCCTTTCATTCCTGTGCAACCGACTATAATAGTTTCTTAGTGTAAAATCTTCTACTTATTTAATAACAGTTACTTTTCCATTTTCATTATATAATGTCTATATAGCAGGGGGACTTCACTCTAGAAAAGTTATTTCAAGGGGCATAACTTTTAATAACATTTCTATATACTTTATAGTCATATTGTTGGACTTACTTGCACTATTATTAAACTCTTTGTCTATAGTTATTTTTAGGCATATGAGTTATAATAAATAATGATATAATCTTTAAGGCATTTTCAAAGTTTGCATACAAATAATGCATAATGCATAACATTGTAACCCATCTATTTCTGCTTACAAAACTTATCAACTGTCATGTCGGTGAATAAAAACAGTTTTCATTAAAAATAATGAATGGTGTGTGGAAGGACATTCTTTTAAGTTACTGTTTACAGGCGAAACCACGCCGGGTCAGATAGATAGACAGACAGACAGATAGTCGGGAACGGAAGCTTATTTGACTACTTATATGAATGAATTAAATGACATGCTCCCCACCAGGGACTGGGTGAAGCCGGGCCGGGTCAGACAGACAGACAGACAGACAGATAGACAGATAGACAGATAAACAGACAGTCGGGAACGGGAGAGCTTATATGACTACGTATATGAATTAAATTAGATGCTCCCCACCAGGGACTGGGTGAAGCCGGGCTGGGTCAGCTAGTATATATATATATATATGTGTGTGTGTGTGTGTGTGTGTTTTGTGTGTGTGTCGATGTGTTTGCTCGCTGTCGCGCGCGCGCGCGCGTGTGTGTGTGTGTGTGTGTGTATGTGTGGTCTAGCAAGCCACTTCAATGGCATTAAGGATTAGACCATGAAACAGATTTCATATACGCCAGACCCATCAGACATCAAACTAATTTGACCTTTTCCTTTCCATCAACGGTTTTTGTCTCCTCGATTCAGAGTCTAGTCATGTTCTTATTTGTCACCTGGGTGCGAATGTTATCTGCCTGTTTAAAACTGTGCATGTGACACTCGGTGACAGAACCACACTAAAGCCCTCTCAATTGCCTCGTGCAATTGACTTTGAAATAAATCACATCTGGGAACTAACCACGAGCCAGTTGTACCACGTATTTAACAATTCTCTCACATCGTGTGTAAAATTTCAATTCGGCGTTACCACAATCGTGATTATTTTTCGCTCGCTCGCTTTGAACTCCAGCGTTGTCCACGCTGGACTGATTTTTGCGTGTGGGCCAGCTTTCCCTGTTAGCCGTGTCCCTCGTCACCAGGCGAACCCACTCTGACTTCAGGGGTACTTGTAATTTACGGCCCCAAGTCAAGGACGAGAAGTCAACATGTTGGTACAACTGACGGGTGTAGAGGTTGAACCCGTTACCTCACCATCAGCACATCGGAAATTTAAGAGCGAGAACTTTTATCCATTCTGCCATGCTGACCTCCGACTATTATGTGAATAGTTTAAAGTAGGGATAAATAATTTCATGGCAGATAATAACGTTGGGATATGAAGTGTTAGGCTTTCACATATTCTAGGCCATGATATAATGAGATGAGGTGTCCAGTTTAGTTACTCGTCGCCTTTCCTGTTAATTCAGTTCCCAGACAATTTTTACAATAAGAATAGCGAAAACACAAACAATAGATTGCACAATGTATTACCAGCATATTTCATGCATTTCGTCAAGTGTATACTGCAGAATTCACACAACATAAACTAAAGCATGAGATAAATCATTGAAGCGGAAATATACAACACACACATATTTCCACTGCAATGTAAATTGTCTACCATAGTAATACTAAACTAACAATCATGTCTGTTTGTCTGCACAAAGTGGGCTTTTCTATATGAATCGCATTGACTTTTCCCACCCGTAACCTATTTCCATAATGTGTGATATTTTGGTTTATTTGTCTGGTAGCCATGTTTGTACTTTCTCCGTAATCCCGTTTATCACGCAGAGTCTCGTAGCGGGCGAGAGCTGGAAGCGGTTCTACCCCCGCTGGTGACTTGCGGGATAACTGAGCCGGCCGTTCAGAAAGCAATGGCAAACTACTGAGTGTAATCTTGCCAAGAAATCAACAGACAGATGAAAGATGCTGTTGTTGACAGCGATGTCCTGTACAGGATATGCGAATTAAAAAAACAAAAGCCATGTTTGTGAGACCGGGTCGAATTCAGAGTCGTACTAGCCGAATAATATGATCCTGCCATTGCTGGGGATTGACCTTGGACCACAGTCGTGGCAAGCAAGCGCATTAACAACTATGCCACCGACCACTGTTTGTTAACTTACGAGCAGTTTAACAGCACCGAAGGATTTTCTGTCGCAGTCAGACATTTGCCACGATGACTTGTTAAACTCGCCTTGTAAACGCTCAAAATCGCCTTTTCACAAGCTCATATTAGGGGTTTAATTTCAGGTCATCGTCATTACATCAAGTGTATTGTTGAGTATCGTGGGCGAACATGTTTTGCCAACTCGCATGATCACCAAATTCGTGGATCATCTATGTATTCTTTTCCTGGCCATACCACGTGGATAAGCCATCTGGATATGTATCTTTCTGCCTCGCCCTTGTTATTTTATGGTTATGCTGCCCGCTTGCTTGCGTTCGCTGGCTGTGAACTCCAGCGCGAAGTCTTGTATGTCGGATGAAGACATCCTGTTGTCCAACATCAGTGTGATCTCATACCGGACTGAGGTTTGCGTGAGTATCCGTTGTCACATGTCTGGTGTGCAGACTGGTGGTTCCTCGCCGTAGAGGCAGATACTTTCCGACTTCGGAAGAATCAGCGATCCTACTACGTTAGCCAGGACCCCGAAGGACGTGTTAGTAGGTCTTGGCCAGTATAGAACCTGGCCCTGGTGCCTTGGAAACACCTCTGCATAAATTTTTTTAAATAGTCATGATCGGTAATAATTAAAGCTCATTGCTTCCTGCCCGTCCCCGTGGCGAATGATTTACGGACGCGGTTAGTGATACCGTATTCGAAACACAGCTCCGCTCGATTTGACAGCAGACCGCGTTGCACTGGTTTTTTTTTTAACGAAATGGTATGGGTACCACCGTTCAGAAAGCAATGACAAACTACTGAACGTAAACTTGCCAAGACATTGAAAAAAATGCTTGTGTTGACTGCAAAGGTCGTGTAAAGTGTATGAAACTAACTTTAACATTGCTTCCTATCGACTTATGACTGAAAAGTCTACCCAATGTTCGCATAGATTACACGACGTGATATGTAGAAATGCTTGATTTAAATAATTAGCCATATATTTAACATAACCTAGAAGGTGACGTCTAAACTGTTGCAGAAAATCAGATTTATGACATTTGAGGTGATTTGTGAGCTTATTTGAGTTGGCATGGTATACTAAAGTAGACACGGCGTGCTCAAGTAGGCATGATAAACTCAAGTAGACAGAACTTTATTCAAGTAGACACTTTGTACTCAAGTAGGTTCGGCATGCACACGCAGACACGATATGCTCAAGTATAAAGGTATACTCAAGTAGGTATACTATACTCAAGTAGACACATTATACTTAATCAGGTACTGGTTACTTAAGTAGACAATATATATTCACTTAGACACGCTAAGTAGGTACGGTATACTTAAGTAGATAATATATACTCATGTAGAAACGCAAAATGGTTACGGTAAAACTTACGTAGATAATATATAATCATGTTGAAATGCTAAGTAGGTAGGTATTCTTAAGTAGAAATGATATACTCAAGTAAACACATTGTAATAAGAGTTAATTTTGTCAATTCCTAGAAGGCTGTTTAGTTAATCCCGTTCTGTCCCAAACGGTGACATAATATTACAATAACTCGATCCGACTGAGAAAACTACCTTAGAGTAACAGCTGCCTGTAACAGAAAGGGTTAATATAAGAATGCCATATACGGGTTATTCAATACACGTTTCTTGCGTCGCAAGTATCTAAAGAGTTAAATTTATAACAGGGACTTTAATTAATAATGAGCCATTTTAGCGCTGTAATATATTCATTACTCCTCCGTCTTCTTGTTTTTCCTCTTCTTGTTTTTCTTATTCTTGTTGTTATTCATCTTATGCTTCCTCTTCTTCCTTCTTCTCCCTCTCACTTTCCTCCTCCTCCTCCTGTCTGATCTGGTAATCGTCATAAAGCAAGTGCATACACTAACCATCTCTCAGCGAGGAACATTCGACTAAGACTATCGAGTTTGCAAGCAAAGGTAGAAGAAGAACATGAAGACGAAAAGAGAGGAGAGGGGAGTAGAAGGAGGAGAAGACGAAGATGAAGAAAAAGAGGAAGAAGAAGAGGGGGGGGGGGAAGAAGAAGAAGAAGAGGAAGAGGAAGTGGCGGGAGAAGAAGAAGAAAAAGGTGAAGAAACAAGAAGAAGAACAAGAAGGTGGTGCAGAAGGAGGATGAGGAAAATGTGGGGAGGAGATGGAGGATGAGTTGAAGACGAAGAGAAAGAAGAACAAGAGAAAAAGAAGAAGCATTTTGTTTAAAGTACAATTCTGAATTAATGTCGCACAGCCTTCAGTTAATTAACTGTGATACGACTTCTAGAAACTCGCCGACAGTTATATAGCTTCTATGGAGATGTCATCTAACTTACAGCGGCGCTGTCCACAGGACAGCCGTTTCTGCGCATCTTAATGCGCAGATTACACGGCTTCTGTTTACAGGACCAGCAACATTAAATCATTCATGGTGACAATTATAGGTCTGGCTTTCTCATCTCGTTTGCCTTGTAGGTCAGTTGAACTAAAATGTCGACTTCTCTTCCTTGACTTGGATACGAAAATTGCAATTACCTTTGAAGTCGGAGTCAGTTTGCCTTATGGCGAGGGACACTGTTAAAAGGGAAAGCTAATCCACACTCAAAAATCAGCTCATTGCACTAGAAGTAGTAGCACGGTTATGGATTCCGCTTGAGTTCAATGCTAGACATGGACGTGCTGACATGTTTCAGTGCTTGTTGCAAGACTGTCTGTCTACTATCTCTTGTCTCTGTGGTTGATGATCGTGTTGCTCATTAATTCTATTGGCTGTTACAATGCATTTCACTGCTTATATTTTCAGTCACTGTATTGTTTTGATAGTCGTGATGGCTCCTGTTGTTTTGACCTCTTTTCTAGTATCACTACAGCCTGTGGAGGCCAGCGTTGCCAAATACATAAGAGCGCTTGCTCTTACACTTCTGGTATGCTGATGCCGAGGTAACGGATTCAATCCCTACACCGGTCATTTGGACTAAAATGTTCACTTCTCGTCCTTGACTTTGGGACTTAAGTTGCAAGTACCTAAGAAGTCGGAGTGGGTTCGCCTGATGGCGAGGGACACTCGTAATAGGAAAAGCTAATTCACACGCAAAAATGTGTCCAGTGGTACTAGAAGTAGTACTCTGTGTATGGACTACGCTTGAGTTCAAAGCGTGCGAAAGCAAGAACAGCCTGTTGGCACTGAGTCGGAGTCTCTTGACAATGAAATATTTAAAACATGCAGAGAGGACATCGCCAACCCAGGCCTGACCCCAGCCAGTCCGTATGTGCTGTGGGAAATCATGACTTGGCTGCATTGTTATATACCTGTCTGCAGACGTGAGATTGCAGTACCAGTCTTGTACACCCAGTTGGATTCTTCTTCTACTTCTTCTTTGCGTTCATCCGGAGTGTTTTTTTAGATGTGATTGCGGTGTGTCTAAGTTATGCGCCCTTGGGTCGAAACCCGTAGGCCAACACATCCGACTTTTAGCGTGCTTTTTTGACCAGGTTAGCATTCCTGGGAGACTCTCACTGTTTGCGGTACCGTCCACAACCCAGCTGATCAAGTTGGAATGGTCGAAGACTCAACGGTTATCCCTCAAAGGAAGGCAGGGACAGCCCATTATAAGCACAGGAAGGGATGGCGAGCTCAGCAACACAGTGCCCTAGAAGATGCTACTTGGAAACGGGTGGAGGGAAGCATCACTACATCAGCCTCTTCCGTGCCTTTATAATGCATATCTTTTATATGGTTGTTGTTCTCAGTTATCCTCAAATGATTTGTGGATGAAATAATGTATGAAAGAGAGTGATAGAAGGGTAGAATGTTAAACAGGCCTGCGTGCCCAGTTCTTAACCCTTTGAAAATAACGTTTGTTCGTTCGTTTATTCGTGCGTTCGTTCGTACGCTCACTCCGATAGATGCGTATACTGTTACATGGCTCAGGCGACACGAACGCCAATGTACCCGGATAATTCGCAAATCAGAACGCCAGCTAATTACAAGGTGAGTTATTGAGGTGTTTTATGCCAAGAACCAATATCACAGCTCTCAGGACATTTCCATATGGGTCCACCAGTATCATCAACAACCAGCGAAGAATCCGAATACCAAGAGTAACAGTAAAGTTTCTGCTAAATGAGAAGGGCAGCAGCCAGCAAAACCACCCCTCAAGCGCTACGGATCCTCATGTAAGCCGTTTGTTCTACGCATAAGGTCCATCGCAAACCCTGCACTAAAGTGTCAGTAACGAACGAATGAACAAACTTTATTTTCAAAGGGTTGAGAATTGGGCACTCAGGCCCTTCTGACATTCTGCCCTTCTTCTTTATTTCCTCTCATACATAATTTCATTCAACATCACTTATGAAACTAATCTTAGACAACAAAACAACAATAAGCATTAAAACGCACGAAAAATAATCAATAATACATGACTCAGTATCTACAAGCAGATGTCTGTAGTTCCAGATGCAAATCACAGAACCTAACTTATATAGGTATATCTGTCCCTGGTGATGTCATTCCAGATGTTATATCTGAAACATATGTTCTCTTACAGACGCATTTCTCTCATTATTCATGTGATTAGTCTGTGGGTAATAATATATCTTTCTGGGAGATAGAAGAAAGAACAATATATCTTTCCGATTCTCTCTTCTCTCTCTCTCGCTTCTACCCCCACCCCTCCCTTCCACTACCCGACCTCTCTTTTTCTGTTTCTCTCCTATCCATGACCCTCTCTGTCTCTCTCCACTCCATTCGCCCTGTCTGTCTGTCTGTCTGTCTGTCTGTCTGTCTGTCTGTCTGTCTGTTTGTCTGTCTGTCTGTCTGTCTGTCTGTCTGTCTGTCTGTCTGTCTGTCTGTCTTCATCGGCGTCAATGGCTAAGGGGTTAGTGAAAAGAAGATGCCATGGCTTCTATTTATGAGATCAGCAACATTAACTCATTCATGGTGACCTTTAAAGGCCTGAAGTCTCATTTTGTAGATCTCGCTGTATTGTGAAAAATAGCAGTCTATTTATGGATTAGTAAATAACACTCCATTATCGGGCGCGTTGGTGTAATAGTTGGGACGTTATGCCGACAATGGTATGCATGGGCGTGTTCCCTGATCTACCGAGTCCAAGGTTCGAAATCAACCGCGGACTATTTGAAAGCAGACCGCTTTGCGATGATTCCGAGGGTATGAGGTCGGTCAGAAAGCAATGGCAAACTATTGAAAGTAAAACTGCCTAGTAATATCACATACAACCACTAAATGCTGGGGTTGATTGCAGAGTTCTGTAAAGGGTATTGAACTAATTCTATCTGTACGCCATTGCGATCAAGCTGGTCCACATCTTGCAGTCTCAACAGCATGTATCAGGTCGTGTGCTGACACCTTTCCGTGCTATTACAACATACTGTCATGAATCTCCTCTTGCTGTCTTTCTTTATATAAATATCTTTCTAATTGTCTCCAGATCTGTCAATCTTTCTGTCCTCAAATACTATGTCCATAAAACTGTCTCTTTGTTATGTGTTTGAGAGTTTATTTTTTTGTCTCAAAGTCTTTCAAAATATTTTGATTGCTCATTTTGACTGTTCATGGAATTTTGATCGTTCGTTGTAAAGACACATCTCTGAGATCTCAAGGGATTACAAAAAATATGTTGTTGCTGTTTACTAACTATCCATCGTGGCCCAGATGTAATGAACCCAGTTTCACAATCCGACGTATTGGTTTCAAAATTAGCCGCGAGCTATTTGGTGGACAAACCGCTTTATATTGGTATAAGCGTCGGTCATTCAGAAAAAAATTGACAAACTAATAAAAGTATAATGGTCGACAAAATCACAAACTGACAATAAATTCTGAGTTTGATTGCGGCTTTCTGTAGCGGACACCAACTGGCGATTTGTCCGGGATTCACGGCGATATATTGCACTTGTTTCTATGTAACATGCGAGCAGTCTTTTCTTGTTCCCCAATTTCTGAGATTTAATGCATTTTCATTGTATTAAAATACAATCTGTATGGTCTTTATTAGTATTATCCGGGGAATTCCATGTGAAGAATGTTCTGGAGTGTTGCTTAAAAAGCGTGTAATGATAACCAACACACTTTTTACACAACACACAAGAAGGCTTCACAAGGAAGTCCCCGGACAGTACTACCAAAGACCAGACAGATTATACGTTAATACAAAGAAGATGGAGATCAAGCATAACATCAGCGAAAACCCTACGAGTTGCAGTCTGTGATACAGATCATCAGTTGTTAATAACAGATGTGAAAGTAAAACTCAAAAATCTTACCCGAGGACTAAGCCCAATGTCGTGTCTTACTTTAAAGTGTCGTCCCTGGAGTGAGGGGAGTCAACACCCACATTATAATTTTTTTTCCCCTATCAATATCCTGGAGAATCCACCAGCTTCCGTCCAACACACTCCTTCGGTTCATGGACACCTTTTCCTCTCTCTCTCTCTCTCTCTCTCTCTCTCTCTCTCTCTCTCTCTCTCTCTCTCTCTCTCTCTCTCTCTCTCTCTCTCTCTCTCTCTCTCTCTCTCTCACTGTCGTACTATGCCCCCTCTCATACTTCCCCAACGCAACATATTCAACAACTCTTGCTTCTAAAAATTAATAAAGATTAATTTATTAAAAGAAAAGTGTAACGTATATGAGACGTGTATGCGAAGAAAATGTATGTCGTGTATTCTAATGTAAATGTATAGGTCAGACTACAGAGTTCATGATCAGAGTCCACTCATCATGGCAAGGACTACACGACATCACAAGAATCAGCACAATGGACCTCACCAAATGCCGTGTCCTTCCCTCCAGACATGTCCTCCTCCAGGAGCTCTGATGACCATGAGATCTGATTCCCATTGAAATCTACAGTCCGGGAACGATACTATTTGTTCCTAAAAAAACTGTTCCTAATAGTTTGTAGAAACTGAGTCCTCACAATTCCTGCGCAGTGAAAAAAATGGAACACTGTCCCATGAACATGACGTTTTCCTTCTTGCGAAATGTTCTACAGTTCTCACTCTAAAACAGTCATTGTATCTAGACTAAAATAGATTTCTTTATTTTCTAGATATTATCTGAAAGTTATGATTTCCTTGATACGTGGAAAAACCACTCTCCAATGTTTTGGTTTCATCTAATGTGAACATCAGTCCCTACTGCTCTAGTAATAAGTAGACTGAACATCCATCACCACTGGTGTGTTCACGAATGGTATGAAAATCAAAACCCATTACTATGTTGCGGTCCATAGGTAGTGTGAAATCTTCTTAGTAATGTTCTCAATATTTATCCTGTGGGATACTTATACTATTCAGCTCCACCGAGTAATGTTTATCAACTTCTTCTAGGATAGGCTCATTGAGAAAGTTGCTGGCCAATCTTCCTGCACCAAAAATTATCCGGTATCTGATTTTTCAATGGTTCTGTGTTCTTCTTCCCAACCAGAGGGAACCTGCAAAATATATAATACAACTGGTGATAGCCTCCCCGTCACTGATCTTTATTAGATGATCGTGGGCCATCGGCCTCGCTCAGAAAAATACAGTGAACCTAACTCTGTCAGGGACAGATGAACTGAACACATAGGTTTTCAACAGGCCAAAACAAGAAGAAAAAAAAAACAACAAACAGCGTGCGGGAACCCCCCCCCCCCCCCCCCCCCACAGGGAGCACCCACTGGAAGATCCCAATTATCCCCCATTACTCAATTCTCAACAAGTAGAGCTTATCAACACTTCACTACTCTATTTTCAACTAACAGAGCTAATTATCACTTCACTACTCTAGCTAGATTCAACCATGCTACTGCCTAAATTAATTAGGACTAATTATACAATATGAACTACCTTAGGCAATACCGCAGTTCTATCAAATCACATCTACATTTGCCATGACAGGCACGTGTAAAATTAAATTCACTTAATTCGAACACGGTAGACATTATTCCAATCCATAACTGCAGTGCCAAAGCACGTCCGCCTAAATCAACTGTTTGAGTTACACTGTCTCCCCCAATCATGTTTTTTTTTTGCAAACAGCCTTGAATTGTTCACGTGACGTTGTTGATGTTCTGCAGGTGTCCCAATGTTCCCAATAACAAGCCCACACTTTCTGTCATGTGGTGACAAGCAAAGCCGCCATTTCGTTTGATGTCGGGAAATTCTAAATGACAGACGGGACTGTTTTATCTCCCGAGCCGGGCACTTCTGCTTGGATCCGACCTGTTTTTACTGTATTGTTAAAAAAACAATTGGGGCCCTGCAAACATGCCGTTAATAAGATTGCCTGTATTATCCTCAACTGGTTAATCCACGGTGATTTTCATGACACCCAATTCGTTTTGATCTCCAAAAAAAAAAATACAAGACGCTTACACAGTAAAAGTTAAGAATCGCTTTGAGGTCTTTATGCCTATACAGGAGGAGATGACACCTGATTAATTGACGGTACACGCTAGTAACATCTTGATAACAACAGCCAAAGAGTTAATTCCGACCAAGAATAAGCAACAAAAGCCATGGATTACATCAGCCACGTTAGAATTAATAACATAACGAAGGGAACAGAAACGGAAAGCAAGATAAATCGATAGCAGCGGGATGATGTAAAAATATTTAACATGAGAAATAAGAAAGAACAGAAGGGATAAAAATCAATATATACAAGATTGTTGTACTATAATAGAGCAATATCATAAGAATGGAAGAGATTAGAAATGTTCAAAGAAATGAAGTTATTGACAAGAAAAATTCTAGAACTATGGCAGCGGAATGTATGATATGAATGACTGTGGGAATATGAATGAGATACGAAAACCAATGACAGCAGAGACAGAACCTGAAAGCTCATTAGATGAAATTGCATGGGAAATAAATAACCTGTGCAAGGTAACTCGCCAGGTTCTGATGAGATACCAGTAAAACTACTTAAAGAGAGGGAAGAAGAAAGCATACACATCTATTTCGCACTATGTAAAAAGATATCTAAATATGGTATATGGCCAAAATATGGGAAGAAAGTGTCTGCATTCCAATACCAAAACAGGGCTATCTGAAGTTATACACTAACTATAGATCTGTTACGTTGATGTGTCATGCAAGTAAAATTCTACTAAACATCATAATGGGAAGATTTCGGAAGAAAATGGAAGAAGAGATTAACGTGGTGCAAGCTGGATTTAGACAAGTAAGAGGAACATGGGATCACATACTCAATATGCATTTAATAATAGAGAAGTGTAGAGAATTTAATGTAAACCTATTCTCATGGTTTGTAGATTATTCAAAGGCATTTGACTGTGTACAACATCAGAAACTTTGTGAAATCATGAGGGAAATGGGCTTTCCATCACACGTAGTAAAACTCATAAATTTTCTCTATCTAAACCAATAAGCACCGGTTAGAACAGATGGCGAGACATCAGATTGGTCTGCCATCAAGCAAAGAGTCTGCCAGAGCCATGTGCTATCTCCTTATTTATTTTATATGTACGCCGAAAATATAATGAGAAATCTCAGAGATAGACAAAACCAAGAAGTAATATGATGCCCTAACTCGGGACATCTTACTTATGACCGAGAAGTTTTCCTAACTGTTGATATGGCAACGAAGTTCTGCTAGGGACATGCTACTAAATGAATGAATGCATGGAATGTGTTTCATTTACAAGAGGGCACTTCTTCTTGCCCTAGTATGTTCTGTATCTCTGTGATACACCTTCCATCTGATCATATCCAGGTGTCCCATAATCGCTTGAATGGTGCATGTCCTTAAAACTTGTTTTTAACACTTGTATGTCCTTTGTAGGACGTTGCTTTCAACCTCAGGCTTAGCAAATGTATGTTCAATAGCTTGCCATTGTTTTCTGAACGAGAAGTCAACGTTTAATTCCAACTTAATGCGTATGTAGTGGTGGTTGAACCGCCCACATCACTATCAGCAAACCGGAAGTTTGAGAGCGAGCGCTGTTATCCTGCCGATGACATCAACGTCCCCCATTATAACTCAACAGAAATATTGTTTTCTTAGTGCATGCCTTGTGGCGTTGGTGATCATGTCTGTCCACAGCCTTGACTCTCGTGTACTGCAGTCTGTTCTGAAACTGATGTTCCTCCACGCTATGATGTCAAACTGAAGCACACCTTCTATCTTAGCCTCCCCCTGCCTCCGCTCCCCTCAAAATGTCCCGTTGTGGTGATATACTCCATGTTCCTCTCCTCAAGATATAACCAAAAATAAAATGTAAACTGTCCTCTTATGATATGAGTATCCAGTTATATTTGTGAGATGACTTCTTGCAAGATATCTTCATTGCTCTTTCTCTCTGTCCGTAGTATTCTGACAATTCTTCTGTAATACCATATGTGCCGCAGCCTACACATAATTCCTTACTTGCCTTCTATTTGTCAATGATTCACTTCCCTACATAAGAATAAACTAATAAATAAACACTCGTTTCGATTAATACAGGCATAATTTGCTTACATAACATCGCTTATCGCATAAATTGAGCAGATCTGCTAGAATATTAAAACCATCAAACATCCTCGGGTTTATTCTTCGCTCTGGCATAAACAGAGAGGGAGAACAGTTACGAGACTGCACGAGCAGCGCACGCCCACATAAAAGAACTTGATATCGATCTCGGAAAAACACGTATGCAGAACTGGACAAACATGGTCTGTCTTTAACGCAGCGTGTAAGGCTAACACCGGAAAGAGAATACATCTGCACATGGAACGGAGGGGAATATAACGGGACTAGTTGCAATCATATATATATATATATATATATATATATATATATATATATATATATATATATATATATATATATATATATATATATATATGTGTGTGTGTGTGTGTGTGTGTGTGTGTGTGTGTGTGTGTGTGTGTGTGTCGTGTGCGTGCGTGCGTGCGTGCGGGTGTGTTATAAGGCATTGGGAGCTGCGGAGCCATAGTGGTTACTATACCTGCCTGCTAAGACTGTGGTCTCGGTTAATTCCCCAGCAGAGAAAGGTTTATTGTTCCCTACAACCACAACCCAGGGGTCGTTTATGTCTAAAATAAATGGCTCTTCTGGTAAGAGGAGCAGATGGCCGAGTCGCTAGAATGCCGGATTCTCTTCCGGAGACCTGGGTTGGAATCCTCGGTAAGGTGTGGATTTTTTTTCTGTCGGGGGCAAAATGAAAATCCTACTCGCACAGTTCGCGGCGACTGCTCTAACCAGGTTGCCTTAATCCCTCAGGCTCAAGACCCCCCTCCCCTACGTCACAAGGTACTATATAGACAGTAGATGACAGTATTGTCCGGGACATATGGACGACCAGGAAAGAAACTGGCCGTCTAGCCTTCCAATTTCGAAGCCTAACACTTCAGACACCAACGGTAGTAATATCTGCTATGAGACTATCCCTATCTTGTTTTATTAAGCCTTAGGAGACCATGGGGGATCTCAAAGAAGCACTCTATGACAATTCCTAGAAATGTATTTCCTATACTTGGGAAAGCCGGCTTCGTGGCGAAGGAATTACGGACGCAGTTCGTAATCCCGCATACCGTGTTTGAAACACAGATGCGGCGATTTAGCAGCAAAACGTCTTGCATTGGGTATTTAGAAAATGGTATGGATGCCGGTCGTTCAGAAATAAATGGCAAACTACTGAAAGTAAACTTGCTAAGAGATCACAAACAGCCAAAAAACAATGCTGGGGTTGACTGTGACGTTCTGTAAAGGATATGCAACTAACTTAACATGGAAATGGAATGTTGTCTCATGAATACTGTAACCCCAGGAATGATAACCTGGTTTAAAAACCGCATGCAAAAGTCGGATGTGTTGTCCTAAGGGTTTTGACCCAGGGGTGTATAACAAAACACGCCGCAATTACGTCTGAAAAAAAAAATATATACACTCCGGATGAACGCAGAAGAAGACGAATCTTGTTATAATTGTTATCCCTCTCTAAGTTTCAAATTAATTGTAATGTATAACATGTTATACATCTTGTTACGAAGAGTTAGGAAGAAAATACAAACCTGAAATAGGGGAAGAACAATGTAGGTTTGTAGAAGGAAAGGGTACAGTAAATGCTGTGTATATGCTGCGAACAGTTATTGAACGTGCTATAGAAGTAAACAAGGATATACATCTTTGCTTTATTGACTATACAAAGGCTTTTGATAGCATTAGACATGTCAACATGGTGGATATGCTTGCAGATCTACAAATTGATGGGAAAGACAATAGACTTATAAAAAACATATATTGGAAACAACAAGCGGCCATAAGGATTGATAATGAAGTTGGACAATATCAACATATTAAGAGAGGTGTTAGGCAGGGATGTGTAATGTCTCCAGATCTTTTTTCCCTATACAGTGAAAATATTTTCAGAAATGTAGAAGACATAAATGGAATCAGCATTGGAGGACGAAACATAAATAACATTAGATATGCAGATGATACAGTATTGATTGCAGACAATGCACAGGATCTGCAACATTTAGTAGACGCGGTTGTTGCCCACAGTGAGCAGATGGGGTTGGAATTAAATTGTAAGAAGACACAGGTTATGGTCGTCACTAGGAAGAACGAAGTACCACATTGCAATATACAAGTAAATGGGGATATTCTTCAACAAGTGAATCGGTACAATTATCTCGGAACAGTCATAACATCTGATGGGAGATGCATTGAAGAGATTAGAACAAGAATCGCCATGGCGAAGGTAGCCTTTAGCAAAATGAAAAATATTCTGACCAATAAAAATATGTCAATTGAAACGAGAAAGAGAGTGTTGAGGGGATACATAGAGCCTGTTCTGTTGTATGGATGTCAAACTTGGACAATGTGCAGTCAAGCTGAAAAACATCTGATGGCTGCAGAAATGTGGTTTCTGAGGAAAATGCAAAGTATACCATGGACAGATAGAAAAACTAATGACCAAGTACTACAGGATACAAATGAAAATCGTACATTGATTAGAGAAATTAGACGTAGACAGTCAAAATGTTTTGGACATGTTATGAGAAGAAATGGACTGGAGAACTTAGTGACAACTGGCAAGATCGAGGGGAACAGACCAAGAGGAAGACCGAGAGGAAAATATCTGGATGGCTTGGCCACATGGCATGGACGAGACAGGAACACTGAGCTGATCCACGACTCTGGTGATCGAGTGAAATCGCGAGTCATGACTACCCACGCTTTCCGGCATGGCACGTGATTGATTGATTGATAACATGTTATAAAGCGAACTCAATGTCTGCACTGGCACGCATGTAAGGAGATTTCTGCTGTTTTTGATAGTTCTTTTAGAGGTGATCAAGCGCATTCTGACTCCATCGCTTTACCTTGTGGGAAACAGTATTTTCGATTTCTTCTGTAGACGACCTGTAGTATTTTCGATTTCTTCTGTAGACAATCTCAGAGAGACAGCAGCTTCAATCTTTCTGCGTTCCTCTAGGTTTCAATTAGTACTATGTTCTGATAACTTCTTGTCTCCTGCACATTTCCAAAACCTTAGTAAATGAATTATTTCACCTCATATTTACTAGTTCTTAGCCGATAACTTTTTCGCATAGATAAATAGCAATATCAACCTCAATCCTCAGAGAAATGTATGAGGCTCTGGTTCTGGCCACGGCCGGAGATCAGATGGTTCTACTGCACATCATGGTCTTAATGGGGAGGTTGTAGTCCATCACTGATTTAAAAAAAAAAAGAAGCTGAGTTTTATGTGACGCATTAAATGTATTTTGTTTTTCAAATAACACTAGCAAGCCGCTTGTCAATATTGTGGGGCATACATATTTTAACCCAAGATTCTCGGTATTTACCCCTAACTACAGCTGGCTGTCCTGTTTTATTCCTACGTATACTGGCGAGTCAGTTACTGGCGGTCCTGGTTTATTCCTATGTGTACTGAGGAGTCAGTTACTGTCCGTCCAGTTTTATTCCTATATATACTGGGAGTCAACGCTTCTAAAGTCAGCCTAAGGTTGATGGCTCTCTGATGTTTATGGGCTGCGTGAGAAGACTAGATTTATGTGCGTTAGTTTTAAGTTCCCACATTTCACAGTATGCTGAGATTGTGAGGAGTGCTCCGTTGATCGTGATTGATGCCAGGACAGGACACTAATCAGTGGTCCCTAACGCGAGATCATCTGTAAACAGTGCTTTAATACAATGAGATATTTAATCAGAACACTGTTGAAGATGAGTAAAAGGGTGAAGACCTCTGGAGAAATAATTCTTCCTGATTTCTTCTTTTGCGTGAAGTTGTGCCCGCGTATCTGGTAATTGTTGTTCTGTCAGTTACAAAAGCCTGTATTCATTTAACCACTCTTACCCCCCCCCCCCCCCCCCAGTTCTCATCCTTCAACAAGACACACTTTCTCCAGACCCTCTCATAGACTCGTTGAAGGTCAATAAATACAGATTCTGTTCCTGGGAATATATCGTATGAACCTGAAAAGGAGTGTCTTCTGTATGGCACTTGTGTCTAAAGACTGTCTATTTGATGTCTAGGAGATATATGCTTCCTAACCACCAGTATAATCTCTTGCTTACCGTTCGGTCAACTACTTTACTTCAACAGAAGGTGAAAGAAATAGGTCTTATATCGCTCTGATCACCCTGGTGATTTTACTTTCTCTAGAATGTGTTTCAATGGCTGCTGTTAGCATTAGTAGTTATTCTCGTTTTCCTGTTGATGAACCGTTGCAAAATGCTCTTTTGCGTTTGGCCACAGTATAAAATTAATCTACTTTCTTTTATCTGGTATGGTGCAGATGCTGTATCGCTCATCGATTTGTATCTTGCCCTTGCATATTATTGCAGGAGGAAAAGGTCACTAAAAGGAGCTGTGTTAGAGCTAAAAGGAGCTAAAAGGAGCGAACTCCATGGAAAGATGAGCATAGACTATCATTACACATCCAGACAAAAGTGAAAGGAATATTTGACAAGGAAGAACAGAACAGTGTGCAGCGCAGAACAGCCACTCTCAGCTTCCTTGATGAGGAATACCCACAGGACCTCTGGATCCGAGTCTACACAGATGGGTCAGAACAAAATGCTGTTCGAAATGGAGGAGCGGGAGTGTACATAGAATACCCAAATAGTACTAGGGACACAGCTAGAGTACCGACAGGAAAGTACTGTCATAACTACGTTGCTGAAATTGAGGCTATCAAGATAGCAACAGAGAAATTACTAAATACCAGCAATGGTACACAACCTGTGGTGCTATTGACAGATGCAAAATCAGTACTCGAGGTGCTCCTGTCTGGGAAATTGCCAGTACTCAGGACACTACTTTCTGAACTTAGCAGTCAACATAAGGTCACCATACAGTGGATACCATCCCACTTTGGAGTACCCGGAAATGACAGAGCTGATCAATTGGCTAAGGAAGGAGCCAAAGAAGAACAGCCTGATGTGCCCGTTACATACCACCAAAAGAAAAGAATGATCAAATCAGTCAGAAAGCCACCAAAACCTGCTCAAGATGACTACCACGTTATGGATAGACCAGAACAAGTCATTATTCTGCGCCTCAGAACAGGGCACAATAGATTACGCAACCACATGTATACAAAATTCAAGATTGGTGAAACAGCCATGTGCACATGTGGATTGGCGTCGCAGACAGCAGAGCACATACTCCAAGACTGCCCAAAATATAACATATCTAGGCAAACCTTCTGGCCCAGAGCGACGACAGTGGAAGATAAACTCTATGGACCACTGTGTGAACTGAAAAAGACAGTTTAATTCATACAAGAGACAGCATTGCAGTTATAGACATATTTCAAGCGAACGAAAGAAGAAGAAGAAGAAGAAGAAGAAGAAGAATAAGAAGAAGAAGAAGAAGAAGAAGAAGAAGAAGAAGAAGAAGAAGAAGAAGAAGAAGAAGAAGAAGAAGAAGAAGAAGAAGAAGAAGAAGAAGAAGAAGAAGAAGAAGGAGCTGTGTTGACATCAACTGCAGCATTTCTGAAGTACTCTTTATCAATACTTCATTTTGCTTTTTATTCTGCCGTGTGTTTTTGACACTGGCATTACAAAGTTGTGGCATGCTTTAGCTTTCTAGTAACCTGTTTTTGCCATCTCACCACTAACATTCGTTAAATATGTGGAGTTGTTTATTTTTTCTTACTGCCATCGAGGTTGTGCAATATTTCCATGGATTTATTTCCCTCTGTTCCCATTTTTATTTCACTTAAATTTCATCTCTGGTTTCTTGCTGTCTACCTTTATGAGATACCATACTTTTACTGTCCAATAATTGTACTAATTTCTGTTTTAATTGGTTCGGTATTTGTCGGCAGTCTTTCTGTCTTTCCCTTTGTCTGGTTGGCTTATCTAGTTTACAGCTCCAGTAAGGTTTGCGTGCACATGAGTGTGATTTTTGGCAGCTGCGGTTACTACGGTATAGATGGTTTTGTAACTTGTCTTGATGTCATCTGTTCTTATAATCGAATTTAGTCCAGTATCAGAATCCTTACTATGGCTATTCCAGTCTACTTTAGTGACACTCCTGGTTGTGACTTCTGGGACGCCAAGTTGTGGAAATAGCGATCAGGTACAGGGCGATGGTCAAACTGTCCCCATCCTTTAAGACTGTGATGAGTGAGTTAGACTTTTGAAATTTTCGCTAACACAAATGGTTGGTCGGGTAGACTGGATGTACAAAGTGCTTTATGGATCAGCGCCGGTGGATCTTATAGATTCTAAAGTATTATTATTAGGTTGATAATATTGCACAGCCTCTCTACTCCTGCTCATATGGTATTGGGCTGGGGGTATTCTAGAGAAGGTATAGGGACATTGAAATAACCAACTGTGACAGTTCTCTTCTCTGTTATCTCAAAGTTCGGTACAGTTGTTATTGAGGTCGGAAGCAACATCAGAAGAACTGGGTGTACTTGATGTTATATGTGCAGGACAACTTGATTATATTGTGGTAAATGTCAGCAGCAGGTTGTAAGTCTCAGTGCGTTGAACATTGTTGCTTTCTAAGGTTGTTTGACACATGCATGTAAGGCATAGACATCTATCCTATGTATGATATTGTATGATGTTTAAAACAATGGTTTCTTGCAAAAGGTTACAGGCACTGCATGTTCATGTAGCATGTTTTTCAGGTCCGTTGGTTTGTTCTGGACTTCATCTATGTTATACTGAAAGCTATTGTGGTATACCACTTAGCTAATGTTTTTCACATGGAGCCGTGTGTGGCCTTAGCAATGGATGGAGGTGACATCCAAGCGTGTACTAAGAATATCTGATGATTAACAATAAGGGATATGGGCTTGTTGTTGCAGGCATCTTCACCCCAAATAGGAAAATGAGACAGTCCTTGTCTAGAACTACTAGACTATAGATGTGGTCATTCCTCCGTTTGGCTCTGGAGAAGACTACTTTATTTAGGGGTGTAGGTGGGGGTCCACGGAGATGCCTTCCCTGCTAGTCACAAGCGCTCATGTAGTAGGATTCATTTCTTAACTCTGCGGCCGAGCTTTGATGACCATATCTGGCGCTGCATTATGTCATCATGAATTACACTGGTTCTCCAGTTCCACCAGATCTGTGTGATTTTACAACCAATCCACAGGTCTATAGTTAAACAAGGTCCTTCTGTGGGTGTAAAGTCGGCTCATACTGTCATCTCGCTGCAGACACCAGTCGTAGCTCAGATTTAGCACATCTTCATTATCCATTCCTACTATCCACGTTCTTTGTTTTAAAATATTCTTTAAAAGCACATTTATGTCAGTCAACTTTTATGAGTCTTTCATCCCACAACTGAGCTTATGCCTTCAACCATCTTGCGTCAAGACCACATATGCTTTGCTACCATATATAGCTGCTTTCATGTGTGGCCCTTATTACTTATACCATGCCGTGTCAAGTTATTCATTCCGACAGATGGTATACTATTTCAGAACACTCTTATTTTCCAGCTGTTGACATGACGAGAACTTTCCCCCGAGAAGACACTGTGATGGTTGTACCTTATCTTCTATATAAACGTGGGTGGGGAGGGGGGGGGGGGGGTTACCCGTATACCTTTAACGGCTATAGTAGCTTGTCAAGGCAAGTGATCACCTTACTCTGCTCAGGCACATACCTGTCTAGCGATACCGGTATATACTCAGTCCCTTAACTGCCTTCTTGTGCATTACCAATCCTCTTAAACAAAGAGGTGCACTTGTTTGTTTTCCTTCATCGAACTGAGGCATTGACATATTTCATAATCTCTAGTACTAGAGGTTCTCCGTAATCCCGCATACTCTTGTGAGTAACGTGACGTGCGTGAGAATCGGTAGCGGTTCTCTCCGCGTCGGTAACTTACGGGGTATGTGAGCCGGTCGCTCAGAAAGCAATGGCAAATTACTGAGCATAATCTTGCCATGAAATCAACAATCAGCTGAAAGATGCTGATGTTGACAGCGATGTCCGGTAAAGGATATGCGGAAAAAAAGTACTAGAGGAGAAGGGAAGAGGGGTTGGGGGGGGGGGGGGTTGAACTCGTCAATGGGTTTAATTTAGGTTGTCGTGTCCTTCCACCCTTCCGCGCTCTAAAAAATAATACCTCTGTGGCTTCGGTCGTTAGAAGCTCCCAAAACAAACAATATTTTTTTTTTGTTTTAAAATCACAATTTGTGGCTTCATTCAGAACTCCTTAAATAATCACATATTAATATATTTATTTTTTTGTTAAAGGAAAATTGACTACAAGCGACGTAACTGTTGTAACCATTGTTAAATAGAAACAATAAACTAAAAGATAGAACAGGTACATGCGAAGAAACTGACACACATAACGACTATATAAATATGAAGTATCACAGAGGATGACAGCATAGGCAGAGAAATCGAAATCAGACTTCAAAAAGCAGGTGCGCTTATATATTAAATAACGCGTACTGAAACATCCAAATCTACTATTTCCGCAAAAATACACATAATAAATAGCATATTCACACCATCCCAATGCTATCAATGTCAATTTTTTTACATTTTCCAAATCACTGCTACGCAGGGACGCAGAGGTGTTTCCAAGGCACCAGCGCTAGGTTATATACTGGCCAAGACCTATTGACGCGTCCTCGTCGAGCGTCCTGGGCAACAGGTCCCTTCGGGGTCTACATATATATATATATGTATATCATCATCATCATCATTGGCATCTTGCCGTCTTGACAGACGATAGTTTGTGCTTCAAAAAGCCATAATAACTGTTACCATGGCGGTAGCAAATATGACTGGTAAATCCAATTCGCGCTGTAAATGTTCGTTCACAGTGGGTTCATGTGAACACAGTTATTTCCAAGATCATGCACCATCTTACGTCTCACACGTGTGTGTGTGTGTGTGTGGTGTGTGTTTGTGTGTTTATGTGTGTGTGTGTATGTGTGTGTGTGTGTATGTGTGTGTGTGTGTATGTGTGTGTGTGTGTGTGTGTGGAGAAGGTAGAGAAAGAGGGGAGTGGGTGTTTGAAGAAAAAAGAAGTATAAAATTATGATGAAGACGGAGGAGAGGGAGGAGCAAGAGGGGGGCTACAGGGGGACGATCAGAACAAAGAATCAAGGGAAACAGAAGCAGAAGAAAATAACGAAAGAAAAATCATCCACGAAAGTGACGATGTTAATGTTGAAGATACATACATTAGATCTTTATTCTATAAGATTTAGTCGACCTAATAACAGTAAGCAATCGGCCACAATCCCCTCCCCCTTTTTTATTTTTGCATATCCTATTTACAGGACACTGCAGTCAACACCAGCATTTTTCAGCTGCTGTTGATGTCTTGGCAAGGTTTACGTTCAGTAGTTTGCCATTGCTTTCTAAACGACCGGCTCACATACCTTTCCGAAAGAAATCAATGCGATACGATCCGCTGCCGAATCTCACGCAACTGTGTTTCGTACGTGGGTATACGGGATTACGAACATCGTCCTTGACCCTTTTCGTCAGGGAGACCTGCCAACAATCCCTAAACTTCGAAAATTGATACAAGATATCCGGGCGTGGTAGACAGCGCACCACTAACGTTGCCACCAGATACTGTTGTTGATTGGAAAGCAGGCAATGTGATTGCTAACAACAAACGCAGGATAATAGTAAGTTACCTCTTCACAACGACCTACTCAAGAAGGGAAGTAACAAGTAAACAAAATACATTATTTGAACACATATGTAGAATAGGTAATTGGTGTGACAACATGAAAGTTGGGGGGGGGGGTGAGGTGAGGCATGAAAAGATATAGAGAGGTGGTACTAGCAGCTTGATAACGTGGCGTGGATCTGATATGAATGGCAACGAGCTGCAAGGAGACTGTAAACATTCATAGCAACCAACATCCACATCGCATGAAGGACAAGAAGAATGGAGGGATACATTTACTCACAGTACACAATGCTATGAGATACTTATCTGTTTAACTAATTTACGACCGAACATACTATATCGCCACATGTGAACTCCATTTATATACAAATGTGTATAACGTCATTCTAGAGTCATTGTACTATTTGGTTTGTTTCGTGGTATCTTTGTCAGTTTCAGTGCTCTGTGAACGTAAATGTACATTATAATGCTGGTTTATTTGATTGTGTACCATACGTGGTCCAAACGTATTGTATGTTTGGCACTGAACCAGTTAATGTATACCTCAAGCCATCTTGACAGCAGATAGCTAGCACACACAAATCTTATTGTGAGGCCTCACTTTGACACCCTAGTTTTCTCCACTCGATCGATTCACACATGAGAGACACACAGACGTGTAGATTCTAGCACTGTTACCCAACTAGACACTTTCACTTCTCTCAACATCCAACGATATATGGGTCTGATGTTTCAAATGCTCTCCCAGTTTCTGCTCGTGGTGAACTCTCCCCAACTGCACTCAGGGAATGCGGCGTGGCTATAAATTTGAATTACTGTGAATACCCTAATGGTTCTCCGGTAATCTACGTTTTTATGTGTATGTAATATGTATCCTCTCCAAAATGAGAGCAACTGTATTAGGATATATGGAACTCATCAAAATAAGGAAGGCTTGCCCAGACTGAAATATGAGTGAGATCATGCAATCATGATAATAACCACTGTACAGCACCAGGGCCAGACAACATTCCTGTAGAAATATAAGATAGACTAGGAGAACCTGGTGTTAAAAAAAAAATAACAACTGCCCTGAGTACGATATTTCAAGCAAGAGAGATCCCTAAAAAATATGGAGATCAGATTGCAAACACAACCTAAGACACCAGAAACGGTTGCATGCAAAAGCTTAGATTGATATGTTTAATAGCCCACGGCAACACACTACTTGTTCACTGTATGGTCGAAAGGTTAGGAAATACAACAAGACCAGAGGTTTCATAAACTCATATTTGTAGCAGATATGAAAGCAAACAACGCAATGTTGAATCTATCGATACTCATAGAACCAGAGATGGCAGTGCTTGAGTGACATATTATGTCAAGAGAGAAATGTCATTTTCTGTTGCGATTTCAACGCTAAAGGAAGATCTTGGGGAAACATTTACATTTCTTCCAACACACAGTGGGGGGGGGGGGGGGCTCGAGGATGCACTTGAAATCATCAACCTTGTCTGTATCAATAGTGGCTGTGTCAACAGGACAGCAAGTCGTCCAGGTGATGAGGACAGTGTTATTGATCTGGCGATGGTTTCTCCTTAACTCACTACAGTGTGCAGATGGAGTGTCCTATGGTCCCATGGCAGCGACATTCACCCTTGCAACATATTGATGGAGAAAGGCAGGACCAGACAGCACATGTCAATGGCCATGGCTTTCAAGTATGACAGTACAGGACAAGATGTGGTGAGTAGAATAAGGCGTGATAAGCGCAGAAATCATCATGGCAGAGAAAAAAGCTGCGAGCAGCCACCTTTGTGGACTTGTGAGGTGGAAAAGGCCTGGGCGGATAAGCTTCGTGCTGTAAGGAAATGGCAAAACGCCAAGAAGAACAGAGTTGCCTATCCTAGCCTTATCTTGCACATGGAAAGAGAGATGGACACAAGGGGTAGCAATTTAAAAAAAAAAAGAAGAAAAAAAAACTAGTTAAAATGGTTGGAAGTAAAAAGTGAGTAGAGTTGTTGCAAAGAATAAGCACAGGCAGGTCATTGAAATTGTTCTGGCGACTACATAAAAGTATGAATGGGGCAGTCAAGAATAAGATTATTCCTGACTTCCAAGGTGCTGACTTCATCTGGTAAAGGGCTGACGACAATAAGGGCAAAATCTTTTTCAAACTCTATCTAGAGCAGAGCACCTAGACCGACACGAGATGCCGAAATCTTGCTAAGGTGTTTACCTCATATAGGTGTAAGGTCCAGAACATTTCGAACATAGTGACAGTGAACGAGATCAGGGCTGTGCTTCGACGATTAAAAAACAACAGCGCTCCAGGGCCAGATGGCATAAAGTATGATGACATTAGTATGTGTACCGACAAAGAGTTAATGGAACTAGCAGACATGTACAACAATGGTATAGGTAGTGCTAGCATCAAGGAGGAGCGGTTACACAGCTATCTGATTCCCTTGCCGAAGCCTGGCAAAGAACACACAAAAATTCAGTGATATCGGGTAATAACGATGCAGAATACAATAGGCAAGCGACTGGACATGTTAATTGCCTAAACATATCAAGCCAGCTAGAGCGGCAAGGTCTTTTCCCACCTTACCTGGGAGGATACCGTCCAAAAAGAGAAACCTGGACCAATGCAGCAGTGTTTGGCCATGATGTCTATGAAGGTTTCCACTCAGGCATTGAAACCTTTGCTGCAGCAATTGATCTTGAGGACGTTTACAACATTGTACCGTTGGAGTTTTTAATGCTTCAACTTCTTAAACTCAAGATAAGTCCTTTCCTCCTTAGTTTTATCGCTGCAGCCCAATTCCAACGGAAAGTAGTTTTTAGATGTGGCATCTGGACTTCTGAGCCAACAACAATATATCCTGGTCTGCCACAGGCATCACCATTATCTCCGGTGCTGTTCAACGCATACTCTGTTGGAATCACCGGCGAGCAAATCATAGGACCGGGGAGTACACTGTCGTATGCAGACGATGTGTTAGTGTATCGTTTGAGTAAGGATAGAGATCGGGTTGCTGTGGAACTACAAACAGAACTAAATCGCACAAGCAATTAGTGCGTTGAAGCTGGAGCAATGGTCAACCCAACAAAGGCAGGAGTGACATGGTTCTCTTTGAAAAACTATATTGTCAACACTCCAACGCCAACTTTAAATCTGGGTTCAGAGACTGTGGAAAGAAAGCAGGCAAGGAATTACCTTGGGATGCTGTTTGTCCATCAAGAATGATGATGACCATTCATTTCATCCAGTGAGGTTGAAAGTATGGAGCCGTGAGTTCTAAGATGGCTGATAAGGCCTATTTGGGCTCGAAATGTTCTTTGACAATGTGGGCAAAGAATGCTTGATGTTCCAGGAGGAGGATCTCCTGCAGTGGTTTTTCTGTCCAGCCTTTTCTTCCATCTCTTGCAGTCCTGGTTGCTTCACAAGTGACTGTACCCTTGCGTAATGATGTACGCCACGAATTTCGGTCTTTGGCAGCAGTCTCCCAGGTGTCAAGATGAATTCCAAAAGCTTGCAGTGAAATTTCCAGAGTGCCTTTAAAGCGTTTTCTCTGGCCGCCTTGAAAGCGTTTACCACAACGCAACTCGCCGTAAAACATTCGTTTAGGGAAGCTGTGATCTGGCATGCGAGTTAAGTGACCAGCCCAGCGAATCTGATTCTTCATTAGTAGAGTGTGGATACTGGGCATGGACGCTCTTTCTAGAACTTCAGTGTCTGGGATCTTGTCTTGCCATGTAATCTTCAATAGCTTCATAAGGCAGACTGTGTGGAAGTGGTTTAATTTCCTAGCGTGTCACTAATAAACAGTCCAGGTTTCACTTATAGCAGTGTGGATAATACAGCTGCTTTGTAGACTTTCAGCTTTGTTTGCAGGCTTATTCTATTTCTGAACCATACATTCTATTTCTGAACCATACATTCTTGTGTAGTCTGCCAATGGCTACTTGAGGATACGATCTGATCGAAGCCTCACTTATACTGAGCACGTACACTATATGGTAACAAAGACCAAGCCGGGTTTAGCTGCGACGCGGGTGATGGCGGCGGCAAACTATGAGCAGCGCCATCTATGTCTTCTTTACGAGGGTTTGGTCCTTTCTGTTTTGAGTATGCTATGACCATAATGACTCTCAGCCATAAGCAGATTGAAAGGATTGAAAGGATACATAATGAAGCTATGTGTATTATTCTTGGATGTACACGAGATACAACATGCAGGGCGATGCGCTACCTTCTTGATTTTCCAACCACGTGGGACAGAATACAAATTTGCCAGGCACGTGCCTATCTCATAGTCAACACAAACACACAACATCCACTGCATAGCGAGATTAAGAAGGTAAAGGACAGCAGGTTAAAAAGAGGAAAGTGGTGGATGGGTCAAGCTGAAGGCATTCTTCAGCAGCTGTGTTCACTGAGGAATTAGGACCTGGCGAGGAGTGGATACAAGTGCCAACAGAGTTCTGTACTACCTTTTTCAGTTTGCATCCAACTAGACAGAAAATGCAGATAAGAAAATTCGACTGCTGTGGTGACGGAAGTAGAGGCTTTGATCTTCGAGAATTCTTTAAAGGGTGATGCTGTCATTTACACAGATGGGTCGGTCGTTCGACAAGTGAGAAGTTCGTGGGCCTTTACGGCTCAGATCGGAGGAGAGTTGAGAAGGAAGATTTTGGTGCTTCTGCTTTGAACACAAGTAGCCTGACTATGGAAGTCATGGCAGTAAGTAAAGCAATAACATGGCTCGAGACACAGACATTCAATCGGGCGTGTTTCTTTAGCGACTCAATGAGTATGCTCAGGAAGATACAGATGGGGTGGGTCCGGAGAGAGTGGGTGCTATCTCTGGAGCGGTCTCGGCTGGCAAATATTAGTTTCATTTTCGTTGCAGGGCATGTGGGTGTACGGGGGAATTAGCAGGCTGATAGGCTTGCAGGTAAGGCTACTGTGGAAGGCGGTCGAGCCAGGGACCAGGCTGATATTCTGAATGCGATACCATTTGCGAGAACCAAGTGATGACTGCGAATCTACACCCATGGTCAGGCTGTGAGAACAGCAAGTTAAAAGAGGGGTGGCAGAACAAGAACACTACACAGGAAGCCAAAGACGATTAATAAACCAACACAAAACTGGTGTCGTTAGCCGCTACACGCTTCGGGATTTACTGAGGAGGGGATCCGAGCGGTTATGGACTGAATGGTTCGATGTGCAATGAGGATGATCTGTCGACTAACTATCGAACTCACAGAACAATGCATTCACAGGCAGAAGAGTCTGTAATTGCTGTATAGGCTGTGCAAAAGCTTTTGACAAAATGAGATACCAAAACCTCTTAGATATTTTACATGAACTCAATATAAACCTGAAAGATCTCGGTATTCTAAAAAAACTTGCATTGGAATTAAGATCTACCTTCAGACATAAAGGAGAACATACGAGCCCGTAGGTAATTCACACTAATTAAAAGACAAGGTAGATAAGAATGCGGGACAACAATACATGGACGCATTAATCATCTTGAGATAGTTTGAGAGCCGGAGGATAAAATATAAATAGTGTAAGATATGCACATGCACCGTTTCAATAACAGTCTGATAGAAGTCTGAAAGCTATTTTGGACAAGATGGTGTAGGAGAGAGGGAGAGAGAAAAAAAAAAAGAGAGAGAGAGAGAGAGAGAGAGAGAGAGAGAGAGAGAGAGAGAGAGAGAGAGAGAGAGAGAGAGAGAGAGAGAGAGAGAGAGAGAGAGAGAGAGAGAGAGAGAAGAATATATTTCCTTTAAACGATAGTAAATCTGAATTCATGGTAGCATTCAAAAAGGCACCCATTCTAATTTTCATTGGCCATTCTTGACAGACGATATTTTGTGCTTCAAAAAGGCATAATAACTTTTACCCATGGCGGTAGCGAATGTGAATGATAAGGCCAATTCGCGCTGTAAATGTTTGTTCACAGTGGGTGCATGTGAACACGTAGTCACTTCCACCATCATGCACCATCTTACGTCTCACACACTCGGTGTGTGACTTATCTGCAATCATTTTCTCCTTTGTCTTTATTCCATTTCTGATATTTGCCCTCCATGCAACACGTTCAGCGGCGACTTGCTCCCAATGTGCATTATCAATGCCTGTATCAATCATGTCCCGCTTACACACATCTTTGTATCGTAGTAGAGGCCGACCCTAAGATCTCTTACCCATCTGTAATTCACCAAAAAAGATGTCCTTTGGTATTCTACCATCATCCATCCTCCTAAGATGTCCTATCCATCTAAGTCTACGAAGACTGAGCATGGAATAAACCGTCACAAAACCTGGTCTTTCCAATACATCAGTATTTGTGATTTTGTCTTGCCACTTATTACCAAGAATTCTTCGCAGACACCGCATATGAAAGCTCCATTCTAATATGCTGTTGATAAAGTACACGTTGTAAAATAAACCTTTTATATTCTCTTGCCTGCACAGGGACATAGGATGAAAGATGTGACATGGAGGATAAAGACACGAATCACCATATACAAAGACTCTTTACTGAAACAGGTAATACCACGAAAAACAGAAATATCACGACCAGCGCAAAAATCGGTTTGCTAAACAAATTGTGTATGGTCTGTTTTTCTGTATTGATCTGAATACTGGACAACGGATAATTGAATTTTGAAACATTTGGAGGAAGTCGAGATCTGTCAGAATGTCGAGCATATCTTAGGAAGAGAAGCAAATAAGCGCTGAAATACTGAGATTTTTTATTTTTGTTTGCATATCCTATTTACAGGACATCGCTGTCAACACCAGCACTTTTACTGCTCTTGTTGATGTCTTGGCAATTTTACGTTCAGTAGTTTGCCATTGCTTTCTGAACGAGTGGCGCCTATACCTTTTTCGAAAAAATCAGCACCGCTGTGTTTCGAACCACGTATACAGGATTGCGAATCGCTTCCATTACCTCTTCGCCACGGAGTAGTGTACTGAGTGCTTTAGAGGAACTTAACTCCTATATCAATACTATAAAAAGAAGACACGTGAAACTTATAGAAAACATCAACAAAAGTGATGGAGCACAGAAAGCTTCTTTATGTGGGAAACCACTGAGTAAGGTAGACCGAGGCAAACAGAGAAAGAGATATGAGGAAAGCTGGGAAGCTTCGATAGCTGAGCAAGAAGTTATACAATAAGCAACATCAACTATATTCAAATATACAATGTCTGAATGGACTGGGGAGTTATGATTATCAGTGTTTGCTTCCTTCCAAACACAGGAAGCAAAATGTAACTTTAATAGCATTAGTCCAACTTTCATGAGAGATGTGTTACTCCCATGGGGTATGTGCAACTTTAGTGAGGTCAGCTAGACAGACAGTCCTATGTTTATACATACATTTGAGAAACGCTGACATGTGAAACAAGAATGTGAACCATGGCATAGAGTCAATATTTAACGCACACTTAAACACGCGAATTCAGTCTCTTACATGTTGACAAACCGGGGGGCACCCGATTGCTTTGCCTGCAGCACAAATCTTCCATTTCATCGCGTTCCAACATGAATTGAGTTCTTGTTTGTCTGGTTTTTTTCCTTAAACATTTTATAGGATCTCTATTAAGTAAAACCAATACCACCCGTTCTTCCTTTATCGATTTGTACAAATAAATACACCCTGCATCGTCCCGGTGTTGCCGAGACACAACAGAAAAGCAAAGAATAATAAAACGATAACCAACCATGCATGCCGTAAGGGATTCCCCAACTAAGGTGGGGTGGCGAGAGATTGGCTATCTCGTCCTGTAGAAAACTGTAGCCCACAATTGTAGACTGACATTCGATGGGTGATGGGGTCAGTACTATCTCGGCTGACTTTACTTCCCATTACATTTAATGGTACCAGTTTAAGGCTGGCTGGACCTTGCAGCTCAGGTCAATAAACAAGACCCCCGCCTTCATGGGGATTCGAACACGTAACCGCAGCATCACTAGACAAGTGTGCTAACTGTTGCGCTACCGCAGTTCGCGAACTTTAGTTTGAAAATGTACATATACAAATATTAGAAACCACATTGATGATGATAAACCCACAGCTTCACGCTAGACACTGTCAGTTTGTTACTTTTCATAAAACAAATAACATACCTTACAGACTTTATGGATTTGGAAGCAGATCAGCGTTGATTTTTATGGTGTAAGAGCGTCGGTCATTCAGAAAGCTATGGCAAACTACTGAACGAAATAGTTGCGTAGTAAATCATAAAAAGCAAAACAAGGATATATATCTAACTCTCTCTCTCTCTCTCTCTCTCTCTCTCTCTCTCTCTCTCTCTCTCTCTCTCTCTCTCTCTCTCTCTCTCACACACACACACATTTATTTATTTATTTATTTATTTATTTATGCTAACCTATATGTTAACCTCATTGACTCCACACAACATTCATCGAGTTGCTGCCACCATGCACACAAGTTTGAATTACCCAGGTCTTTATTTATGATCTCGGAACTGCCTTTACCAATGGACAACATAGAACACAGTTCACCCAGTGTTACCTGACGGTCACCACGAATGATGTCATCAACTCGATGAATGTTGTGGAGTCAATACAAAGGCCAAATGGTTTTTTTGCGTCACCCATTGGCTTCAATCCAATATTCTTAATACCTATTAATTGACTTCTGCTCATTAAAACTAGTTGAAAGATAAATAATGACTATCCGCAGATACTAACCACATCCCACATGACATATCATGACTTATACGGACTATGGTGACCTACTCATTTTCTCACTGGCTTGGAAAGCAATATATATTGGCCACCATAATTTACTTCTATCGCCAAGCTTTTCCTTATTTAAGGCTACTTTCTGTTGACAGACCCAGTATAATTTATATACATTTATATGTGTCTAAATTATGGTTATAATAAGTGAGATTCCTGAGAATAATACTCAACGTATCAAGAAGAGAGAAAATTAAAAATGTTGAAATAAGGACTGAAGTAGGGTAATAGATTTCATTAGAAAACAGCAAGTGAAATGGTTCGGCCGCATAACTAGGCTACCAGCTGACAGTATACCACAACAAGCAATGATGTACAGACTAAACAGAAGCAAAAGAGGAGACCGACCATGTATGCGATGGACAGAGGGAAAACAAGGGTCCATGGGAATGTCGATATACGAAGCCATAAATGAGCACACTCCCGCTGTTTATGCTTCACCTCGCCACCTCAAGGTACACAAGAAACAAGATGACAGGATGATGGTGATGATGATGATGATGATGATGATGATGATGATGATGATGATGATGATGATGATGATGATGATGAATAAGTGTCATTGAATCTCCAGCAGTTGTCCAGAATTCTTTGTTCGCGGTATTAAAGGCTTCCCCTTGACTGTGAGATTACAGTGTCCGCGGCAGGTTCAAATTGTACATCGCTTAAGCTGGGAGCTTAGGGCTGGAAATTCTCTCTTGGGTAGTGAGATGGATACCTAGTCTTCTCGTATAATGGCGAAATACAGCAGGTTCCGTGTGCAAGTTAAAAATAACACAGCAGTTGGAGATCACAAGGTGGATAGTATCTTATAGCTTGTGGACAGTAGTGATATTCCTCTATAATTTCCACATTGGAAATTGTCTCCTTTCTTAAAGATAGGTATCAGTAATGACTCTTTCCAGTCATGGGGTAATTCTTCTGTCCTCCAGATTTTTATTATTAGTTCGTATAGCTTTAGATGTAATGCAAGGCCACCTGCCTTTATAAATTCAGCAGCAATTCCATCAGTCCCAGTTGCCTTATTCAGAACTGACGCCCGTGTTCCCACTTACTCAGCTCTTGTACATCTTGACTACCGAGGTCAAATGATAACATGGCCTGGCGAGAGTTAGCTGAGGGCGTATACTCTATTGAGAGAAAAACGATAGAAGATAAGGTTCAGAACTGACCCATCCCACGTACATCCTGACTATTTCATTTCTATCGAGAGGTATTGCTCTCTTGTAACTCATGACAATATCTCTTCTGATATGTTGGCACCCCCTTCTCTTAGCATCTTCACCATTATCAATAATTTTCTGTTTCTTTTAAAAAACCAGGATATGCTCTAAATATCTCACTTTGTGTACATTACTCGTTTACTATTACGTTTCCTTTGCTGACATTAGTCGCGTGGACATCCTGTGTTTCTATGTCTCTTCCTTACGATAGCAAAAGAAGGGACACTGCTTAACCATGTTAATAAATTAAAATACTTGGGGGAAATCATAACATCAGACGGAAGAAGCGTGACAGAGATTAAGAGCAGAATAGGTCGAGCAAAAGATGCATTTCAGAAAATGAAAATTAACTTATCCATGAAATGACTGTCAATGAATGTCAGAAAATAGTAGTGAATAGTTATATATCATGTTGTACTGTCTGGCCGTGAATCACAGAACGTAAAAGGACAAATTAGGAAGCGCTTGGGGGGCAACAAAGATGTGGTTTCTAAAACAAACATTGCGAACACCTTGTACTGCCCAAGAACTAATACGATTGCGTGTAAAACAACAACGCTTTTTAAAAAGGCCTATCAAAACCTGTTTTAAAGCGTTCTTTGGTCACGTAATGAGAAGAGAGACATAGGGAAACATCGCGACGTCTGAAAACATCAGCGGTATAAGAGTCAAGGGCAGACCGAGAGAAATGCTACTGGATGGGCTGCTACAGTGGAATAACATCAGTGGAACTGATGCAGAACACCAGGGATGTGATCTCTAGAGATACATGAACGCCTTCGCGAGCTGGCAGGACGCTTGATGACGATGATAATGATATAGTACACATCTTACAGTGTGATATTGATTGACTACTCGTGTTGTTCCTGTTTTATGACACACATGCATTCATTACTCTTTTCAAACATATTATCTATTGTTGAATTACTTCCAGTTAGTTAAATTATTCTACGTGGCCGAAATGATAAGAGCGTTCACTCATAAACTTTCAGTCCGCTGATGGCTAGGTAGTGGAATCATTCCCTACATTGGTGAGCAGGATTTCAACCTTGACTTCTCGTTCAGCAATGACAAACTATAATTGCCTAGAATATCAGCCTGGCGTTGATCGCAACATTCTACACAGGACGTATGAGAGAAGTTCGTGTTTCTATTGACAAACCCATAGCTCGAATCTCCTGGTATTGTCACCAGTCCTAACGTAATGTCTTTCTGATTTCCTCCGTGATAAGTAAACTGGTTCGCACTGTTGACTCTCTATTGATTAACTTGTGCAGCAGCGTGTGTTTCTGGCGCACACGCCCGGGGTTGAGATTCCAACAAACACTGGTGCATCTGAAGGCAGTTAACAGTTAAACAGTAGTCACGTTAGTTGCCTGTCTCTCCGTCTGTTCATCGCTCTGTTCATCAAGTCGTCCGTCTGTCTGTTTGTTTATTTCCTCTGTCTATCCGTTCATCTTTCTGTCAATCCAGCATTCCATCTATTTGTCCACTCATCTGTCTATCAGTTTGTCTGATTGTCTATTTCGTCCATTCGTTCGACAGTCTGTCCTTCCACCTGTCCATCTAGCCACCGTATATTTGTCCGCTTTCTCGCATGCCTTTCTGTGACCGTTGAACTATCCATCTATTTGTTCTTCAATCAGTTCGTTGGAATGTATCCGTATATCCATTTGACTCCATTATCTCTCTGCCTTTCCCCTCCTTTCATTCCTCCATTCCTCCTTCAATCTTCCTCCCTCACTTTGTCTCTCTTTAATTTCTCCCTCACCCGCCTCTCTCCATATCCTTTCTCCTCCTCTTCCCTCCTCTCTCTCTCTCGCTCACTCCCTCCTCTCTTTCCTTCCCTCTCTCTCTGCCTCTCCATTCTCTCTATTTATGCATGTTCCCTTAGCCTACCATCCACACGCATGCATCTTCTACCATCTGTCTCTCCACCCACTCTCTCTCTCTCTCTCTCTCTCTCTCTCTCTCTCTCTCTCTCAACCTGTTCCCTTAGCCTGCCACCCACACCGCGAGAAGTGAGCCTTAATCTATACGTTTATTCTTATACTCCTGCATCTTCAGCCACTTGGCTCTCCAACTCCCTACCCACGTCTCTGTGCAGCTTGTCTCATTGTTAACAAATCCTTAACTTGTCTTTCTCCTTACTTTCTACCGTTACTTCCTCGTCTGTCACGTCATTTGCACAAAATTGCTCCTCAATTTTCTCTTGCTTATGGACCGTAGTGGCTGATTACAACACACGATTGCCTTACGTTGCAAGACTGTAATCTCCTCTTTAATCTTCTTTTCCCCAGCTGACATCATGTCTGATAAGCTGACATTTTACCCACAAAACACACTGATGTATTCGTCTGTCTTAGTTATTCCTTTGTCATGTAAGCTTTTCGAACATGTTTTCGAACAAGCTTTTCCACCATTTTCGTCAACATCTTAATGAGCTCCGCCAATATATATATATATATATATATATATATATATATATATATATATATATATATATATATATATATATATATATATATATATATATATATATATATTATATATATATATATATAGACATACAGCCAGCCAGCCAGCGAGCCAGCCAACCAGCCAGCCAGCCAGCCAGACAGACAGACAGACATATTTTCTCTTCGCATACATATCCAGCCCAATGGATATTTACGTACACAATGAGAGATAGATGTCAGAAAAGAAAGTATTGAATATTAATTCCTGTTGGCTGGCGAATACCCAATCTGTGAATGATGCGATTTTTCAAGATAAAACTAGTTATCACCGAAACAGGATTTTCACCCAGTAACACGCATGTCTAGTCCATCTGCTTGGTTGGGGCTGTTGAAGCAGTGTGAGGCTGATATTTTGGTTTTCCATATCATATTTACAAGACATTGCAGTCAACACCAGCATTTTTCAGCTGCTGTTGATTTCTTGGCAAGTTTTACGTTCAATAGTTTGCCATTGCTTTCTGAACGACCGACTCACATATTTTCCATAAGAAACCAACACGACGCGATTCGCTGCCGAATCTCGCATAGCTGTGTTTCGTACGTGAGCGTACTGGATTACGAACAGCGCCCTTAACCACTTCGCTAGGGAGACCGGCGAGACTGATTTAGGTGCTTGATTATGGATGCCCATAAGATGTTGACGGAATCGATCCGCTAACCTCTAGCCGGGTTCACAAATATATAGCACACCCCATCTGCTGGATTCGCATGTGAATGCTTCTTTAATTCACAAATATATATCACACCGCACATGCTGTATTCGCATGTGAATGCTTCTTTAATTTGAAACCAGCAACCCGATGAGCGCCCGAATAACAAACCGATATGTTTCGCATCTAATAAACAATAATAATAATAATAATAATAATAATAATAATAACGAACTCTCATGAAGCAGTTTCACGCTATCGGTCTGTGACATGTTTCCTCTGTCACACTTTGTGGGCCTGAGAGCACGAAGGAATCGATGATACGTCTTTCTCTCACTTTAACAAGCGACGAGACCAGGAGTCCAACCCGCGTCCTACCGTGCTCCTGCCATTACCAGCCCATAAACTATCAACTTCGCTAGCTGAAATATACTGTCATTTTAAGTATTTCAGCAGTAAGTATCCTTCATATATTCGCTGCATATGATATTTGAAACCACGGAAGACAGGTGGTGTGTGAAATTTTGAGGGCAGCCGACAGACAGTTGTTGGTTATGGTCTCAAGTTTCGAGACGGTAGGCAGACGATATCTTTAACGAGACAATGACTATGGTCACCCGGCCAGTATGGTCACTGCCAAGAAGGAAAATAACGACAAACTACCTTCTTTAAAGTTGCATAGTTTATCATGATTCGCCTAATTATAGATCATTCCCCCGAAGTCGGAGAGTATCTGCCTGCACGGCGAAGAACCACCAGTCTGCATACCAATAAGCCAGACATGGGACAACGGATACTCACGAAAACCTCAGGTCCTGTATGACATCCCACTGATGTTGGACAACAGGATGCCTTCATCCGACATACAGGACTTCGCGTTGGAGCTCAAGCCAACGAACACAAGCAAGCAAACAATTATAGATCATCACAAGAAAAGAGCAGGGACACTAAACTGATCAGAGAAATTAGACGTAGACAGTCAAAATTGTTTGAACATATTATGAGAAAAATTAAATTGGAGAACTTGGTGACAACTGGTAAGATCGAGGGGAAGAGAACAAGGGGAAGACATTGAAGTAAATACCTGGATGGCTTGGCCACGTGGCATGCTCGAGACAATAACACTGAGCTGATCCACGACTCTGTTGATCGAGTAAAATGGCGAATCATGACCGTCACGCTTACCGGCAGCGCACATGATGGATGGATGGATGGATGGATGGATATGATATATAACTCTACAATAGACGAGACGCAGAGGTATATAGCAGGCAAGAAATCATGCAACATAGTTTTTTTAGCTCCCGTGTTTAAATTCCGTACAGACATACATGATTAGAATTTAGTTGTGCCTATAGGAAATGTAACGTGATCACAGGGTCTGCCTCTAACAAGTATGCCCTTTATTGTAGCTGCAACTGTTAACCATTTTAAAAGTAAGTACGGGCCCCCTATCCATGCTACGAGTATTAATAATTTTACGGTGCTGGTTCCATATTTTATACCAAGCGGCACTCGATTGGGGGGGGGGGGGGGTACTATCAATGTCCCACCGGCCACCTTGTTTCCCTAGAAACTTCCTGGTATCCATTTCAGACAGGTTGGGGATGGAAACCAACGTCAATAAAAGAAGAAAGTAATATCTCCGGCTCGAAGGGGATTGACAGACAAGACCACGGCGTGCAGACTTGCTGGCCGGAGTGCTATCATAGTCTCCCGGCCACTAAACATACACAGACACATGCAGGGACACACACGTAGACTTACACATGGACATAAACACGGACATACATGCACACACATATATGAATATATACACATACGGACATATACAAGGTCACACACACTCTGACAAACACACAGACACACACATACACTCATGGATATACACATAGACACAGACAGACACACACACACACACACACACACACGGACATACACACGCATATGTATATGTGTCATTGTGTACTTCTCTGTGTAACATAAGTATGTGTGTGTGCGTGTATTTCTGTGTGTGCGTATGTGTGTGTGTGTGAGAGAGAGTGAGTGAGAGAGAGAGAGAGAGAGAGAGAGAGAGAGAGAGAGAGAGAGAGAGAGAGAGAGAGAGAGAGAGATTTTCAAATGAGTCTTTTCCGTTTTCACATATCTGTATTTGCCTTCTTCATATTATTTTTTTCATTTCCTGAATTACGGATTTTGGATGTCATTTTGTTTTATCTCATCCAGACATTTGGATTAGTTGTCATCTCGACATTTCAGTTCTCTAGATAAATATTGTCTTTCTTCTGTTTTCTGGTGCTTGATACAAACTTTGGTTGAAACGTTTGTTTTATCAACATGTGCCGATCTTCTGGGCTTCCAGATAAACCCAACTAAAATTGGTGCCAGGAAATGCTATGAATGCTCGGTAAGGTATAAACAGCCGGCATGCTGTTGACCTCATCACTCATTGAGAGTCAAATAGTCTATACAAATATAGGATGGATGAATGGTTGGATCAATGGATGGATGGGCGGTTGGATCGGTTGATGGATAGATCGGTGGATGCATGGTTGGATTGTTAAATATTGTTAAGGAGCAAATGATGGTTGTGTGATAGAACGGAACGAACCAACGAACACATGAACACACTTTATTTTCAAAGGGTTAAGAATTAGGCACGCAGGCCCTCTGACATTCTGCCCTTCTTTTCTATGTCCTCTCATACATTATTTCATTCAACATCACTTATGAAGCTAATCTTAGACAACAACAGAACAATAAGCATTAAAACGCATGCAAAATAATCAATAATACATGACTCACTGAGGCAATATTTAACATGGGTAAATACCTAAGGAAGGTGTAACGTACCATACATATGGGAATGTTTATTGGCTAGTTGTCGTTTGAGATAATTTTCCATTGTTATTGTTTTTCTTTTTCTTTTTTAAGGGCGGGGGGGGGGGGGGGCATGTAGTCTGTACTGAGGTATTGTTCAAACAAGTTGCGACTGTAGGTATACTGATTAGTGGTATCTTTGATTTCTTGTGGAAGATTGTTCCACAACTGAGCGGCAGAGTACCTTGTTTTATATAAGTATATATGTATATAAGTATATATGTGAGGCATCAGGTATGTGTCAAAATGTGAGGAAGTGTGTGTTGTGGACGTATGTGTGCGGGGGATGTGTGTGTAGGGGATTTATGTGTGGAGGGAGTGTGTGTAGGGGGATGTGTATGAGGGTTGGGGGATGAGTGGGTGGGGGGGGGGGTGTATGTGTGGGTAGGGAGATGTCTGTGGGTGTGAGGTGAGTGTGTGGGTTGGGGATGCGGTTTGAGTGAGGGATGTGCCGTTAGGTGGGGGATGTATGGGTTGGTGGGAAGATGTGTGTTGGGTGGGGGATGTGTGTGGGTGAGGGATGTGTGTGTGGGTGGGGATGTTTGGGTGGATGGTAGGAAGTGTGTTGGTGTTGTTAGATGGGGAATATGTATGCGGGGTGTGTTGATAGGTGTGTGTGTGTGTGTGTGTGGGGGTGGGTGGGTAGGGGATGTGTGGTTGGGGGATGAGTATTTGGCTGGGTGGTTGGAGGTGTGTGGATATGGGTGGGTGGTTGGGTGGGTGTGTGTATGCTGTGGGATTGGTATATTTGTGGGGAGATGTGTGTGTGTGTGTGTGTGTGTGTGTGTTGATTGTGTTAATAGGGAAGCGTGGGTTGGTGGGGGTGTGTGTGGGTGAGTGGGTGGGGTGTGTGTGGTGATGTGTTTGGGTGGGTGGGGATGTGTATGTCTGGATGAGGGTGTGTGTGAGTGGGTGGGGTGGGTTTGTGGGAGGGTGGGGGTGGGAGGAGGTGTGTGTTGGTGGGTGGGGGATGTGTGTGGGTGGATGGAGGGTGTGTATATGGTTGGGTGATATGTGCGGGTGGGTGAGGTGTGTGTGGGTTGGTGGGGGTGTGTGTGGGCGGATGGGATGTATGTGGGTTGAAGGGGGTGTGTGGGTGGGTGAGGGATATGTCTCATAACATTGTAATATGCATTGCTTATGTTTACGACATTCATTTGACAATGTATTTTCCTATGTGAATGTATCATGCGCTATTAATGAATGTAAGACGGGCCTGCGTGCCCAGTTTGTAACTCTTTTAAAATAAAGTTAAATGATGATGATGATGATAATAATAATAATAATAATAATAATAATAATAATAATAATAATAATAATAATAATAATAATAAGTCTATCCTAGGTTTAGGGACATGAAGTATATTTAGTCGTTCGCTATGTCTTGTGTTATATTTGAACAATGGTAAAACACGCGTGGGACATTTTGAAACAGGATTTTGTGAATTAGTTTTGCCTCATTAAAATGGAGATGTTTGTGGAGTGGCAGTAACTGACGATGTTCATGTATGTTAGAATTTTCGGCAAGCTTTTTATCGTTAATTAAACGCACTGCCCTTTTCTGGAGCGAATAAAGGCGTTTTGTTTTGATTTGGAGCATCCATCCCAGATTTTGGAGAAATAATCAATATGTATTTGTATGTTGGCATGTTTCGTGTTTTCCTGTGGATTTCCTGGGTATTTCATGTGGATAGTGTTTTCCTGTGGATTATGTGATGTTATTTTGTGTTAGTTTATTGGAAGTTTTCAAAAGAAGCCACGGAAGGCAGGTGGTGGATAAAATTTTGAGGGCAGCCGACAGATATTTGTTGGTAATGGTCTCGAGTTTAGCGACGGCAGGCAGAGGATCTCTTTCGAGAGACAATGGTTGCTGTCATCCGGCCAGTATGGTCACTGCCATAGAGGAAAGCAACGGCAAACTACCTCTTTGAAAGTGCCTAGTACGTTATAATTCGCTTAAAGACTGATCATCGCAAGACAAGGACAGAGACGTTAAAATTGGCAACATGGAACGTTAGGACGTTAAACGACGACGGAAAATTAGAAAACTTAAAACTAGAAATACAAAGAGAAAAAATTAATATTTTAGGGATGTACGAAACGAGATGGACAGAAGCGGGAATCAAGATAGATGAAGATTTTAAGATTATTTATTCTGGAGGTGAAGATCGACACAGGGGAGTGGCAATAATTTTGGACCGGAAAACATCAAAATCTGTTCAAGGATATTGGGCCGTGTCGGACAGAGTTCTACTAGTTAAATTGAGTGGCAGACCTTTTTTTTCCAACGATATGCCCCAACAGGAGAATCCAGTGAAGATAGTGTAGAGGAATTCTATAATGACATAGAGTCTGCCTTAAAGAAATGTAAAAATTCAGAAATAAACATCATAATAGGAGACTTCAATGCAAAAGTAGGAAATCAAGGTGATAGATACACAGTAGGAAACTATGGTTTAGGAGAGAGAAATGAAAGAGCATACAGACTCGTAGAGTGGGCTAAAGAAAAAGAAATGATTGTAGGAAACACCTGGTTTAAGCAACACCCTAGAAGATTATAGACATGGAGGAGTCCTGATAGCAGGATCAGAAACCAGATTGACTACATTATGATTAGCAGAAGATTTAGAAACGCACTAACAGTAGCAAAAACAGTTCCCAGTGCTGATTGTTATAGTGACCACAGACTACTCACTGGAACATTGAGGATAAAGCTGAAGAAAGTCAAGTGCATAACAGGAAACACTAAATATGATTTGTGTACATTGAGTAATGACAAGGAAATACAAAACAAATTTAACATAGAAGTACAGAATAGATTTGATATATTGTCTGATCTAGAGATATTATTCCAGGATGTGAATGATCAATGGAAAATGTTAAAGAATTCAATCAGTTTGGCTGCAGAAACAACTATTCCAAAATTAAAGAAGGTGGGTCGTAAGAAATGGATGACTGAAGAAATTGTACACTTAATGGAAACAAGAATACTCAACACAAATAATCCTGCCAAATATGAAGAAATTCACAGACAAGTCAGAATATTATGTAGGAAGGCAAAAGAATCATGGCTTGAGGAAAAGTGCTTAGAAATTGAAAAACAACACAACAGTCAAAATACCAAATTAGTGCACAAAAGAATTCACGAACTTACTAATAAAAGAACAAGTACATCAACAGGCTGTCTAAAAACTAAAGATAGCAAAATCATAATAGAAAAAGATCAGATTCTACATGTATGGACAGATTATGTGAAAAACCTGTATAATGATAACAGAAAGGAACAGTATGCTATTAGATTTAATAATGAAGGACCACCAATTTTAAAGATAGAGGTTCAAAATGTTCTTAAGCATTTGAAAGCTGGCAAGGCCCCCGGTGCAGATAACATCACAACAGAAATGATTAAAGCTTTAGAAGAATTTGGACTAGAGCAAGTCATCAGACTGCTGAACACATTGTATGATACTGGCGATATACCTTCTGAATTATGTAATTCTGTATTTATTGCAATCACAAAGAAATCAGGAACCTTGGAATGTGATCAACATAGAACAATTAGTATAATGAGTCACATCACAAAGATCTTGTTACGAATTATCATGCAAAGAGTGAGGAAGAAAATACAACCTGAAATAGGGGAAGAACAATGTGGGTTTGTAGAAGGAAAGGGTACAGTAAATGCTGTGTATATGCTGCGAACAGTTATTGAACGTGCTATAGAAGTAAACAAGGATATACATCTTTGCTTTATTGACTACACAAAGGCTTTTGATAGAGTTAGACATGTCAACGTGGTGGATATGCTTGCAGATTTACAAATTGATGGGAAAAACATTAGACTTATTAAAAACATATATTGGAAACAACAAGCTGCCATAAGGATTGATAATGAAGTGGGACAATATCAACCTATTAAGAGAGGTATTAGGCAGGGATGTGTAATGTCTTCAGATCTTTTTTCCCTATACAGTGAAAGTATTTTCAGAAATGTAGAAGGCATAAATGGAATCAGCATAAATAACATTAGATATGCAGATGATACAGTATTGATTGCAGACAATGCACAGGATCTGCAACAATTAGTAGACACGGTTGTTGTCCACAGTGAGTAGCTGGGGTTGGCATTAAATTGTAAAAAGACTCAGGTTATGGTCGTCACTAGGAAGAAAGAAGTGCCACAATGTAATATACAAGTAAATGGGAATATTCTTCAACAAATGAATCGGTCCAATTATCTCGGAACAGTCATAACATCTGATGGGAGATACCTTGAAGAGATTAGAACAAGAATCGCCATGGCGAAAGTAGCCTTTGGCAAGATGAAATACATTCTGACCAATAAAAAGATGTCAATTGAAACGAGAAAAAGAGTGTTGAGGGGATACATAGAGCCTGTTCTTTTGTATGGATGTGAAACTTGGACAATGTGCAGTCAAGCTGAAAAACATCTGATGGCTGCAGAAATGTGGTTTCTGAGGAAAAGGCAAAGAATACCATGGACAGATAGAAAAACCAATGACCAAGTACTACAGGAGACAAATGAAAATCGTAAATTGATTAGAGAAATTAGACGTAGACAGTCAAAATTTTTTGGACATGTTATGAGAAGAAATGGATTGGAGAACTTAGTGACAACTGGCAAGATCGAAGGGAACAGACCAAGAGGAAGACCGAGAGGAAAATATCTGGATGGCTTGGCCACATGGCATGGACGAGACAGGAACACTAAGCTGATCCACGACTCTGGTGATCGAGTGAAATGGCGAGTAATGACCGCCCACGCTTTCCGGCATGGCAATGATTGATTGATTGATTGATTTGTATGTGGAAAGTATAGAATATCTTTCTTGTGTTTTCATCAAGGAAATCTTTTTAATTTTGGCAAGTTGGTATACTATTTTGGCTACTTGTTTAACGAGAGCATGAACATGTGAATTAAAGGTTAGATTTTGATCAATGATGAGACCCAGTGCCTTGTGCTCGGTTGAACTGACTGACAGTGAGATACAGAAATGGATGGATGGATGAGCGGATGAATAGATGGGTGGATGAGTAGATGGATGAATGGGTGCAAGGTTTAACAGTTGAATTGAAATGGATGCACCAATGGATGGATGAATGGATGAGTGGATAGATACGTGGGTTCAATGTTCAACGATTTAACTGCCAGTAAGATGAATGAATGGATGAATGATTATAGTGCTGGGTGCTTGTGGTGTATTATCACGCAATAATTGTTTATTAATTATCAATGACTTTTTAATGCCTCCTTTCATTCCAGAAAACCTAAAGCTGCACTTGGGTGCCACTAATGATGTCTGCCAAGGATTCGCCTTCATTACTGTCTTCGAAATCCACCTCCTCCAATTATATTGGCACCCCAAACAGCTTGCCCACTGTGATCTCCAGTAATCAGGCCCTCATCCCTTATTATCCAGCATCAAATCCACGCCTTTCCCATCAAGCCGCCTTCACATGTGGTCGCAGATATGACAGTAGCACCGATGATGAGTACGATGGTGATGAGTTTGACGATGATTCATCTGCTCTGGTAACACCAGCGATGTCATCGCCGCTCATAAAACGCCGTGAGGGGGACGAGAGGAGAGGTGGCAGGGTGAAAAGTAAAGAAGAAGGAGGAACTGTTTGTTGGAATGTAGACGGCGAGGAAGCCAAGTTGGTAGAAACGGAAATTAACGCGGCAGTGAATTCTATAGCAACACAGCCAGCGAAAGACGGCGAGGAGACTAGTGGTAAGACAGACAATAAATATAATTTAGAACTGCCAAATTATCAACAATGTCTAGAATCTAACGGTTTTGCGAGCCCGCCTCCACCTGGTGCGGCGGTAGTGACTTGCACAAATGGCGAGGCTGTGAGCTCTGCCAGTACTACTGCCACACTGGCATCGCCTGGTCTGCAACGTTCCGACTCTGTCAAATTCTGCCGGCCCTTGAACGGCAATGCTCAGCGTAGCGGGTACGGATCTTCAGTTGCTGGGATGGCTGGATCGAACCCAGCTGCCGGCGTCAACCGACCTGCTCGCCGGGTACACAGTCTTAAACTTAAGCGTCTTCACGTGCTTGGATCTAGGGGTGGGGTTGGGGGTGGCGGTGGTGTTGGAGGAGGAGCAGCAGGTGGGGACAAGTTGATACTAGGTGACACAAGAGGCATAGGAGTTAGCGCCAACAGTACAGGTAACTTCAGCGCACCTATCGCAGGACACGTTAACCCGTCTATTACTATAACGCTTGATTCAGACTCGGATTCAATCTACAGCGACTACCTTAGTCCGGAATTATACTACAAGGCACACGACAGCAAGGTGCAGTATCTAGGCGACGAAACAAGCCTGTACGGCACTCCTAAAGAGGAGCTACCGTCAACGGGTGAACCTTTGGCTACAGATGCCCTTCCCAAGTTATCCAGCACAAAAAGTTACCTGAGAGAGCAAATCATGAATTTCTTTCAACCTTCCGACAACAAGCTGGCTATGAAACTCTTTGGCAACAAGAATGCTCTCATTAAGGAAAAGATGCGCCACAAGAGAGTTGGAAACTGGGTTATACATCCTTGCAGTAATTTTAGGTAAGGCAATTGTTTGTGTTTGTTGTTCTTAGATCACTTAATAGATAGGGTCTGTTTAAAGATACTCTAGTTATTGCTCTTAGGTCAGTCAATAGATAAAGTCATTTAAAGATTCTCTGACTACTTATTGTCTTTAAACCACTCAATAGATACAGTCTTTTTAAAGATAGCCTAGTTATTGTTCTTAGATCACTCAAGTGATATGGTCTTTTAAAAGATAATCTAGTTATTATTCTTAGATTACTTAATAGATGAGGTCTTTTTAAAGACAGTGGAGTTACTGTTCTTGACTAAATAGATAAGGTCTTTTAAACTCTTCTCAGCCTAGTTATTTTTCTTAAATAACTCAATAGATTAGATCTTTTGTCGATTTTCAGTCTATAACACCAGTCGGTTAACAATTTGCAAAACTGTGATGAACATGTTTGCATAAAATTCTCTTGCAGCTTCAGTTAAGAAGTATTTCTAACGACATCACAAGTAAAATGGTACTATATAGTGTTAGAGCTACCAACATGCAAATTTAGTCTTTAAGGAAAGATGCTGGTTAATTGTTAAAGTTTTGTTATTGAAAACACACAGCCTCTAAAACATTACCCATCAGATTACCGGACCATTTAGTAATATATACCTGCCGGTTGTCATTATTAAGCTGCACGTTGTCATTAACTGCCATTTCTGCATATAGTATCTTGTAGTGTAGGACATGGTGGCCTTAAGCCTGAGGAATTCAAGAGCCTGGCTAGTTCAGTCGTCGAGAACTGTACAGGTTGTGGTTTTCTGGGTGCCTCTTATTCATTAATTCATTCAGTAGCATGTCCTTTGCAGAACCTCGCTCCCATAACAACCTTCTGAAAAAATTCTCGGTCATAAGCAAGATGTTCCGCGTCCGATACATCATTCAGGAGATCATCTGCCACATCTTGTACCCATCTTCTCTTTGGCATATACCCCTCCATTATTGTTTTCTCCAAACTTTCATGACGTTTCAAGTGACCAAAATATTTCAATTTACTTTGTTTTATTGTCTTTAGTAACCAGCCTTCTTCAATATTCAACTCTTGTAGTATAGATGCATTTGTTCTTTTCTTTATCCAAGATATTCTTAAAAACCGTCTATTACATTTATATACAAAGGCATTTATGCACTGTTCATCTCGTTTAGTAAGTGTTCAAGTCTCACAGGCGTATGGTGCAAGGGAAAGATGCATGCCCATAAAAATCTAATGTTTGTAGTTCTATCTCTCCCACGCCACAATTTATTCAGCTGTTTTAGTTTTTGAAGAGCAATAGATATTCGTCTTTTAATTTTCTTCATTGTGTCTCCATTGTTGGTAATTAATGACCCAAGATATTTGAAATTTTCCACCACCTCCAGTTTTTCCTCATTAACGTATATTCATTTCTCCATATTAGTTTTATATGTATGCATTATTGTTTTTTTTTTTCTATATTAAAATATTAGTTGTGATTTTCACTATTCTGTAGGCTTGAGGTTATTAGTTTTTCTATACCATTTATGCCCCTACCAGAAAAACTTCCATTCACCACACTAAAGATTAGAACTCGTGTCTTCCAGATAAGAACCCAACGTTATAGTCACTAGGCCAGGTTCTACTTCACGTATTTATTAAATCGATGTTTATAATCGGTGTTGTAGTTTTTACATTTGTTCTACTTACATTCGAAGGCATATTTAGATAGACTACAACATTTGTCAGGAGGAAATGACTTTTTGTCCGTCATCCGGTTTAACTGACTCTATCTGTGTGTATATCTGACTGTTTTCCTGTTTGTTTGTCTGTCTGCCCGTTTACCCGTCTGTCTCTTTTTTCTCTGACTACGTTTCATTCTATCAATGTGTTTGTGTATCGCTTTGTCTTCTTCTTCTTCTTCTTCTTCAGCGTTCCGAGCCATTGAGGTTCTTTGCTGCAGATACAATACGTCTCCATTCGTCTCTCTGGTTGACCTTCTCTTGCCAGTCGTTGATTCCAAGTACTTGTAGGACTGTATATATATTATCTCTCCACCGTCTTCTTGGTCTAACTCTTTGTATCGCTTTGTCTGACTGTGCAAAACTGGCTAATTGTTTGTCCTTGTTTTTTTTTTTTTTTTTCAAGGCTTCTTTTCGATTACGTTTCTTTGCTTGTACTTGTCTATCTGTGTGTGTATCTGACTGTCTACCTGTTCGTTTGTCGATCTGCCTGTCCCCTTTGCCTCTAGATTTACATTGTTGTTTACCAATCTGTCTGCCTTTCTGTCTGTATGCGTTTTTTTTTTTTTTTTGTCTCTCGATGTGTTTGTTTGTCCATCGCATTGTCTGCTTATGTATAATCTGGCTAATTGTCTGCCCTTCAATGTTCCCTCCTTCCCCCCCCCCCCCCTTTATCTTTCTGTAAGGTGTCTTTTTGCTTACATGTCAATGTTTTTTCTTGTCCGCAGTGAAGCAAAACTGTTAATATAATCTCACATACCCTCTACATGTAAATCTGTCATCTAGTCGACGCATGTCTTTGACCGTATGTGATTGCCTAAATCAAACACACAATACATCTTAACATTCACGAACATACAGCGGTGTCTACCTGCAATAATCATCCTTATATGCATATAGTACTGGCATGGATCAGAAATATGGATAATGGATACATGTGATAACCATACATTTAGAGGAATTTGAAATGATGTGGTACTGGAAAGTGACAAGAACCGCTGGACTGAGAGTGTAACAAATCATCACATTTTGGACAATATCAGAGACAGATGAAAACAATCTTAAAATAATAACATCCTTAGAAAAGACGAAAGGGCAAAGAGAGTAATAGCACAAAACAATGTATTTTATTAGTGAAGTTAAACACAGAAACCGCAAACAATATGTTGCACGATTTATTGCCTGGTATGTTTCGCTGCATCTCGTCAGGTGCATACTGTAGAGTTATATATCATATGATAAATTAATAACACTTCAGATGAAACAAATAAAACATAATCACCGGTTTTATTCGAATGTGGAACATCTGTTATCGCCACTTTAATTTAACACGATCTTTTTCTATTTGCCGATTTCATGCAAAAAGAGTTCGGGGTAAAATTGAAATTACCGTGGGGATAACCGATGTTCCACATTTGAACAATACCTGTGACCACGTGTTTAAAATGTTTCAGCTTAATTATTATTCACTTCATATTTTATATAACTCTGCAGTATGCACCGAATGAGATACAACGAAATATGTCAGGCAATAAACTAGCACTAGACAAAGTAGCGTGGGAATAAGGTAGGGACAGGCTAACAAAATGGGAAGATCAGGAAACCGCAGAACCACCTCAAAAGGCTGTAATACTTGATTGATTGATTGATTGATTGATTGATTGATTGATTGATTGATCTTTATTTTAGAAGGGGTACAAATTGGGCACGCAGGTCCGTCTTACATTCGGCCCTTCCAGTCACTCATCTTTCGTTCATCAATAGTGCATGATGCATTTACATAGGAAAAATCACATTGTCAAAAGAATTGTATAAACATAAACAATGCATATTTCCATGTTATGAGACATATCCCCCACCCACCCACACATCCCTCACCCACCACACATCTCACACACACACCCCAACCAGGCACACACCCCAGGTATACATATATTCCCCCACCCACCCACACATCCCCCACATACACACATTTCCCCTACCACACACACACACATCTCCCACCAGACACAAACTTGCCCATCCACACATCCTCAACCCACCAACCCATACACCCCATCCACTCAGCCAGACACACATCCCCAACCACACATTCCCCCACCCACACTATCATCCCCTGCCAACCCACACATCATGTACTAACCCACACACACCCCCATCCACACTTCCCCCACCACACAATCTCCCCCATCCACACACACATCCCGCACCCACCCCTAAGCACATCCCCAACCCACGCACCCCCCCACCCACATAGTCTCCCCACCCACAGACATGCCACACCCATCCCGGAATGAGTGACATGCATTGTCAAATGAATGTTATAAACATAAACAATGCATATTACCATGTTATGAGACATATCCACCACCCACTTATAGATAACAATGTGACACCTTCTGTGTGTGAGAGCTGTGGTAGTGTAGTGACGGTACAGTGGCCATTAGGTAGAATACGCATCATGATGGAATTTTTAAAATAGACCTGGCTCACTAAATTGGGGTGACAGGAATTGTCTTGAAGTAAAGGCGGCCTACGTGACACTGACCACATCACCCACCAAGTGCCTGTTGGTCCATAAAAACACAGGTATAGCACCATATGCCAATTACATATTTCTATGTGTAAAATGGTCCATTACTTACCTATACTTACAGTCTATACATGCACCTGTAAATCATTTACATCCATTCTGATATCTCTTCACCATGATTCCTTGCTTGTATCAGTTCTTTGCTGATACGTGTGCCTAAAATTGCACCTGTTGGCTTAATTATTTCTTTTCTTTTCTCCCCAGCTCTACGTTATCTTCTATTTGTCTTTTCAACAGCTCTCTGCCAAGTTTAAATGTCTACAATTAACAGTTTAGTAGCTTCTGTAGCGCGTTAATTTCCATGCAAGATGCAGTCTGCAACAAACAGAGGAACTCGTTCTAGAGCCTTCCAAATTCGTGTTGGAAAGCATATAATTTGCGCACGGTTGTTTCCGCCTGGTAAGCCTAATGTCTACCTGGCCAAAGGCCGGCTAGATCTGGCTAGAAGTTAAATTAAACTCCCACATTTCATCAGTTGCCAGGAAGCCTGTCTAAAGTCCAAGATTCCGGATTGCCTGTTTGTGGGAACAGATAATGATACAAGGAAATCTTGGATGGATTTATTATAGCTGTTTGCAGTGTCAGACCTTCGCATCTTCTAGAACAAATGAATGTATTAACACCATAACCCATTTTCTAGAACAAATGATGGAGTTACCATTGTAAACCTACTCCATGAGCAGATTGTACAAGTTACCATTGTAATCAATCCGTTTTCTATAATAACTGATACGTGTTACCATTACAATCAATCTTATTCTATTACATGTGACGTATGTAACCATTACAACGAATCTCTTCTTCTATAATTCGTGGTACATGTTAACCATTACAACCAATTTTCCTCTATAAGAAGTGATACCTTTTATTATTTCAACCAATTTTCTTGCATAATAAGTGATACACGTTACAATTACAGCCAATCTTCTAGAACATATGATAACTATTATCCTGTTAATCAAATGTCCATAAATCTTGAATAATGAATACGATTGTACATGATTAACACCCCCTCCCCCCCCCCCCCCCCCAAAAAAAAAAAAAAAAAAATTCAATATGTCCCAAGTTGCTAACAATAGGGTCCCCGTAGTGGCGCAGTGGCTATCACGCATACTTGCTTGCCCAATCATCATGTGTTCGAATCCCCCATCATGACGTATTTATGAAATCGACCCTGGCTGGCAGATAAACCCAACCTAAAATGGGTATCAGGTAAAGTCTTGGGAATTAGATGTGATCGGTGTGATATTCCAACCCACCGGTCCGTTGTTGTATGTAGGTGTGGCGCTACAACCATGTATCCAGTACTCATGGAGGCATATAGAAGGATCCTTTACTTGTTTTACCAACTTACAATATACTTGTAAATGTAACTTAAAGACAATACTGCGAGTTTGTGAAGTCGCACTCCTTATACTTGTAAATGTAACTTAAAGACAATACTAGGAGTATGTGAAGTCGTACTACTTATACTTGTAAATATAAATTTAAGAAGATACTGCGAGTACGTGAAGTCGCACTGCTTATACTTGTAAATGTATCTTAAATACAATACTGCAAGTATGTGAAGTCGCACTACTTATACTTGTAAATGTAACTGAAAGACTATACTGCTAGTATGTGAAGCCGCACTACTTCTTCTTCTGCGTTCATCCGGAGATTTTTTTTCCCGGAGATAATTGCGTTGTGCCTGTTTTGCGTCGTTAGACCGACATATCTGACTGTTGCGGGCATTTGTTGATCGGGGTAAGCTTCCCGTGAAGTCGCACTATTATATACATTATTTATTAATTACTAACCTATGAGCTGAGTTGGGTCAAGAACCGACATCATAGCACTCGGGACATTCCCATATGTGCTCCGTCCTCATCTGCAACAGCCAGCGTAGAGTCCCAGCACTAAATGTACCAGTAGCAGTCTGATTACATGTCTGTCTGGTCTTTCCTCGTAGTTTTGAATGTCGGTCAGATCATTTGGTCAATCCTGCAGCACCATTCTCGCCAAGCTGTGATGGTCTACCAACTTATAAAAGTACCATCTATGGAAACTTCTTACCCCGACTTACGTGGATATAGTGCCCGGGTCATCCTGGAGTGTGAGACAACGAGTGAGTCGAACTGATGGCTTCATGAGCGCCAATAAATTGAATACTCACGATGTTCAAGAGGATATATTGAAGACTATCTATGAAAGACTGCTAGCAAAAGACGCAATACGGGAACAAACGACATAATTAAGGGTACTCTCATTTTGATTTAACTGATACAATAAAGCGCCCCCCCCCCCCAAAAAAAAAAAAAAAAAAAAAAAAAAATCAAACGAATAAGTACTATAATTTAAATGTCCGCATTGAAATTGCAGAAGATATTATGAAATAAATCTAATAACACGATGACTCTAGAATAATGATATATCGCCCTGCTATTCAAATGGGAGGTCACTTTTCCCATATTGCTCATCTCTGTCTATAGTTATCTCCAAAACGTTATTTAGTGGGGGGGGGGGGGGGGGGCGTTGGGGGTGGCTGACTTTATCCGGAAAAATTACACTCAGGTTATGAACAACGCACTCTGGAAACGAACCAACGACCTTCAGAGTGCGCGGTAGACGGGTTGCCAATTCGCTACGGAGACTCCTCCCTCCTCCTCTCCCCCCCCCCCCCCCCCACTTTCTTGTAATTATGAAGTTATGCGATCACGGTTATTTCTCTCTTTACGTTAGGAATTCTACGAGTAGCATGTATTCATTAATTAACTCATTCTTCTTCTTCTTCCTCTTCTTCTACCCTTTAGTCCTCATTGGGGCATAGGCTTTCAACCAAACCAGGCTCCATCCATATCCTTCCAACATTATTCATCTCTTTAAGCAATTCTCTTCTACAAGTGTTTTGGGGTCTTCCGCTTTTTCGTGTACCTTGTGGATTCCAGACACCAGAGTGTCTAGTTATATTGTCCTCAGGTTTCCCCAGTGTGTGTCATCCAGCCCTAGCGTCTTTTCTTCGGCTGTAGGTTCACTGGTATACGCGCTGACTACAAATAAGTCATGCGTTATGTTTTTGCACAATTTGTGTATCTTAATAGTAAAGGGGCCTTTTACATAAATGGGGATATGGTGTTTGAACTATATTGATTTTACAGAAATATCACTTGGGAAACCCTTTAAAGCCACTAAGACAGTTCGTAAATAAACACTGATGTATTGTTTGACGCTCATAGCAGAAGATGAAAGAAGTAGGGCGTAGAAGGCGCACTAGACAACATAAAAATTGAAAGCTATACTTGTAGTTACCGATCGGGATTCGAACGTGTCACCTCCAAATTACGACAGCGCTTTGTTACAAGTGTATCTCGACGCATGACCAACTGGACACCTCATAAAAGAGTTGTCTTTGTTAACCAGATGTATCATCCACATGAGCCAACAATTACGGACAGAATACGGACAGAATTCGTATCAAACCACTGAGATAGCACCAATAGATCTCATAATTTTATATTAGACCAGTATAGGTCAAATAGCAAACACATCGGACCTAAATGTTCTGTCCTGTATATTAATGTACATTCAAACAACATAAATAATTGGTCGGTTCCAATTTTGTACACTATTACACAGAAATATCAATTGCGGAAACCTTTGAAGCCACAAAGACAGTTCCTAAACAAACACACATGTATTGTTTGACGATCATATAAATCAGTGGTTCTCAACCTTTTTTGGCCCGTGCCCCCCTTCACCATATTTTCAGAACGTCATTCCCCCCCCCCACCCCCTTCCTATCAAAAATTTGGCCCGTGCCCCCCTTTACCGTATTTTCAGAACGTCATTCCCCCCTTTCATATTTTCTATCTAAAAATCCCCCCACCCCTATACAGTATACGTAAAAATGGAAGGTAGATTTAATAGCATATACTAAAACAAGTCTAGACATCCACATAAAACATGATTTGTGGGTCTACTTACTTTATAAAATGAATTTTAGAAGGATGAGACGTACACAACTGTAAAGTATGAAGGGAAAAACAATATCAGCTAATCGGTTCTTGTATTAACGCGATATTAAAATGGTCTTCATCTCCCCCCCCCCCCCCCGGAAACCCTAAAACCCCCAAAGGGGGGAATTCCCCACCGGTTGTTAACCACTGATATAAATAGAAGAAAGAAGTACAGATTATAAGAAGCACTAGAAAACATTACAATTGTAAGCTATAGTTACCGACTGGGAATTTAGGGGTGTCTAGTTGGTCATGGGTCGAAGTACACTTGTTCTTGTTGAGAGGCGCTGTCGTCATTTGGAAGTGACCGGTTCGAATCTCCCAGTCGATAACTATATCTTCCAATTTGTATGTTGTCTAAGAGTCCAGGATCATTTTAACATCTCCCCTGAATGCGGATTCAAACCCATGACCACAGGACGGGCAGTGAAGTGTCTAGACACTACAGTACCACAGTTCCCTCAACTTATTTTAGCGCAGGCAATTAAAATCATACATAATGTGGGTTTAGAAATGTCTATGATAACATCCCGAGATGAATGAACATCAATCTGACAGAATGTACAATCAAGGCGAGAGACTAACAGTGTTGGAGATCCATTTCAGCCAACCTTCATTGTGGAGACGGCACGTGATTGATTGATTAATGAAAAACAGTATTACCAATTGCACCTTCCTCCTTTGCTTCCAATAATTATTTCCATATGTGTTTCAGTACATTTAGTTGAAAGTCTGAATCACATTTTATGTGTGTGTTTTTCAACGTTTTATGTTATATACATTTTCGGGTTTATCTTTCTACTCTTGATAACAGCATATTTGTTAACGAAACTCTTTGAAGTGTTTTTATAACTATACCGATTTTACTTATTTACCGGCAACGATAGCGTAATATACACTTTGCAATTGATAGTTCTGCGTTTATTCTTATCATTGTTATTGTTTCTCCTGCGCGTTTATAGTCTTCAAGATATCTTGTATATCTTCATTAGCCTCTAGTGAGGTCTACTGTCTGTGCATATTGATAACCATTGAAACGCATTAACTACAGGAGAACTACAGTTAGACATACAAAGGTAAAGAAACTTGTGTATTTCTTACACCTTTCAGTTGAAAGTTAAAAGAATTGAGGTGACTCAACGATGCCAATTATATACTGAAGAAAGATGTTTGTATATTTTCATTTCGGCGCACGTACTATTTCTAGTGAAACAAGGGCAATAAGCAGGCAAGTCGATAAACATCTAATGGCAGAGGAAATGTGATTTCTGGTGAAAATGCTAAGAAAGCTATGGATATGCAGAAAAACGAATGAGAAAGTGTTAGAAGAAACAAATAAAAACCATGAACTAATTTTAGAAATTAGATTTACAAGATCAATAATGTGTAGGTATGTAATGAGGCGAAATAAACTAAAAGACATTGTGACAACTGGAAAAATTGTGGGAAAAGAACAAGGTGAACGCATTGAGGTAAACTCTCAGATGGCTTGGCAACATGCCACAATTTGGACATAAACATAGAACTGATGCAAGACTCTCATGATCGTACGAGATGGCGAACAATGGCAGCCCACACTTATGAAATGATCGTACGAGATGGCGAACAATGGCAGCCCACACTTATGAAATGATCGTACGAGATGGCGAACAATGGCAGCCCACACTTATGAAATGATCGTACGAGATGGCGAACAATGGCAGCCCACACTTATCAAATGATCGTACGAGATGGCGAACAATGGCAGCCCACGCTTATGAAATGATCGTACGAGATGGCGAACAATGGCAGCCCACACTTGTGAAATGATGACCATTTATGTGAGATTTCTTCCATCCTAACGTATAAAGCCAGTCTATACATACTGTATAGGCTAGAAGTGCATTTACAAAATAAATGAAACAAAGCCTTGCCCAGAATTGAGAAAACGTCCTACTATGGCGGCCGGGATGGAAGTGGGTTATTTTCTTTTCCCGTTTTGAGGCGTAAACTAATAATTACTTTATTTGTACGAGTTGTTTTGCATGTTATCTACATATTCTGTACACGACGCCGCAATCAACCCCAGGATATATTACCTGTTTGTGATTTTCTAGGTAATTTACCTTTAAGTTCTTGGCCGTTTCTTTCTTAACGGTCAACGCTCATACCAATATGAAAATGAACACAAAACGATCTGCTCCCAAATAGACTGCGACTGACTTCGAACCATGTATGTCGGGATTGTGAAACTGCGTTCATTACCCCTAAGCCACAGACACCAACTTGTGTTTTGATCGGTATTTCAAGAGTGCTCTAGTTATAATATATCTTGTGTGTATGTTGTTTCCCAGATTGTCCACCCAATCGCTGTGTTGTCTTTAAATACTTTGAAAGCTACGTATGTACGAGAACACCCCTGCCACTGTTCTCCTGCACAGCAAAAGTTTGGTTAAGCGTATTGCTGGAGGTTTCTCCAGTTCTTATTCCCACATACCACGTTCAAAACACAGCTGCGAGCCATTTGGCTGAAGACCGCCTTGTGTTGGTTTTCATAAAATGGTATGAGTACTGGTCGTTCAGAAAACAATGGCGAACTACTGAACGTAAAGTTGCCAGGATATTACAAACAGCTAAAAAAAAAAAGATGCTGTGGTTGACTGCGATGTCTTGTAAAGGATATGCAACTAACTTTTCTCCATTTAGCCCCAAACGAAACAGCATGAAGAACATATAGTTGTTTGACGTGTTCCGCAACGTCCATTTTCTTACTTGTGGTAACGTTCTAGTAAAGCTTACTGTCTACTCCTTGCTTTTGTTTCTTTTTTGTTTGGTGAATCATTCTTCGTAAACAATGAAGCATTACGTAATGTTGTCGAGGACTGTCGGGTGAATTACCAATTGATTCCGCAAAATGAAATTGTGTAACCCGTGAAAATGACGTTACAATTTCTGGTAATTGCACGTTCGAGTTTAATTTAAAACTCGGCAACAATTCAGAAGAATCATTATAAAATAGAAGGGATAGCGAATGCAACGCTTACTTACAGGTTAGAGAAGCAATTGGGGAGTTATTGTGTGCGTCAGACGAAATTGGTCAAACATTAATTGCAGGAATATTGCTCTGGGAGTTTGTTAGCACGCAATTTCATTCGGGTACTCGTAACGGCAGGGCGCGCTGACGAAGCTGATAGCGAACTGCACTGGTAATGTCAGGAGTATGGTCGGACGCGGGTTCGACCCCTGGGCTAGTCGCTTGTTAAGGTGAGGAAAAGATTGGTCGCCTAATCCTATATGCTCTTAGACCCAAAAAAAATTTTGGCGCTATCACATCAAATAACTATAGCGAGAAACTGTTTCGAAGTTGTAAAAAAAAAAGCCGCATAACGAGTAGGAATTCAGTCCCTATGGTGCTATCTGCTAGTTCTTGTTACGGTAGACCAGGCTGTGGGGCCGACAGCATAGTTCTTCTAAGGAGAGACAAGGCTGTGGGGATGATGATCATAGCTCATGTTAGAAGAGACCAAGCTGTGGAGTCGATATGATAGTTATTGTTAGGAGAGACCAGGATGTGGGGTCGATATCATAGTTCTTGTTAGGAGAGACCAGGCTGTGGGGCCGATATCATAATTCTTGTTAGGAGAGACCAGGCTGTGGGGCCGATATCATAATTCTTGTTAGGAGAGACCAGGCTGTGAGGCCGATATCATAATTCTTGTTAGGAGAGACCAGGCTGTGGGGCCGATATCATAATTCTTGTTAGGAGAGACCAGGCTGTGGAGCCGATATCATAATTCTTGTTAGGAGAGACCAGGCTGTGGGGCCGATATCATAATTCTTGTTAGGAGAGACCAGGCTGTGGGGCCGATATCGTAGTTCTTGATAATGGAGACCAGGCTGTGGAGCCGATATCGTAGTTGTTGATAATGGGCACCCGGTTATAGGGTCGATATCCTAGTTCTTGTTAGTGGAGGACAGTCGTGCGTGTTGATATCTTTGTTCTTGTTAAGGAAGGACAGTCTTTGGCTCCGATATCTTAGATCTTGTTACGGGAGATTAGAGTATGGGGCCTATACCCTAATTCTTGTTAGGGAATACCAGGCTATGAGGCCGATATTCTAGTTCTTGTTAGGGAATACCAGGCTATGAGGCCGATGTTCTAGTTCTTGTTAGGAAATACCAGGCTATGAGGCCGATGTTCTAGTTCTTGTTAGGAAATACCAGGCTATGAGGCCGATGTTCTAGTTCTTGTTAGGGAATACCAGGCTATGAGGCCGATATTCTAGTTCTTGTTAGGGAATACCAGGCTATGAGGCCGATATTCTAGTTCTTGTTAGGGAATACCAGGCTATGAGGCCGATATTCTAGTTCTTGTTAGGTAATACCAGGCTATGAGGCCGATATTCTAGTTCTTGTTAGGGAATACCAGGCTATGAGGCCGATATTCTAGTTCTTGTTAGGGAATACCAGGCTATGAGGCCGATATTCTAGTTCTTGTTAGGAAATACCAGGCTATGAGGCCGATGTTCTAGTTCTTGTTAGGGAATACCAGGCTATGAGGCCGATGTTCTAGTTCTTGTTAGGTAATACCAGGCTATGAGGCCGATGTTCTAGTTCTTGTTAGGTAATACCAGGCTATGAGGCCGATGTTCTAGTTCTTGTTAGGGAATACCAGGCTATGAGGCCGATATTCTAGTTCTTGTTAGGAAATACCAGGCTATGAGGCCGATGTTCTAGTTCTTGTTAGGGAATACCAGGCTATGAGGCCGATATTCTAGTTCTTGTTAGGTAATACCAGGCTATGAGGCCGATATTCTAGTTCTTGTTAGGGAATACCAGGCTATGAGGCCGATATTCTAGTTCTTGTTAGGGAATACCAGGCTATGAGTCCGATATTCTAGTTCTTGTTAGGGAATACCAGGCTATGAAGCCGATATTCTAGTTCTTGTTAGGGAATACCAGGCTATGAGACCAATATTCTAGTTCTTGTTAGGGAATACCAGGCTATGAGACCAATATTCTAGTTCTTGTTAGGGAATACCAGGCTATGAGACCAATATTCTAGTTCTTGTTAGGGAATACCAGGCTATGAGACCAATATTCTAGTTCTTGTTAGGGAATACCAGGCTATGAGACCAATATTCTAGTTCTTGTTAGGGAATACCAGGCTATGAGACCAATATTCTAGGTCTTGTTAGGGAATACCAGGCTATGAGACCAATATTCTAGTTCTTGTTAGGGAATACCAGGCTATGAGGACGATATTCTAGTTCTTGTTAGGGAATACCAGGCTATGAGGCCGATATTCTAGTTCTTGTTAGGGAATACCAGGCTATGAGACCAATATTCTAGTTCTTGTTAGGGAATACCAGGCTATGAGACCAATATTCTAGTTCTTGTTAGGGAATACCAGGCTATGAGACCAATATTCTAGTTCTTGTTAGGGAATACCAGGCTATGAGACCAATATTCTAGTTCTTGTTAGGGAATACCAGGCTATGAGACCAATATTCTAGGTCTTGTTAGGGAATACCAGGCTATGAGGCCGATATTCTAGTTCTTGTTAGGGAATACCAGGCTATGAGACCAATATTCTAGTTCTTGTTAGGGAATACCAGGCTATGAGACCAATATTCTAGTTCTTGTTAGGGAATACCAGGCTATGAGGCCGATATTCTAGGTCTTGTTAGGTGTTGACAAGTCTCTAGGAGCCGATATTTAATTTTTGTTACAGGAGACCATGCCCTTGGGGTGGATATCCTAGTTCTGTTTAGAGGAGGGCAGTCGTTGAGGTTAATATGTCATATTGCTTGTAACGGCAGGACAATCTGTGGAGCGATATACCGCTGTTCTTGTTTTGAACGGCTAGTCTTTAGCACCGAAAAGCCCTAGTTTTTATTACAGGAAGCTTTGTCTTGGGCCGTTTGTCCTAGATCTTGATACACGAAGCCTGTCCCCAGGGCCGTTCGTAATAGTTCTTTTCACTGGAGGTACATTTTTGTTGCCTATATCTTAGTTCTTGTTACTGGAGTACAGTCTGTGGGGTTCATAGAGGTAGTATGGTATGTCGTAGATCCTGTTGAGTTTGATTCCATAGATATTTCCTGGTACCAATTTTATTCTGGGTCGACATGCGAGATCAGGTTGGTGGAAGAAAAATCTGTCTCTATGGGGATTCAAACACATGATCACTCATATGTCATGAGAAGCAAAAGCTGCCGGCATGACATCGATTCCCCTTAATAATCGAATGCAGAATAATATATATATATATATATATATATATATATATATATATATATATATATATATATATATATATATATATATATATATATAGCCGGCTCCATGGCCGAGGGGTTAGCAGCTTTCTCCGCTAACCCCGAATACTCTCGTCACGTGACGCGACGAGAATTAGCAGTGGTTCGAATCGCAAAAGTGACTATTGAGAGTATGGAGCCGGTCGCTCAGAAAGTCGTGGCGTGCTGATGAGCGTAATCTAGCCTATGAATCAACATACAGCTGAAAGATGCTGGTGTTGACCGCAATATCCTGAAACAGGATGGAAACGCGGGAAAAAAAAAAAAATATATATATATATATATATATATATATATATATATATATATATATATAGAGAGAGAGAGAGAGAGAGAGAGAGAGAGAGAGAGAGAGAGTGTGTGTGTAATATGTATAAAATATACGGCTAGCACCATATGCCCAATACGCTTTTAAAGCTTGGAAAATGTATATATTTGTATTTTATTGTACTCGAGAGTAGAAAACATGATATTCCTTGTCATTAATATTGTAACATAAACGTTAAAGGCTATTAACTACACCTGTCAGAGCTCTATGGGAATGCGGACCAATACATATGATTGTCTTTATCTATGACGACTGTAAGTAAAGAGTAACGGACCCGCCTACGCCCTGCGATGGTGCTAGACCCATCTATTTATCGACCCGTTGGCGGTCAGTGGATGATGTGGTCAGTGGGTAATGTGCTCCACGTCACGCCGGCCATCTTTACATGCCAAGACATTTCCTGGTACCTGCTTCAGGCTGGGCCGACCTGGGAGCCGAGATCATTTTTAACATTTCTAATCCGCCCCGATGAGAGTAGAACCCATGGCTTTAGCCTCTACACTCGGCTCATCAAGACTGTGATCCTAGTTAAATCCCCAGTAGTGGAAATCTTCGCACACCTTTAGGGTCTTCTCAGTCTCATTAAATGGGTCATCATCATGTCGCAGGTCGTTAGTAAAAAGCCGCACTCATCACGGTCACCTACCGAAGATTAGATTCTTTGCCCGCTCCACGGGATCATACATGTTCATGCCCAGTGTGTCATCAATGTTCTCTGTCCATCCTGTGCTGATCGACTCCTGCCTCGCCTTCTAGGGACCATGCTTTCTAATACCGTCCTGTTCAAACCACTGTAGCGTTTAATATGGCCAAAGTATTTCATTTCCGAGCAGTACGGGATCATTTTCAGGACATTCTGGGAATTTTCTGCAAAGGAAAAACTGCAAGGAAGGTAACTGATCTCTCAATCACTAATTGGCGGAATGACTGGCCAACTAATATTAATTCATGCATTCAGGACTATAGCATGTTATGGCCCTTTCACATCACAGACTCGCAGAAGGTCACTCCTGCCTGCCGACATGGTAACACTTCGTAAATTAAGAGTTATATCTGCAATAAGGCTGCCTTTGTATTTACTTATACCTTTTTATATATCGTGATGGTTCGTTTTACTGCAAGATTTATTCTTTGCTCTCTTATATGTTTGTTTAACTGTAAGATTTATTATTAGCTCTGTTATGTTTAACAGACGACATCTGGGAACGGCGATTCTCGTTCGCGACAGCATGGTGGCGTCAGAGCTAGACATGTCCAGTTGGAACAGTGACGATATACAAATACAGGCGTTGAGAGTTCATTCCAGTACACCATTCGTGTTGGTTAATGTTTATGCCCGCAATGCGAGTGTGGACGCCCAGAAGTGGCAGTGCTTAAGTGGCATATTAGGCCACGAGAGAAATGTTATTTTCTGTGGTGACTTCAACGCTAAAGGCAGATCATGGGGAAACACTTCCTCCAATACACAAGGGGAGGAGCTCGAGACTGCACTGGAAACCATCGACCTGGTTTGTATCAACAGTGGCTGTGTCACCAGGACAGCAAGCCGTCCAGGCGATGAGGACAGTGCTATTGATCTGGCGCTAGTTTCACCTTCACTCACTACAGTGTGAAGATGGGGTGTCCTAGGACACCATGGCAGCGACCACCACCCATGCAGCATATTGGTGGAGAAAGGCAGAACCAGGCAGCACAAGCTAAAGGTAAAGACGTTCCAGTATGACAGTACAGGGCAAGATGTGGTGAGTAAAATAAGACGTGACAAGCGCAGAACGTTTCAGGGCAGGAAGAAAAGGAAAAAAAGCTGGGAGCAGCCACCGTGGTGGAGTTTCGAGGTGGAGAAGGCTTGGGTGGATAAGCGTAGTGCTGTAAGGAGATGGCAAAATGCCAAGAAGAACAGAGCTGGTCATCCTAGTCCCTGCTTGCACTTAGAAAGAGAGATGCACACAAAAGTAAGCTATTTCAAAACACTGGTCACGGTGGTTAAAAGCGAAAAATGGGCAGAGGTGTGTCAAAGAGTAAGCACAGACAAGTCACTGAAATTGTTCTGGCGACTACATAAAAGCATGAGTGGTGTAGTCAAGAATAAGAGCATTTCTGACTTCCAAGGTGCTGACCTCATCTGGCAGAGGACTGATGAGGACAAGGGCAAAGCCCTCTTTGAACGCTACCTTGAGCAGAGCAACCAGACAGACATGGGAGGCCGGAATCTGGCCAAGGAGGTCACCTCAGACAGATGCAAGGCCCAGAACACTTCGGATGAAGACACAGTGACAGTGCAAGAAATCAAGGCTGTGCTTCGACGATCAAAAAACAGTGCTCCAGGTCCTGATGGCATAAGATACGACGACATAAATAGGTGTACCGACAATGAGCTAGAGAAACTAGCAGACATGTACAACAACAGTATAGGGAGTGCTAGCATCAAGGAGGAATGGTTACACAGCTATCTGATTCCCTTGCCGAAGCCTGACAAAGACCACAAGAAAATTCAGGGATATCGAATTATAACCATGCAGAATACAATAGGCAAGCTGCTGGAGAAGGTAATTGCCAGGAAAATATCAAGCCAACTAGAGAGGCAAGGTGTTTTCCCACCTACCCTGGGTGGGTACCGTCCAAAAAGAGAAACCTGGACCAATGCAGCAGTCTTTGCCCATGATGTCTATGAAGGTTTCCACTCAGGCACTGAAACCGTTGCTGCAGCGATTGATCTTGAGGACGCATACAACAGAGTACCACTGGATTTTTTAATGTTTCAGCTTCTTGAACTAAACGTAAGTCCATTCCTCCTTAGTTGGATCGCTGCAGCTCTCTTCCAACGGAAAGTAGTTTTTAGATGTGGCAGTTGGACTTCGGAACCAACAACAATATATCCTGGCCTACCACAGGGATCACCATTATCTCCGGTACTGTTCAACGCCTACACAGTGAGAATCACCAGTGAGCAGATCACTGGACCTGGCAGGACATTGTCATATGCCGATGATGTTTTAGTGTATCGTCAGGGTAAGGATAGAGAGGAGGTTGCTGTGGAGCTACAAACCGAACTCAATCGCATAAGTACTTGGTGTGATGAAGCTGGGGCAATGGTCAACCCAACAAAGGCAACAGTGACTTGGTTCTCGTTGAATAATCATATTGTCAACAATCCAACACCAACTGTAAAGCTGTGTTCAGAGACGGTGGAAAGAACGCAGGCAATGAATTACCTGGGGATACGGTTTGATCGAAGCCTTGCTTATAATGTGCACATAGACCAGGTGATAACAAAGGCCAAGCGGGGTTTGGCAGCGATGCGGGTGATGGCGGCAGCAAACTGTGAGCAGCGCCATCTATGTCTTCTGTACGAGGGGCTGGTCATGTCTGTTTTGGAGTATGCAATGGCAATCCTGACTGTCAGCCATAAGCAGATAGAAAGGATGGAAAGGATACAGAATGAAGCTAGGCGCATTATTCTTGGATGTACAAGAGATACAGCATGCAGGGCGATGCGCTACCTTCTTGATTTTCCAACCATTGAAGAGAGAATGCAAGTTTGCAGGGCACGCGCCTACCTCAGAATTAACGCAAACACACAGCATCCACTGCATAGTGAAATTAGGAAGGTGAAGGGCAGCAGGTTAAAAAGAGGACGGTTGTGGACGGGTCAAGCCGAGGACATTCTTCAACAGGTGTGTTCACTTGAGGACTTAGAACCTGGCGAGGAGTGGGTGCAAGTGCCAACAGATTTCTGCACATCCTTTTCAGTTTGCATCCAACTAGATAGAAAATGCAGACAAGAAAATCCGGCTGCTGTTGAGGCTGAAGTACAAGCGTTGATTTTCGAGAATTCGCTAGACAGTGACGCGGTCATCTACACAGATGGGTCGGTCATCCGACATGTGAGAAGCTCATGGGCCTTTACAGATCGGGCCGGAGGGAGAATTGTGAAGGAGGACTCTGGTGCTTTCACTGAAACCACAAGTAGCCTGACCATGGAAGTCATGGCAGTAAGTAAAGCAATAACATGGCTCGAGACACAGACATTCACTAGGGCTTGTTTCCTTAGCGACTCAATGAACATGATCAAGAGGATAGAGGAGGGGTCGATCCGAAGAGAATGGTTGCTGCCTCTGAAGCGGTCTCGGCTGGCAAAGATTAGTTTCATCTTCGTGCCAGGGCATGCGGGAGTACAAGGAAATGAGCGGGCTGACAAGCTCGCAGGTGAGGCTACTGTTGAGGGCGGACGCGCCATGGACCAGGCTGACATTCTGAATGCTCTACGAGAAGTGAGACTTTTGCAAGAACCAAGTGATGACTGTGAATCTACAACAATGGCCAGACTGCGAGAGCAGCAAATTAAAAGAGGGGTGGCCAAACAAGAACACTACGCAGGAAGCCAAAGAAGATTGATAAACCAACACAGAACTGGCGTCGTTAGCCGCTACACGCTGCGGGATTTGCTGAGGAGGGGATCCGTGCACTTATGGACTGAATGGTCCGATGTGCAACGAGGATGATCTGTCGACTAACTAACTAACTAACTATCTGTTATGTTTGTTTAACTGTAACATCTATTCTTTCCTCTCTTATATGTTTGTTTAACTGTAACATCTATTCTTTCCTCTCTTATATGTTTGTTTAACTGTAACATCTATTCTTTCCTCTCTTATATGTTTGTTTAACTGTAAGATTTATTATTAGCTCTGTTATGTTTGTTTAACTGTAACATCTATTCTTTCCTCTCTTATATGTTTGTTTAACTGTAACATCTATTCTTTCCTCTCTTATATGTTTGTTTAACTGTAAGATTTATTATTAGCTCTGTTATGTTTGTTTAACTGTAACATCTATTCTTTCCTCTCTTATATGTTTGTTTAACTGTAAGATTTATTCTTTGTTCTGCTATGTGTTTGGTGTACTGTAAGAGTTATTCTTTGCTTCGTTAAGCTTGTTTAATTGTAGGATTGTTTCTTAGCACTGTTATATATTTGTTTGACTGTAAGATCTATTCTTTGTTCTCTTATATGTTTGTTTTACTGTAACATCTATTATGTGCTCTGTTAAATGTTTTATTTTACTGTAAGATTTATTCTTTGCGCTATTATATGTTTGTTGTACTGTAGGATTTATTATTTGCTATGTTATATGTTTGTTTACCTGTAAGATCTATTCTTTGCTCTGTTACAAGTTTGTTTAACTGTAAGATTTATTCTTTCTATTTTATATTTCTTTTACTATAAGATTTTTTCTTTGCTCTGTTATTATTGGTTTACTGTAAGATTTATTCCTTCCTCTGCTATATTTTCCAGAACATGCTCACTTGTTGTCAGTTGTTCAATCCGGCTGGTTTATATCATTATTCCCTGGCGCCACATGCCTAAATCAACTTCTGAAGAGTGCAGTGTTTTCTTCTTGTGCTAGTTAATCCAGGAATCAAATTAGTTGAATCGTGGTAAAGCTGTGGACATGTAAACAATATAAAATAACACGATGTAGCGCAGCTTTACAAAACATAATTGCGGAAAACAAAGGTAGCTAGGGCACCAAGTCTTCGTCGGTAAAAAAAAAAAACACACAAGAAAATGCAACCAGAGGAAATTCACTACAACGACTACATTGAGGCATGGTAATGGAAAGAGAACAAGGGAGAAATAAACAAAAGGGATTCTGAGATAAGTAGTACACATTTATTTTTCTCTTGTTGACATTTCTTTTTCACTCCTTGCGTTTTAAAAATATCTTTCCATTATTATCATTCGGTTATTATGCATTAATGTAGTCACTGTAGTGACTTCTCCGTGATTATGTTTATTTTATCCTCATTGTTGCCCAAGAGTGAATGTTTATAATATACACAGAACATATATTTCATCAATGGTGTTCACTACAGAGACAAATGCGGGTCTTCACGGAGAATGCCTCACATGACAACCTGCATAACTAACACCAGAATCCATGTTGTTAATCTATTTTCTTTCCAGTCAGTGATATGGTTTAAGTTCCCAGCAATTGATTCTGTTTCAGTTGAGTACGTATTTGGGTCGACACCAGTCTTTTAAAATAATTACTGGTGTGTTTTGTTTGTTTTTTTTTATTTAGAAAATTCGGGGATATGCCTGGAAGGAACGAGCGAACGAATAAACGAATGAACATTATTTTCTAAGAGTCACAAATTGGGCACGCAGGCCCGCCTTACATTCAGCCATTCTAATCACTCATCTTTCGTACATCAGTTAACTATTTTGCTTGTTACATTCACATAGGAAAAAAACATTGGCAAATGGAAGATGTGAACATAAACAATACATATTGCCATGTTATAAGACAGGCAGGCAGGCAGGCAGCCAGGCAGGCAGGCAGGCAGGCAGACAGTCATATATACATACACACGCACATGCATAAACACGCATAGACACCTGAATACATACTTACATCATTTACACAAACTTTCACAGTTATGCACCCACTCAATAACACATAAATACAAATCCCCCGCATACTCATATACTCACCCACAATCACAAATTCACAAACAAACGTTTACCTATACATGTATTCACACACTTTCTCCATCTCTCTCTCTCTCTCTCTCTCTCTCTCTCTCTCTCTCTCTCTCTCTCTCTTTCTCTCTCTCTTTCTCTCTCTGTCTCTCTCTCTCTCTCTCTCTCTCTCTCTCTCTATCTCTCTCTCTCTCTCTCTCTCTCTCTCACACACGCCCATATATTCTCATTCAAACATACATCAAGATACATACATATACTGTTTCCCATACACTTATAGTCGACACATACACACTTTCACACATGCAAAATAAAATAGATTGTGAGAGGAGGGGGGTCTTGATCACCCCATGTCATCATGCTGTGACCTCATCATCATCATCATCAAGTGCCCTGCCAGCTGGCGTAGGCGTTCATGGCTCTCCACAGATCTCGGTCTTTGGTTTTCTGGATCAACTCTGCTGTTGATATTCCTCCGTGCCACCGTCTCAATCAATCCAGAATCATTTCTCTTGGTCTGCCTCTGCCTCTCTTCCCCTCGATCTTTCCAGTTGTCACCTATAATTTGTAAATACCTGACACTGTACAGCCGGTCGCCCTGGCGAAGGTGTTATTGACTTTCTCCGTAATCCCGTATATCGACGTGGGGTAACGCAGCTGCGCGATATTCGGTAGCGGATCGCGTCGCGTTCGTTACTTAAGGATATTTGATCCTGTCGCTCAGAAAGCAATGGTAAACTACTGAGCGTAATCGTGCCATGAAATCAACAATAGCAGTAACATGCTGGTGATGACAGCCATGTAATTTAAATAGGATATGCGAAAAAACAACTTTACACCCTATCGTTTTATGCCGTAAGCGCAGTTAGAGGACATTTTGACGCCAGTTCTCGTCTTTCGCTACGGGAGACAAAGACTAGCTGCCTAATTTTCCGTGCATTAAGGACTAAAACGCCACGGTCCTGGCACTTCGCTCACCCATATCAGGTGTGTGCTACGGAGACCTGCTTTTGCTCCTAGAATATATGGGCACCTAATACTTTACAATCTACCTCAAGCTCTGGCCTAGAATATGTGATCACCAAACACTTAACACCAAACCTCATGCACCCTGGCTAGAATATGTTAATATCAAACACTTCACACCCCGCATCATAATACCGTGAACTGGAATAAGTGAACATCAAAAACTGCATACCCCGACGACAGTATCTGCTATCGCACTACATTTACCTCTATTTTACTTGTCAAAACACTTGACGTTTGCTGTCATCTTTCAGTCCTACACTCTCTGCCTTATTCGTACTTTTAGTGTGTTTCTACCCAGAATATCACTTTATTTCCAACAGTTATTACTTTATCTCCTGTTTGTCCCAGGTTTTCTCATGTCGATAACAATTGACTGGGACAGAAAGAGTTAAGAATCTACATTTCCCCAAAGAGGTAAACAAGCTGTAAAAAAGGATTCTATGTCCAAATAACCAGGTGCACCCAGGTTGCATCCAGGCGTCCATACTGGTTGTCTGGTGTTCAATCCACTGTGTTGCCCTGGGTGGTTCTTGGCCATGTACCAGGTCGGCTAATCCAACTCTGGGCATCTTAACCAAAAAAGAGGCAGGAGAGCGAGCCAAGTTCAGTCCCAACACAAGATGTGCAGGAATAAATCGATATGCATAGTGCACAGGGGAATGTGATGGGGAAGGGCGCGAGGAGGGTGGGGGTAATACTAGCAGACAACATGAAATTAATAATAACAAGAACAATACTACCGATGATAGTAATAATAATAACAACGCAGAAGCAGAATGATGATGATGTAATAATAATAATAATAATAATAATAATAATAATAATAATAATAATAATAATAATAATCAAGAAGAAAAAGAAGAAGAAGAAGAAGAAGAAGAAGAAGAAGAAGAAGAAGAAGAAGAAGAAGAAGAAGGAAGATTCGTTGGGGGATGCAGAGAAGGCGAAGAGAAGTGCAGAAGGAGTGAGACGAAGATCAATGGTAGGTGGGATATTCGGGAAGAGAACTAGAATGAGCACTGAAGAAGATGAGGATTCATATGAGAAGAAGAGAAGAAATACGAGGAGGAGGGAGCGGGGGTGGATGAGGAAATGGATGAAGAGAGGTACATTTAAGAGGAGATTTAGGAACAAGAGAGAAAGAAGAGGAAGATACTGAATGCAGGGACGTTTAATATTATTCATTCGCATGAACTGCCTTACTGATGTCAGGTGGGTTTTTCAGTTTAAATCGAAATTGGCTCCCCAAAGCAACTCCGCCTAAAATTGGTATCAACAATTGTTTCGGAGGTATAAGTGGCAGGTTGGATATTAACGGCAGCATCCATTCAGTTCCCATTGGTTTATAAGCTTTTGGGTCTTGAACTACATACCCACACGTCTCATTGTGTGTAAAGCGCCATCTGTTACAGTGACCATATCTCTCCCCCAGCCAAGGATACTTTCCAACTGGATGCTTCAAACAAATTTTCCAGTCAGGACACCACCAGGGCAGACTATCCCCCAGGGAATGCATGAGTTTAGGGGACACTCGAATAAAGGACAGTGAAGAAGCGCACAAACGAGCTAAGCATAAGTTCAAACAAGATATGCGGGGAAAATCGATGGATGCGTCTTGACACACAGAGGCTTCACTGCGCTAGCTGGTGAAATATGTACGAATTCATGTCAGTTTGAAACACTAGGGCTACAATGAATACAGCAACCAGAAACCGAAGGTTTAGGCAGTGGCGGAATGGACGCTGTGGCAAGAAAGCTTTCATCAGCTAACAGATAGAATGCCACACTGATATAACTACAGTAAACAAATACAACAGAAGTGGCACTTGACTATCAAACACATGTGCGCCGTTCTTTTTCTTCGAACACAAAAACACCAGTTTGTGTGGCATGAGCTACGAAGGTCAGCTTATATGTTAGTTAGTCAGTTAGTTGCATATCCTACACTGGGCTTCGCAGTTAACCCCATCATTTTTTGACCATTTGTGATTTCTTGGCAAGTTTACGCGCAGTAGTTTGCCATTGTGTTCTGAACTACCGGCGAGAAAACCAACGCAAAGCTGTTTGCTTCCAAATCACACGCAGCTGGGTTTCGAACGCGGTATTCTGGATTATGAGATGAATTATTAACCTCTTGGCCACAGATCCGGCCAGCTTATATGTGGTCAGTTGATATGTAATTTACTGTGGACATGTGAAGTGTTAGGATTATCACATTTTTGTTGTCCAGGGTGCACCGTTGCCAGCATTTCCCTGCCCTAGCGAACGACGAGAGCTGACATCGAACTTTTGTCCGAACCCGCGTTGGTTTTCTTACCGGTAGTTTGGAACGCAGTGGAAAACTATTGAACATAAACTTGCCAAGAAATCACAACAGCCATCTTAACATCGGAACTCACATATTAAATGGAATATAAAGAGAATACCACTACGTGTGTACATTATGTGGTGATAGTAATATGACACATAGAGGCTACATCACGCTAAGGACGTGGGCTACTAGAATAAATCAGCCTAAAATGGGAATACTCTTAAACAAGTGAATTGTTAATCTCACACTCAGAAATCATACACGCAGGTAGTAGGTAGTCAGATTAATACGATACACACATACTACTACACACTAGCCTCTGTGTAATGATGTGAATATTAGACACAGAGGTGGTGGGACCCATATCAAGCAGGGTGTACAACATTATATGTAAAATATGTAGGTGGTGGGACATATATCACGCAGACAGACGTGGTTGCGGCCTTGTGGGAGCACGTGTTCACCTCGGAGGAGCAAATGGATCACCATGGTCTGGTAAGAATGAGGCAGCGAGGTGTGACGAGGGGATCTGGCCGATGCTCGACGCTTAGAGGAAAGGCGAAACGGACATATAATCAGATTGCTACTGGAACTATTAGTGTTGGAACTCTTCGCTGGCTGCTGAGGAAGGGGGCGGAGTGCTTATGGGAATGTCCCTAATGCTGTGATGTCGGTTCCTAAATCAATCAATCAATCAATCAATCAATCAATATAACGCTGAGCGCACTACATTAGTTGTAAAATATGTAGGTTCTCAGATATATGTATATATATATATATGTACCCCTGTAACCATCATTTAGATCACTTTTCAATCCAAAATTAGCCTGCCATGTACCTACTACCTCACCACAAGGAGCGTCAGGAGTCTCAGCTAGTTGTTATATCAATCTTCTCTTTTGTATTCTTAAACTAATAATTGTCTGGGGTAGAAATAGTTAATAACTGTCCATGGTGATTAATCAAAAAAAAGTAGACAGTAGAAAGAGTGGAGACACAGTTCTGGTCTGATTCCCCCTGGGAACTGAGTTGGAGTCTGTTGATAACGAAATACCTCAACCCTGTGAAGGAAACGTTGCCAGCCTGGGCATAGTCCCATCCAATCAGTACGTGCTGTGCTGCTTCGCGAACTGGTTACATCCTAATATGCTTGTCTGTAATTGTGAAGTTATGTACAGGTCTTGCACACCATGTCGGTTTCTTGACACAGAAAGAGTGGGGTGTGGAGGCGCTCTGCAAAATTGTCTACTTGGAGATGATCCTTTGAAAGAGGGTCAGATGAAGTATCTCCATCAGCCACAGCGACATGGATGCAATCACTATTAAGGACTTAGACCATCTGGACGTCAAGGCATTGGACGTAAGATTTAAACCACGAAGTCTTCCCAACTATTTACTTTTCCCCTCCCCGCATATCCTTTACGAGATATCGCTGTCAACATCAGCATCTTTCATCTGATTGTTGATTTCTTGGCAAGGTTACGTTCAGTACTTTGCCATTGGTTTCTGAGCGACCGGCTCACAGTAAGTTACCAACGTGGAGAGAACCGCTACCAATTCTCGCGAACGACACGTTACTCACGAGAGTATACGGATTACGGAGAAAGTCGTGTAACTCCTTGACCAGGGAGAGCGGCTCAACTATTTACTAGCTGCTTAGAACTGACGGTTTACATTCCGATTTGTTTTTTGCGCTCGATCGCTTTGAACTACTTCTAGTAGTGCTGGACTGAATTTTGCGTATGGATTAGCTTTCTTATTAAAAGTGTCCCTCGCTATCAGCGAACCCCCTTCAAGCGTTGATATCTACACATAGAGAACATAATGTTTTCTAAACCAGATGTGTTGAGTCAAGAACCGACATCACTACACTCGGGGCATTCCCATAAGCCCTCATCTTCAACAGCTAGCGGATAATTCCAATACTAATGGTGGCCGTTACAATCTCATTATATGTCCGGCATGCTTTACCTCTGAGTGACGACTGTCCACCAGATCCTCTGACCACCCCTCCTGCCGCATTCTCTCTAGACCATGATAATCTGTTCTTCTGCATCATACACGCGCTCCCAGAGGACCTTCACCACATCTGCCTGATCATGCATCAAATCAGCCCCTTAATGATGCGGTACCAGCCAGTCTGTCTGCCTGTTCATTGCCCGCCACACCAGAGTGTTCTGGAGAAAAGATCCAGTGAATGCTTACAACCCGAGACCTCTGAATCATTGCTTGCCATTCAGCACGAATCATGTAAGTCTTTACCCTTGTAAGCAAGCTTTGTGTATCAGTTACATCATAACATGCGTATACAGTTTGTTCTCCAGTCAGCGGAAAGCTACAGTAACCGCCTCCACCTCCATTCTCAGACTAGAGTTTGTGTTGTCATATGTCAAGATCTCCTTTACTGAACGTCTAAGCTAGATGGTACTGTACAAACAAATTAACATGAGCCTTGAGTCGTAATGAGCACAGACCAATCAGCACTCGCTGGGTGGTCTGGTCAAAATAATACAGGCCGTCTTTATTTCTCGTGACACTTCTTGGTACAAATTTTATGTTGCATCGACCTAGCAGTCCATGCGCCTTTAAGAAATCCGTCTCGATGAGGATTCGATGACAAGTCCACCGGGCCAGAAGGCAAGCTTAGCTGATACTGTAATACTCCGAAATATCAATTGCTTGGCACACAGTCTATAGTCCGCAGAGTTAAATCCCAGTGCGCTCACTTTGATTACTAGTGCATTGTTTCTCAACCTTTTTTTGGCCCGTGCACCCCTTCAAAATATTTTCAGAAGGTTATTCCCTCCCTTTCGTATTTCCTCCCTATAATTCCCCCCACCCCCTGTTTTTTTTTTTACACAGTGTGCTTATAAATGGAAGCTACATGTAATAACACATACTAGAGCAAGTCTGGTCGTCTACAAAAACCGTGATTTGAGGGTCTACTTACGTTATAAAATGAAATTAAGAAGGGCGAGAAGAACAGGACAGTAAAGTTTAGAAAGAAACAAACAATATCAAGTAATCGGTTCTTGTATTAACGTGATCTTGAAATAATCTCAATTCCCCCACCCTGGAAACGCTAAAATCCCCCCCCCCCCCCCAACAAATTAGGACGAGATTGTAAGCAACAGAGATGAGGTTTCTGAGACGAATGTTGCGAATTCCTTGGACTACCAATGTAACTAACAACGACTGCCTGAAAATGTCTAATGAAACTAGAACATTACATACAAAAGAAAACAACAACAACAAAAAAAAGGAAAGAAAAGAAAAAAGAAAGAGGCAAAAAGCTTTGTTTGGTCATGTAATGTGAAGAGGGGCATTGGAGAACGTCGTGACAACTGGAAAGATCGAGGGGAAGAGAAGCAGATGCAGACCAAGAGAAATGATGCTGGATGGATTGCGACGGTGGCATGGAGGAATATCAACAGCGTTGTTGATCCTGTCGTGAAATACTGAGAGTTAATGATTCCCAGATAGACGACTGTATACACCGACTACCCAGGTAGGAGAAGGGTTAACAACAACGGGTTGACCAGGCAGGTGTTTATAGGTCAAGACACAGAAGGGGCCGGCTAACGGCGCAGGTAAAATGTCGAGTGGAAAAATTGGTTTGCGACTAAAGCAGAGAGATGATTGGACAGCATATTGCGGTATGGATGTGAAACGGTTCAGAGCTGTAATTTTCCACTAACAATGATAATAAAGTCTGGATGTGAGGTGTCCAGCAATGTCAAGGACTATGCGGCAAAGATGACCAATATAAGAGTGGCTACGTCTTTGTGTAAGTTTAGTGTGTGTTCCAAACTGAACTGAAGGAGATATGTTCTTGAGTGGGAATAGAAATACACGTCCCTAATGATGGAAAGAGGGGATAGTAGTGTGTTATTCGCTAAGTGTTTTTTTCGATTCCAGGAACATAGATGCCTAAATAAGGTATATTAGAGTATAGTTTAGCATAGGAATATAGATGTGAGTGAAGTGCATTTAACATTGCTTTCTATTAGTAGGAATAGTATAGACATTGGGTGAATCTTCTATCCTATGTCAGAGTGGGTTTTTTCGGAAGCCTTTTCATTTCGGCTGGAGGAAAAGACACTCACATAGGAGAGAAGAGGAAGCAGACACAGATCTCATTATTAAATGTATATCACACAGGTTTCCATACCAGGTTGGGACTTATCAACTAAGATATAACACAGATGGCTGTGGTCAAGATCACCCAGTGTTGATAAACCACAAGAAAGCACTTTAAAGTAATAAAGCACTACACTTGTGCATAAGAAAGGAAAGAACAGCATGTTCATAGTAAGAAACAAGGAGGACAGAGAATAGAAAATAGAGATCATCTAAACTAATAGAAAAACTCAAATGACTCAGTATCGAAGAGTTGCAAGGTGCATACAAAGTGACTATACCCATTAAGAACTATCCGGTGTAGAACTTGTACAGGACAAAAATAGAATACTAGAAACTCGATGTGTTTTCCAGGATGGAATTAAGAACGCTATAAGATAAGAAAGACCATTCCGTTTAAGCTGACAGCATATGGTGATCGGGTTAAATACATTCATACAGTGGTGAACATTTTTCATTACAAAAAACGGATATATCTACAGACTCAAGCAGACGGAGCTGTCAGGGTGAGATCATTCCGTTGTATCTATGTAATGTCCTGTACTCTAGCTGAGAGAAGAGACGAGAGAAACCACGGAGACTATCTATCAACATCTTATCTGGCATCCACACTAGAAGAACATACCAACTACAAAGACAATATCCATACATACACCAGACATAGTTTTTTATTAATAAATCTTTTATCTTATCGTTGAAAGGAACTGTTGTCGGAGTATGTGTTGAGGGAATAATAGAGAGAGAGAGAAAGAAATAGATATATGGAATGGAAGACAGAAGAGAGGAGTGTAGACCAAAGTAAGTCAATAATCCCAACAGATACTAAGTTTAAAGATGTGCTTGTTGATTCCAATCTCCTCTCGGGAATAACAGGACATAATTGGTGGAGCGAGCGGGGTAGGAAAAATACCCATATGACCTGGGCATAACAGGGCATATGCATAAAGGGGTACTTGCATATTGGCACAGGCATAGCGGAGTACCTGCATGTTGGGACATACTGATTGGAATAAAAGAAATATAAGTATACATTGATGACTTTTAATGGAAGGACGTCCATTGGATATATGGTGCCATTACATTTATGGTGGAAACATTTCATTAACGCTGGTGACTTTACAGTGAGAAAGTTCCAGACAGAGTGAATGTGGATAGGTGGTAAGACACATTACATACCTAGTCACACGGTCACACGTCTACATAAGTCTTTATCCTATATCTCCTCTTGTGGATGAGAGAGTGGTTGTGATGTACTGTGTGGTGTTGTAGATTTATAATATTAGATAGGCATAGAAAATGATATAGGTTCTAGGTAGATTATCTGTTTATAGTGAGTACTCTTTACTGCCTTGAGGTGTCTTTACTCAACGTGCTGACTTACCTGCTTTAACTATGGCCACTCCCAAACTAACTACCGCCGAACTGAGGGCAAACGGAGAAGAAATTGGGTTATCTGGCTCGGAATTAACTGACTACATACAGGAAAGAGAGCGAGAGATTCGTCAAGCGGAACGAGAAGAGCGAAAGGCCGAGTTGGAAGTGAGAAGAATAGAGGTGGAGGCCAAGCGACTGGAAATGGAACAAGAGGCCAAGAAAATGGACCAGGAGACCAAGCGAATGGACATTGAACAAGAGGCCAAGAAAATGGACCAGGAGACCAAGAAACTGGAAATGGAACAGACTGCCAGGAGACAAGAAATGGAACATGAATACCGCTTGAAAGAGTTAGAACTCAAGACACAAACTAAGGGTGAAATAGAGGCAGCAGAAGGAAGTTCATCTTCACCTGGTGCAACCCACATGAGTGGACATGGTTACCATGCCATGAAGTTTCCCTTAGCTGTCTACGATCAGTCTAAGGAACGCTTTGACCAGTACGCATCTCGTTTTGAAGCAATGTCAGTCGCTATGGGGCTGGATCGGAGCAGATGGGCTCTTAAATTATCCCAGGGATTAATCGATTCGGGATTTGAAGTGTACACACGCTTACCACCAGGACAGGAAAATAATTACCAGGAATTAAAAGCCGCTTTGATGAAACATTTTGACATCACAGCACAAACGTATAGGAAGAAGTTTAGATCGTCTAGACGAGAGCCGGGAGAACTATTCGCCGCCTACAGTCTAAGGCTGAAATCCTATCTCCAGAAATGGATGGACTTGGCAGAATTCAAGAGGGATTATGAGAGTCTCGAAGAGATGATGGTGGTCGACCAGATGCGAAAGCAAATGTCGAAACCTCTCAGAACCTTCTTGGGAGAACAAGGGGCGGAACGGATTGATGTTGTGAATAAGCTGGCGGAAAGATTCGTGGAAGTACATGGTGAAACTGAGGAACTAAGTACACAAACCAAAGGTCAGGAGAAACAAGAGAAAAAGAAACCTAAAAACTGGGAAGGTGAAAAAGTGGAACCTTATATAAAGCACACAGAGGAGAGTTCAGAGAAGGTGAAGGTAGGAAACCAGAGCACCTCGAATTCTCAAGCGAAACGACAGTGGTCTGAGAAGTGGTGTTCATTTTGCAAGGCGGCCTCTCACAACACCAAAGACTGCAGATCGAAACCTAAAAGTTCTTACTTCGCAGCATGCAAGGTGATTCCTACATCGGTGATCACAGACAAGGCTGAGGACGGCGAAGGAGAAAGGAACAAAAAGGACACACGGAAACCTAGGAAAGGAACAGGGTGCACTCACTGCCAGTCGATAACACATAATACTGTGGACTGCAGATGCAAGGCCAAACACGCCAATTGCATAACCAACCTCGAGGAATTAAAAGAGGAAGGCAAGGAAACGGTCAAGGAGATGAAAGACACTCAGGACCAAGAGAGACCACCTGTGGTTGAACTGATTGAAGTCAATGGCCAACAGGTTGCTTGTCTCTACGATACAGGTTTGGATGGGGAAGCGGTGGTGGACGCCAGCTTGGTAAGCCCAGACCAACTTACAGGGGAGACCATAGAGATACAGCCGGCAATGAGGAGTGCTGTTACCATGACGCTGCCAATCGCCAAGGTGGAGATTAAATCCAGGTACGTCACGGGCATTATTCCAGCTGCTGTATTATCTGACTCCTTATTTCCAATGATCATTGGCACGAAATATGTCTTTTTGGGGATGCCCAAACCGCAAGCCCACAAGGGAACAGTAGTCAGTGGATCTCAAGGGAAGGAAAAAGAGGCAGAGACACTATGCGACAACTCAGGGAGAGGAGAATTGCATACTGCCCAGAGGAAGGATACTACGTTGCATCCTTGCTACAGGAAGCTGCAAAGAAGTGCTGAGCTACCAGAACGGGGACAGTACTTTCTGAAGAATCGACTACTCTATCGGAGAGCTGGGAGGGGAGATAACCTGCACGAGCAGTGGGTGGTTCCAGAGACCCACCGTCCTCACATTCTTCAGAGTGGACACATCATAGGCGAGAATCGACATATGGGTGTCAGAGAGACCTTGCAGCAAATATCCGGCCATTATTGCTGGCCAGGAATGACCGGAGATGTACGCCGGTGGGTGAAGTCTTGTTCGGAGTGCCAGAAAGCACCACCCAACAAGCGAATTAAGAGGAAACTAGCTCTTAAAGTGGAAGACAAAGTGGAAGTGTGGAGTCCAGCAGAGACCAATATACTCCAAGTAGGATGGAAAGGACCTTATCCTGTGGAAAAGGTGGTGTCCAAGAACATCTACAAAATACGGATCGGGGAAGAGAAGAAAAATCTCCCTAGACATCTCATTAGGAAATATGAAGAGAGATCCGGGAGCAAAGCTTCGCACTTTATGGTGATGGCAGCCATTGGGACAAAGGTTACCAGTCCAGACGAAGACCAGAGATCGCTAGTACAACATAGGAGGGCCTATGGGACAGTACGTGATAGGTCAGATTTACCCAACGACAGGAGGAGGGAAATCACAAGTCAGGGAAAGGACAAGAGTGAAAGTTTCACCGGTAACCAAGTTCAGAAGGGGTGGGTAACGTCGGGAAAGGCGAGAATTACCCAGGACTCTAACCGAAGATGGGCTGACCAGATACAATATCGCCCAAGATGGTCCTGGAAGCAAAAGTCCAGGAGATTTGGGAAAGACGACTCGGTCCATCGAGGACGAGGTGGAACATCCCCAGAGGCAAAGCCGGGGGAAACCAAGAGGACATGGAAGCAGTGTTACAATCAGGATGGGACAATCCGTCTGTATTGTGAGCCGTCGCTGACGCAAGTCGAAAGTAGGTCGACCGGACGTACAGGAGCGAGGAGCCAACACTAGTTTCAGTCGTGAGTAGTATAGTAGGGTGTCAATTAGAGCGCCTACTGGATAATGAGGTGAGCCATGTGAGGATCCGATCATATCATCAACACGTGATGTTAATAGCTACTTCGCAGAAGCTCAACGCACGGTGGATGTGATGGACGTTGTTGTTGCAACTGGACTTCACAATGGAATACATCCTTGGTAAGGAGAAGGTATGAGCAGATTTCTTATCCAGACATCCAGCTCCGGAGGAAGAAGACTAGGGTTGTGGATCATGGGAATCAAACCTACAGTGAGAAAGATTCGACGCGGTCTAATCTCTTAAGAGGGGGCCTATGTCGTGAAATACTGAGAGTTAATGATTCCCAGATAGACGACTGTATACACCGACTACCCAGGTAGGAGAAGGGTTAACAACAACGGGTTGACCAGGCAGGTGTTTATAGGTCAAGACACAGAAGGGGCCGGCTAACGGCGCAGGTAAAATGTCGAGTGGAAAAATTGGTTTGCGACTAAAGCAGAGAGATGATTGGACAGCATATTGCGGTATGGATGTGAAACGGTTCAGAGCTGTAATTTTCCACTAACAATGATAATAAAGTCTGGATGTGAGGTGTCCAGCAATGTCAAGGACTATGCGGCAAAGATGACCTATATAAGAGTGGCTACGTCTTTGTGTAAGTTTAGTGTGTGTTCCAAACTGAACTGAAGGAGATATGTTCTTGAGTGGGAATAGAAATACACGTCCCTAATGATGGAAAGAGGGGATAGTAGTGTGTTATTCGCTAAGTGTTTTTTCGATTCCAGGAACATAGATGCCTAAATAAGGTATATTAGAGTATAGTTTAGCATAGGAATATAGATGTGAGTGAAGTGCATTTAACATTGCTTTCTATTAGTAGGAATAGTATAGACATTGGGTGAATCTTCTATCCTATGTCAGAGTGGGTTTTTTCGGAAGCCTTTTCATTTCGGCTGGAGGAAAAGACACTCACATAGGAGAGAAGAGGAAGCAGACACAGATCTCATTATTAAATGTATATCACACAGGTTTCCATACCAGGTTGGGACTTATCAACTAAGATATAACACAGATGGCTGTGGTCAAGATCACCCAGTGTTGATAAACCACAAGAAAGCACTTTAAAGTAATAAAGCACGACACTTGTGCATAAGAAAGGAAAGAACAGCATGTTCATAGTAAGAAACAAGGAGGACAGAGAATAGAAAATAGAGATCATCTAAACTAATAGAAAAACTCAAATGACTCAGTATCGAAGAGTTGCAAGGTGCATACAAAGTGACTATACCCATTAAGAACTATCCGGTGTAGAACTTGTACAGGACAAAAATAGAATACTAGAAACTCGATGTGTTTTCCAGGATGGAATTAAGAACGCTATAAGATAAGAAAGACCATTCCGTTTAAGCTGACAGCATATGGTGATCGGGTTAAATACATTCATACAGTGGCATTACAAAAAACGGATATATCTACAGACTCAAGCAGACGGAGCTGTCAGGGTGAGATCATTCCGTTGTATCTATGTAATGTCCTGTACTCTAGCTGAGAGAAGAGACGAGAGAAACCACGGAGACTATCTATCAACATCTTATCTGGCATCCACACTAGAAGAACATACCAACTACAAAGACAATATCCATACATACACCAGACATAGTTTTTTATTAATAAATCTTTTATCTTATCGTTGAAAGGAACTGTTGTCGGAGTATGTGTTGAGGGAATAATAGAGAGAGAGAGAAAGAAATAGATATATGGAATGGAAGACAGAAGAGAGGAGTGTAGACCAAAGTAAGTCAATAATCCCAACAGATACTAAGTTTAAAGATGTGCTTGTTGATTCCAATCTCCTCTCGGGAATAACAGGACAGATCCAGAAAACCAAAGACCGAGATCTGTGGAGAGTCATGAACGCCTACGCCAGCCATCATGGCACTTGATGATGATGATGATTGTTTCCGCCGTGATATTCGTGTCCTTTCTCAAGAAACTGCTGTCTTCGGTGTTGGTTCTACGTGTGTCATTTTGGTGAACGAAGACTGTTCCTAATTCAATAAAAACTTAGGCGGTCTAATAAATTATACCAGTGGAAATGAACATTCAATGAATAGCTGCAGGAATTGTTTTGGCCGCAGTATTTATCCCATGTGCCCGAAGGGTTTAATTTACAGGAGTTCAGGTGAAACCACTGTCCGTATAGTACCAGGAGCGTAGATTTCTCCGATAAAGGGCGATGGATCTGTTTTTGTCTTTTAAAAATGAGAAGCTAGCAGTCCCTGGGGAAATAACAGTCTAACGGAGATTTCCCGGGGAGGGATGGACGTTTTGTGAATATGAAATTGATAAGTGTGGATATTCTGGTTTTATATGAGTATGGGAGGCAATTGATGGTTGGATGGATGGATGATTGGTTGGTTGGTTGGATGGTTGTTTAATTAGTTGGATGGTTGGCTGTTTTGTTGGTTGGTTGAATGGATGGGTTGGTTGGTTGCATCGTCAGGTGGTTGTTTGGTTGGTTAGATGGTTGGATGAATGGATAGTTGGTTGGATTGTTGGACGGATGGTTGGTTGGTTGCATGGTTAGTTGGATGGTTAGTAGGGTGATTAGATGATTGGTTCAATGATTGATTGAATGATTGATTGGTTCCGCTGTGTGGTTGCTTGAATGGATGCATTTTGAATAGTTTTTGGTTGGTTAGTTAAATGCTTTTTTTGGTTTGTTTGATTGATTGGTCTTTTGAGTGGTTAATTGCTTGGTTTCCTGGCCTATGTATACTTTAAAAGACTATGTGATTCTGAATGTCCATGCATGGGATGTATCGGGGTGAGGCTGGTGTCAAGAGTTTCCACACAGACTGGTCACGGGGACTGTGATGGCGAGAGCTCTCCAACTCCTCCAGCGGGGTGTGAAAACCGGTACTTTCCTTCACATCTGTGTAGAGACATGAGTATGCGTAGGTCATTATTTCAGACAGTACTTAAGGACCGGATGGATATTAGTGTGTGATGGTAATGTTTGCTCAACAGAATTTAGCTATTTCATTGTCAACAGACTCCACCTCAAAGCACAGAGGGAACGCGATCGATTAATAGAGTGATGACTGTTTTATGTTACACAATTATCGAGGGACATAACCATTTCATTCGCTAAGTAATTATTTATTTTTCTTGACCGTGTTGCCGTTTTTGCACTAGGACTTTTTATTTAGTTTTACTTTGATGGTTATCGTCATTCCAAGTGAAAAGGTAGGCACTACTTTAAGGCATCAGCTGACGAGAAAAGGTGACCGTGGTCTTGAATATTCGCTTGTGTATTAATCAAATTTATCAGGTGCCATCTCCGCGTTGAAGATCGGATGTAATGAGTCAGCAACAGTTTGTGCCACGTGTCGTCGCCGCGCACCAAGATAGACGTCTTACAATCTACTCCATTATGCTGTATTAGGAATGAGTGAGGTCGTCACAACGTACCGAGACAGGCTGACTACAATCTATTGTGTGATGTTGTATTTAGGAATGAGTGAGGTCATCACAACGTACCGAGACAGGCTGACTAGAATCTATTGTGTGATGTTGTATTTAGGAATGAGTGAGGTCATCACAACGTACCGAGACAGGCTGACTACAATCTATTGTGTGATGTTGTATTTAGGAATGAGTGAGGTCGTCACAACGTACCGAGACAGGCTGACTACAATCTATTGTGTGATGTTGTATTTAGGAATGAGTGAGGTCGTCATCATTGCACTCCGGATAAGTCCATAGATGCTCCCATCTCCTCCTTTATATCCCCGTCAGCATACAGTGACTGATCGCACCAATTCTTTGTGGGTTAATCAAATGCCTGATGTCCTTGACAAAATGTTTATGTCTGGCGGAGTTCCTCATCACTCCCATGACCCAAATTCTGACATGGAAGCATATATTGTACACCCCACTTGAATCATCCCGTGTATTATAGCGTCTTGTTAGGCCACTTGGCCATGGTGAACGTCACAGTAACATGGTGAGAATACTGAATGTGTGGTTTATGTAATAGAGTTAGGTGGCGACGAGAACGAAGATAGACACAGAACGTTGCAGACACCTTAGCCATGAAATGCACGAGGCAACATAATTGACAAAGGATCAAGAAACTTGTCTGCTGGTCATGATGAGAGATCCATTCTGGAAACAATGACGATGGTTGAAGCAAAGAGTACTAATTGTCTAACTTACAAAAGGTGAATTGAGGCGGGTTATATCCAGTCAGTGGAATGGATATCTGCGGCGGTCTATTGTTCGTAAAGTCACCTTCATCTTTATTCCGGGACATGCGGAAGTTGAGGGAAATGCACGAGCTGATAAACCTTTTGGATATGCATCCCCTAATGATGGGTGGCCTATGGATCGTGCAAGTATTATTCACCCAAGAGAGATGTGGAAAGCAGAAGACTTTGACGCTAGTGAATCGACATCTAGAATAAGAGACTTGGGGGTCAGAATTGGCACTGTCAAACACGAGAGGCACATTGTGAGAATGAGGGGGTCTCGTCAACCAACACAGAACTGGTACTACTGGACGCCGGACACTGATGCATATGATGGGAGGGGGGTCTCGTCAACCAACATAGAACTGGCACTATCAGCTGCTGGATACTGATGAACATGTTGGGGGGGGGGGGGGGGTGGTCTCGTCAACCAACACAGAACTGGCACTATTAGATTAGCCGCCGGACACTGATGCACATGTTGGAGGGGGGAGGAGGGAATCGGATCACTTATAGACTTGTCCGGAGTTCTAGGTTAATACGCCAACACATAACTAACTAACTAACTAACCAACCAACCAACCAGCCAACCAACCAACCAACCAACCAACCAACCAACTAACTAACTAACTAACTAACTGTCCAACTAACTAAGTAACGAACTAACTAACATACGAGTCAATCAGAGGATCGACAATGCGACGCAGAACTAACGGTGATTAACACATATGCAATTACCACCATGCAGCCAATATGAAAGGAAACCCTTCTTGTATGAGAATACTGGACAGATATAGAAGAGGGTAAAACATATAGAAGAAAATGTAAGAGATTGGCATGAGAAGATTAAGCTTTCAAATAGATTCACCAAGAAAGCAACCAGTCTACACTGGATAGTGATGATTCGATAATGGCATCCTAGGAACTCTTACTTCAGATTATGATTGTTTTTATTTATTTTGTATTTCGAGTCCGTCAGAAATAGTTTCATCCTACCCACTTTAGAGAATTGTCAGCCAGAAGAAAATAAGAATTTAAACCTATCTATATATCTAAATCGCCTGTGTGCCGGTTTGGTGGTCAAAGGTTCGATTCCGCATCCAGACGGATTTTTACAAATGTATCTTGGCGAAACTAGAACATTATATACAACAATAAGAAAGAGACACACAGCTTTTTTTGGTCATGTGATGAGAAGAGAGGCTCTGGAGACCATCGTGACAACTGGAAAGATCGAGGGGAAGAGAGGCAGAGGCAGACCACGAGAAATGATGCTGGATGGATTGCGACGGTGGCATGGAGGAATATCAGCGACAGAGTTGATCCAGAAAGCCAAAGACAGAGATCTGTGGAGAGTCATGAACGCCTACGCCAGTCGGTACGTCACTTGATGATAATGATCTTGGTTTCAGGTCACCACTGTTTGAAATTGGTACCAGGAAATGTCTTGGAAAATAAAGGCGAGCGACATGAAACTGAGCAAATCACTCAGTGAGTGGCGATCAGTCAGTCAACGCACAAATGTATTACTAAATGCCCCTCGTGCGTTAAGGCGTGTATAGGGTCTCTTACTTTTAGTTTAGTTTAGTTTAGTTTAGTCGATGGATCAACATCACGGCACACGGTTGCAACCCATAAGTGCTCCGTTCTCTTCCTAACTCAAACCTGAGTCTGGAGAAACTCAGCTCAGTGCAGTAACTCCGTAGCACCGCCGAGGATCCTTAAATACTTTGGGTAGATTTTTAACTCGAAATTATGCCCTGGCAGCGCCGTTAGCTACTCTTTTTCGATTTCCAACTGCCAAGGGATTTTTTTACGTGCGCAACAATACACACGGGCGTCCGATCTCACTACCCAGAGACCAGGGGAAAATTTATTACTAGAAGTCCACGAGAAAAATTCCCGGCATCACCGGAACTTGAACCCGGGACCTCCAGCACTCGAGGCGGACACCATACATCGAGACCACGCAGCCCCCCGGTCTCTTACTTTTGTTTACCTTAAACATAACAGACTCGAAGTGTGTAAAGGGGTCTTTTATTTGCTATTATTGTGCAATATGTTTGCAAGTTCAGTAAATAGCTGAGTACACGTGAACAAACTAATTCAATATCCTATCCTGAGTACGAGTAAAGCAAAGAACTAACTTAAAAGATATTTTGTTGATACAAGTGTACATTCGAGTTCAAACGCTGATCATAATTACCAGTAGCAAACTGATTACGTGTCCGTCTCGCCTTTCCCAACGTAAAGAAAATAACTTACCTTCATTATCGCATTTTCCAAATCTTCAAATATCGTTTGATACAATTACTCAAAAAATTTTCCAAGAAGAGCATTGCTGGTAATTCTATTCATCTGCACTGTCATCTTTATTTTGAGAGGAGTCGCTATGAATCAGTAACACAATTTTCCCTAGGCAGAATATATAATTTACTCAATAATGGCATGCAGTGGCTTTCCATTTGCTTTTATTCGTTTTGTCATAGCTTCTGCTCGTTCAGTGCTCATCATTTTAATGTATCCAGACTTATTGCGATCTAATTCGAAAGTTGTGTACTATAGGAAGTGTAAAAAAGGGATATAGGTATTTTGAATGTGCACAATTTTGTTAAACACGAACGTAAAAATGTGTAGATTTATTGAAAGGATAGATACACTGACCGACACATGTTAGTGTAAATTAAAGTAAGGAACCGTTTACACGCATCATGTATCACTCGATGGGTCATGTGGGCAGTATCACACCGGCCGCCTTTACTTCCCAATATATTTTTGTGTAACACAATTTAGGATGTAAACTACTGAGCGTAATCTTGCCAAGAAATCAATAATAAGCTGGAAGATGCTGATGTTGACAGCGATGTCCTGTAAAGGATATGCGAACCAAAACAAACAAAAAAAAAAGTGTAGGATGTGTCGATCTGAGAGCCCAGGTGATTTTTAAAGAATATAAATACGTCCAGGGGCGACCTCCAGGACGGCAGGCGAGTGTCTAGCCACTGCGCTACCGAGTGTCTAGCCACGACGCTACAGAGTGTCTGGCCACCACGCAACTGAGTGTCTAGCGACCACGCTACCGAGTGTCTGGCCACCACGCCACCGAGTGTCTGGCCACCATGCTACTGTGTGTCTTTTTTTTCTTTTCTGCAGCTAGATGATGGAGCAATGAATATGGAAATGATATAGGATCAACTGGGGTGAGTTCGAGAAATATCGGGCTTTGGTAATGGTCCGAGTGACACTAATCTTCATTTCCACGTGTCATGTCAATAAGCGTGGGCGATCATATTTCGCAATGTCACATGATCACCAGAGTCGTGGATAAGCTCCGTGTTTTTGTCTCAACCGCACACGTGGCCCATGCACCGACTAAGAGCAAGCATTAAGGGATGTGAAAGACTCTGTCTTCTACATGTGCCTTGCCTGAAGCAGGCATTGAGATCATGACTCTCCAAGCCTCTCTGACGTCTGCTAGTTAATGATGTTGATGTTGCTTGTATTATCGTTTGTTGTCAACCTGCTTAAGTTTTCCATTCATCGTGTGCCATGCCGGTAAGCGTGGAATGTCATGTTTCGCCATCTTACACGATCTCCAGAGTCGTGGATCAATTATGTGTTCTTGTCCCGACCATGCCATGTGGTCAAGCCATCCAGATATTTACTTATCTACCTTCCCCTTGTTCTTTTCCTTTCAATCTTGCCAGCTGTCACCAAGTTCTCCAGTTTATTTCTTCTCATAACGTGCCCAAAACAATTTGACTGTCTACGTTTAATTTCTCTTATCAGTTTGCGGTTTTCATTCGCCTCTTGTAAGACTTGCTCATTGGTTTTTCTGTTTGTTCATAGTATTCTTTGCATTTTCCTCAGGATCCACATATCTACTGCCATTAATGTTTTTCAGCTTGACTGCTCATCATCCACATTTCACATCTATACAAAAATACATGTTCTATGTATCACTTCAACTCTCTTTTTCATTTTGCAATTGACATCTGTTTATTAGTCTATGATTTTCATTTCGCAAAAATGCTACCTTTGCCATAGCAATTCTTGTTCTAATATCTTCAAGGCACTTCCCATCAGATGATATGCCTGTTCTGAGATAGTTGTACCGATTCACTTGTTTAAGAGTATTCTCGTTTTAGGCTGATTTATTCTGGTATCCCACGTCAATTTTAAAAATGGATTTAGTTAAAATGTCAAGTTCTATTCCGGAAGTCGAACACAGTAATTTCTAAGCTTGACGCCCACCTCGCAATCCTTCAGGACCGCTTGCCCTGTGACACAAAGTGAATGTTGACTAAGTGACAGATAGAGTGGCTATGGTTGTGTCTAGGGTATGTCCTTGTAAAATGTGATGTTTAACAACAGATTAACCAAGATGCATCACCACCAAACACCAGTCAGTGAACAAGCGTTAATTTGCGCACATAATATTCCTTTAATTCTGAATTAACACAGACACATGTAGCATATAAATCCAGGAACAATAATTCTCTAAGAATATATCTCCATCCCAGTGGAACACTTCGAATAACATTGCCTCTCAAGGCTAATAAAATCTCGTCCCACACGACAGGTATACTAGCCTCTCTCTAGGCCCGACTCAAAGTAACCCACTATGGGTCTCGAATTCCACTCACTAACCCTGGAACCCACAGTGCGGAGTTATCTTCCGAACTCCGTCACAATTCTTCACTTTCTCAGACCACGACCTTCTCCTGGTCCGGTCTAGACTCCACTCCTCTCAGCTCGGAGTCTACACATCAACTGCCCCTCGTCAATCTTTGTCCCTGTCTTTAAACCATTCTATGCGCCCTCACAATGATCCACACAAACACCACCTCACTGCTCCAACTGTCTGCCCCTTCTTGCAGCCCCTCTACCTTACACCCAACCCCGTTTATCTCCTTATATTTTCTTTCCGGTGAATGCCCTTTCACCTCGTGAACTGTTTATATTGTACGGCCACTCACCTTAATGCCACTGAACACAGGCATGTGACACTACCCCACCCTCAAAAGAAAACATCGTTTTCAAATGTTGGGAGACTAATATTTATCAAATATGTGACCCAGACACATTGCCTGGGTAGTCATAAGTATAAATCCAAATTACTCTAGCTATCACACTAAATAATACATCAAATGCTCATAGTACACTCCCCTATTCCCCACACATAAATACAAAGCAACTTTCTATCTTGTGTACCAATGCATGAACTACTACATCACATCATAATAATAATAATACGTCATAGGAAAGCATTATACTTATGTACCCACAGGTCTCTTACTACTTCACGAACACACAATACTATTTGTGTACCGACCCTATATCAGGTGGTTCTGTTCTTGCATTAGCCCACCTCTGATTCCTGTCGATGCTGTGTCTACCTTTCATGTACCCATGACTCATGGTACCTCTACAATTAGAACATCTGTTTGCTATCCCTAGCCCTGGGTCAGTAATGTCGCGAACACTCTTTAGACCTAACTCAACTTTTCTATCTGCATATTGCACCGTTACACTTGAGTCTCTGTTTAGTCTGAACTCTTTATTCAATCTTGGCCCATTTATCTGGTACCTTGCTTTCTGCTGCATATGCCTTATGCCTATGTGCCCTGCACATGCACTATCCTGAGCTGTTCTAGTATATCGGTCTCTATGTGCTAAAGGTACTGCTCCTTGCCCACGTGCAGTTCTGCTATCTGAAAACCGGTGAGTGAAAACATTGTTCTTCCTCTCGAAACACCATCTACCCTTCCCTGACTGACTATTTTCTACTCTACTACATCCTTGGGAACATTTGTTCAGAGTAGTATCTTGTCTCTGGGAGCCACTAGCACTATATTTGAGATCCATTCTCATATGCTCAGCTGTACTATCCTTATCCTGAGTTCCTGTGTCTACTTCAAGTGCATCTTCTACCTCAGCTATACTCTCTAATTTAGGTCCTCTTGTGGTAACTACCTCATTACTGCTTACACTATATTTTTGGTCCCAATAAACTACTTCCTCTTCTGTACACTCTTTAACTCCTATAACATTTCCTATGATGAGATCTGCCACTGGTGAGTCTAAAACACAAGCTGTCACTCTTCCTGTTATGTATGGTGTTTTTACTGTTATCACGGCTATTGGGTAGAATTCTACTGTCCCATTAAATGTTATGGATCTAATCTTTTTCCCTGTATAATCCGAGGTATGCACTAAACTCTTTCTCACCCCGATGGACGTACATCCGGAATCCCTAATTGTTAACGCTGGCCTATCATTAACAAACCCATGATGCATCTTCAGACTTCCCCCTTCATGTACTGCTGATCCTGCTTTTACTGTATGACCACATATTAGGACTGGCTGACCGTCTTTTTCAAAAAGAGGTTTGCACCCACTACAATCTTCATTGTTGATAGTCTCAATCACTTGTGCTGCATTAGAATGCTCCGTTTCCCTCATCCTACAATGATGACTGACATGCCCCTTCCTTCCACATTTGAAACAAGTGATCTCCCTTTTACTGTTGTTCGTTGGTCCATCTGATGGTTGTGCATCACAATCTGCCATTTTGTGTCTCCAGCTCCCACAATTCCAACATCCGGCATAATTTGGACGTCTCTGGAAGTTCCCTCTTCTATATGGGTACCGCCCTACTCTACCAACATTGTTTCCTCGGAAACCATTATCTTGAAGTTCATGTTGCTCACCTTTCTGTGCTGAATCCACACTTTTCGCCCTTGGTCTAATGACTGGATTCTGGTCCTGTTTAGTGTACGCTGCACAGACTATTTCCTCACTCATTAGTTTACCAATAGAACTGTTTGGATGTGCAGTCATGTAATTTTGCCCTAACTGTGACATTGTGTCTATGTCCTTTGGCTTACGTTCTTGGAAGAAAGCCACTAAATTGGTATTACATGAAGCTAATACTTTGTCTCTTAACACTAAGTCTACTAATTTATTAAAATCTTTCCCTACCTCTGCCAGCTCCATCCATTTGTTAAATGTATTCTTTACAGTGTTAACAAAATCTGTGAAATCTTGATTTGTCTCTGGCACTAACTGTCTAAACTTTGTCCTATATCCATGCTCCGTTAGTTGGAACTTTGTCAGCAAACGTTGACGTAAGATAGTGTAGTTGTTTCTTTCTTCTACAGGTAAATTGAACATGGTGTCTAGTGCCTTGCCCGTTAGAAGCTCCCCTAGTATAATAGCATACTGTTCTTCGGGGATGCCTAACACTTTCGCTGATGCCTGATATCTGTCAAGATAAGCTTCAAGGTTGTCTCGGTCCGTAAAGTATGGCAATTTTAATCTCTGTGACGACTGCGACGGTCTTCTGCTTTCCTCACTTTGACCTTTCGAAGATAGTTCTAGTTTTCTTAACTCGATTTCAGTTTGCATCTGGCACTTGATCTTCTCTTTCTCAATTTCCATTCTCATGTGTGTCTCTCTCTCAGCTAACTTTTCTTCCTGTAGACGCTTATTTTCCATTTCAGCTAGTTTTACTTGCGTCTCTTTCTCTTCCTGTAGACGCTTTGCCTCGCGTTCATTATGCCTCTCCTCTCTTTCCGTCTGCTTTTGTTCTTTCGCTTCTGCATACTCCTGTAACTCTTTACCTTTCAGGCCTATTCTTTCACCTGCTTCAATATAATCCATTAAAGTAGGCATCTTGTACTTGTGGACGCGTTGCTGTGAATCAGCCAACTATAAATGTACAGACTCTGCTGTTAGTCTTTGTGTCACTTCCCTAAGTACACCCGCACTCCCTGTGTACGTAAATCCGTAGTGCTACAATATCACTCTGTACTCACCCAGTCACTCTATAAGCACTAGGTAGATGAGGGGGAATATTAACTATACTCCCTCGTATATATATCTATATATATCAAATAACTGTAGAACAATTCCTGGAAATAGTTTTAAACATACATATACATACACAAATGCATGATACACACTAAGTGCCAACTATTAAAACGCTAGACGCATAGGCCGGTGACACGCAGACGGATGATTACATAGAAATAAAAATCACTGACATAAACATGCCCATGAAAGACCATACCGTGCGCATAATATAAACTGACAAATACCATCTAGATAGAAGCTATATTAACATAAGAATTACACCAATACCATATATCCAAAGAAATCAAATATTATATGTAACAGTAAAGAGAAAACAGTAAAAAGAACAAATATAAAATGAATAATGTACATAGATCTGACGTAGACACTTGGACACCGTGTATAATGTCGAGACGACCCAATGCCACAGCACAAAACAAACTGACTCGTCAGCTGTCTCTCAACAACATACAATATGTACCTAGACAATTTCACCTTTGCGCCGTCTCCCGCATTTCGAGAAACAATGCAAAAATATCCTACTTATAACGAACACTGGACCACATACAAATATTTACGTAACGCACAACAACCACAATACTTAGGACGATGAGAACAACAGAAGCAAACAAGGGTTGCCGCCACCAATGTGATGGTAGAATCTTACAAAAGTCCTTAGTTTGTTTTTAATAGTGTCCGAAAATCGCCTGGAAATGTCTGTCCGTTACTGTTTTGAAAAAATTACGACGTTATATTCCCACAATGAATTAATGTTCTGATGCGTTGTCACTTTTTGTTGACGTGGTGACACGATTTTCGACTGTCGTAAAAGTTTAAGATGATGATAATTATCCCAACGCTTTGTCTCTACACAGTCCGTAACGCTTTTTGTAATCCTCCCTGTAGAGTTGGCCTGTGATTGTATAATGTATGTGAACGCTCTTGTTTTGCCAGAAATATTGGGTTTTCGTTGCGTTTTGGGGAGCCGAAAATACCTTTAAAATCAATGAATGTTTATCTGCGTAGTCGCTGTCGCTTTGAAGTGATGGTTTGGTTTCACTGTTGCTGACCCGGTTAAACCAACGAATGGCAGAAAATGATCACGCGCTTTAAATCCGCTTTGCAAGTCTTTTTTGGTGAAGAAATGCGCTCATACGTGCGAAGACGGCACCTGAATGACTGTTGTGGTTTGTTTGCCGATGATGACACACACACACAAAGACGTTAAACGTAAATCCTGGTTTCAGTAGAAACCCAACGTGTTATTCTCAGTGGAAATTTTTCCGTCAAATTCCCTGGTTCTCGGCCTTGACTCACAAGGTCATCTCTGTTTCTCTTTATCACAATAATCCGTGTAGAAACTTTTACTTTTCTGTGGAGCAACGATTGTCACCTTTGTGTGTTCCCCACACTTTACTCCTATAACTCCCCTCCTCCTGGCGAGTTTTTACCACGAATTACCCTCGTAACTCCCCTGGCGCCACTTTCCGTCTTATTATCTGCGCCGAACTCTGACGACGCCGTACACACTCGCACTCGCTGTCCGCAAGTTCACCTGACCTTCACCTTTGGCGCCTGTCTATTTTTCGTGGACAACCTGTCCTAAACAGCGCCGACCTTTTCGCCTGCTGTCCGCCAGACGATTCTCTCCGCAGCGCACTCTTGTCCGTGTACTGTGCGTAACCCCCCACTGTCCCCTTTCCCTCTCAGGGTGGGCAATGGTTTTACCTGTGGTGGCTTTCTCGTGAAGTGAACTCTCTGCTACCCAGTTCCCGCACGGAAAAAACCCAGTGTTTATCCCGTGGACACGCTCCGCTGTCCACCCTCTCTCTCCATGAGTGAGAAGTGTTATTTTTATCTGGTTTCTCGTGGACTCTGTATTAATTCTCCGACACTTTTGAAATGCGCTGTCTACTGAAAATGGTGTTTATTCTTGACCGGAGAGCCCTCAGAAATCTACTCTGACACAAAGTGAATGTTGACTAAGTGACAGATAGAGTGGCTATGGTTGTGTCTAGGGTATGTCCTTGTAAAATGTGATGTTTAACAACAGATTAACCAAGATGCATCACCACCAAACACCAGTCAGTGAACAAGCGTTAATTTACGCACATAATATTCCTTTAATTCTGAATTAACACAGACACATGTAGCATATAAATCCAGGAACAATAATTCTCTAAGAATATATCTCCATCCCAGTGGAACACTTCGAATAACATTGCCTCTCAAGGCTAATAAAATCTCGTCCCACACGACAGGTATACTAGCCTCTCTCTAGGCCCGACTCAAAGTAACCCACTATGGGTCTCGAATTCCACTCACTAACCCTGGAACCCACAGTGCGGAGTTATCTTCCGAACTCCGTCACAATTCTTCACTTTCTCAGACCACGACCTTCTCCTGGTCCGGTCTAGACTCCACTCCTCTCAGCTCGGAGTCTACACATCAACTGCCCCTCGTCAATCTTTGTCCCTGTCTTTAAACCATTCTATGCGCCCTCACAATGATCCACACAAACACCACCTCACTGCTCCAACTGTCTGCCCCTTCTTGCAGCCCCTCTACCTTACACCCAACCCCGTTTATCTCCTTATATTTTCTTTCCGGTGAATGCCCTTTCACCTCGTGAACTGTTTATATTGTACGGCCACTCACCTTAATGCCACTGAACACAGGCATGTGACACCCTGTATGTCTCATTCAAACACGATACATCATCATCATGTTACTGGGCAATCCCCACAGTGCCTATCTTTCTGCAGGCCTTTAAAATTATCTTAAAAAGTCGCTTAAAAGTCGATAGCGTCGACTTCATTGCCGCGGGTTGTTATCCCATATGGCTCAGTCTCTTTCCAATGCGCTGAAAGCGTCGCACAAAGCACGAACTCCATAGCTCCAGCGACGAACCACAGGAGTCTCCAAAATAATTGCACTCGTGAACCGAAGGACACGGCCCGGATTCGAACCCACAACCTTCGGAGTCCGAGGCAGGCGGCTTGACCACTTCGCCACGGAGACTCCCCTGATGTAGATTACAACATATTTCTCCCGGTAGTTTGCTTGTTTGTAATTTATAAACTAATCATGTCACCTATTTAAGAGTTTACGTATAACACTAATTTTCTATCCGCACAAACGTGTGATAACCCAGCTGTAAGAACTCGCCTGATACTAAATTAGAAGTGTGTTGTGCTTAGATCAAGGTATGATGAGATGAGTATCTACTTCCAACGTCACAATTTCTTACCAAAAATATCTAAGTCATCCATTCCGCGTAATTAAATTGACCCTAGGGCTGTACAGGTTTGGAAGTATGAATCTTGGCACTGCATGTGAGAAATTATGGGTTCGAAGTTAGTATTCCCACACCATCCAATACCTCAGTTGACACGCATGTTCGCTTATTTCTACTCGGCGTCCTAGCCTTCTATAAAAGACAATCAATACCAGCAATTTTATTTCTGACATCATTATGATGCCTCAGGGATGCGCTGACATTTCTCATGCTCAACATATTATGTTGCCTAGGAATGATTCTTTGTAGAAACACACTGTAGAGACAATTGAAGAGATATTGATGTGTACTCGTAGAAGACGCCGGCACAATAGTTACTATCAAGAAAACACAAAACGTTTGTTAAATATCCTTTACAGAACGTCAAAGTCAACCCCAATATATTATAATGTGATTTCTTGGCAAGTTTAAGTTCAGTAGTTTGCCATTACTTTCTGAACAACCGGCACCCATACCATTTCGTAAAAAAAACTAACGCAAGGTGGTCTGCTACCAAATCTCCCACAGCTGTGTTTCGAACGCGGGTATACGGGATTACAAACTTCGTCCGTAAACTATTCGCCACCGAGCAGGCTATGATATGAGATCTAAAGAAAATATGTCAGTGACCCCGATTGGTTGTCATATAATAATCCACGCACGTTTTGCTGATGATACAGTCTAGACTGCATCGAGTCACAAGGTACTACAGGAAATATTAGATAAAGTGGCTTTGTAATGTAACAAAAATTGGCCTCAGCTTGAATAATGTTAGTAACATGTTCTTTACAGGATGTCGCAGTCAACGCCATCATTGTTTGGTTGTTGTTGTTTTTTTTTTTTTCTTTACTGGGCAATTGTTAAGTTCAGTAGCTTGAAATTGTTTCTGAACGACCGACGTCGGAATCAACGCAAGATGGTTAACTTCAAAATCGTACGGAGCTGATTTCTTACCTTTGACTGCTTATGTCGGAGAAACAACTTCAATGTCAATAAGCCACGGTGTGGGTTTAGCTTGAATACTAGGAAGACAGTACAGCAAGGGGTCATGCGTAATTGCACTTAAAACCATTGGCATTAATTTAGTGTAAGTACAGCAATTTAAATATCTAAGCACGCAGATAACGTCAGAAGTTCCATGCTTTGCATTGATCAAGAACAAAATGCATGCATTCATTCAGTAGCGTGTCCTTTGCAGAAACTCGCTCCCATGACAACCTTCCGAAAAACTTCTCGGTCATAAGCTAGATGCCCCGCTTCCGATACACCAATCTGGAGATGAAGAACAGAATAGAAAACGTAAAACATGCATTTTATCAAATTAAGAACATATAATGCAATACATCCCTGTCACTGGTGACTATAAGAATATTGCACGTTACGTATGGCAAATTATATGACCAGGGTCATTAATCTATAAGCAAAAAGATCGTTGACGTCTCAGACACGTGGTTTCACAAAAGAATGCTGAAAATTCCCTGGACCGCCAAAATGTTGAATGTAAATGGGTTGAAAGAAGCTAAGGCACACAGACAATTTATTATAAATTTAAGAAAGACACAGTCGTAATTTTTGGCCACATTATGAGAAGTAAAAGACTTAAACGTGAATTGACAACTGGAAGCAATTCTGGGCATAACATACAAGAAGAATACAAGAGAAGATTCTAGACAACCTTTTGTCTTGGCATGGGACGGTGTCAGCAGAAGAATTCACAATTGCTGTCGAAGTTCGTAAGATATGGAGAAGCATGATTGTCTACGACAGTCAACAAGCACATGATTATATATATATATATATATATATATATGGATGGACCGACGGACCGACCGACCTACTGACCGACCGACCGACCGACCGACCGATCGACCGACCGACCGACCGACCGACCGATCGACCGACCGACCGACCGACCTACAGACAGACGGACAGACGGACAGACGGACGGACAGACATATATAGGTGTTTGTATGCATGTGTGTGTATGCTTGTTAGACTACGTACTTTGTATTCTCCTGTAACTTCAGCTGTTTTATCGACGTTCCAAATTTGTAAGATTGATTTCTTTAACGGACGAATGTATTAAAATAATCAGTCACCTTGTGGCGGGAATTAATCCAGAAAGCCTGTCAATTTCTTGGCAGTACATGCCTCTCTGCTGTCTCATTTTCCTGCCGTTGTTTCAATCTTTGCATTGACATTTTAATTCCCATGGAATGAATCCGTCTTTTTTAGGGGAATATTTTAATTATGTTGTTCACGTCATCGCAGCCATACTGCATGTCATTTCACTTACAATGTGTGTGGGTGGTTTGTAAAGAATATTTCATTGCACACGAATATCTACTTAAGTGCACCAGTCTCCTGTCATAATCTCAGTACAGTGCACGGACTCATTAGCACAGTTGAGGGTCAAAATGTGTGAATAGCAGAATCAGCATGCAATTCATCCATCCATCATGTGCCATGCCGGAAAGCGTGGGCACTAGAGTCGTGGATCAGTTCTGTGTTCCTGTCTCGACCATGCCATGTGGCCAAGCCATCCAGGTATTTACTTCTCGGTCTTCCCCTTGGTCTGTTCCCTTCTATCTTGCCAGTTGTCACCAGGTTCTCCAATTCATTTCTTCTGATAACATGCCCAAAAAAATTTTAACTGTCAAAGTCTAATTACTCTAATCAATTTACGATATTCATTTGTTTCCTGTAGTACTTGGTCATTGGTTTTTTTCTTTCTGTCCATGGTATTCTTTACATTCTCCCCAGAAACTACATTTCTACAGCCATCAGATGTTTTTCAGCTTGACTGCTCATTGTCCAAGTTTCACATCCATACAAAAGTACAGGCTCCATGTATCACCTCAAACACTTTTTTCCTTGTTTCAATTGATGTCTTTTTATTGGTCAGTATGGTTTTCATCTTGCTAACGGCAACTTTCACCATGGCGATTCTTGATCTAATCTCTTCAAGGCATCTTCCATCACACGTTATGACTGTTCCGAGATAATTGTACCGATTCACTTGTTGAAGAATATTCCCATTTACGGATGTAGACAGTTTGCCTGCGCAGTGATCTATTCTGCCTGCTGTTTTCGATGTCCAACCGTTGAAGGGTGTTTACCTGCTCAACCTGCACATGCTTCCTATCCTTTGCCATATTCCGAGAAGTCCAGGCTTCTGATCCACTACACCAGGATGATAGGGGGTGAGGGAGAGGTGACGGGGATACAAGGCATTTACTTAATACTGTGAACATTGAAACAATCACCATGGTGAGGAGACCCTGCTCTGCTTTAGCATAAGAGGATGAAAATATAAGGATAGCACTATATATATATATATTCTAGTATGCCTCAAGACATGTAGAAGGATCCTTAAGATTACCTCCCCTTACTGCTATTCTGCATGCATACGACTACTACACCGGAGGTAGTGGAGATCTGGGTTGTGTAAAGAATGCTGAGATATCGTGGGCAGGGAAGGAAACAAGCACATAGGTATTGAGAGCTGTGGGTGCTAGAAGATGGCTTATCAAATTAATAAAGAGAAGATCCAGAAAGAATTAACAAGTCCTTCAAGAAACAAATGAAGATCGTAAACTGATTAGAGACATTAGACATAGACAGTAAACATTTTGTGGGCATGTTATGAGAAGAAATTAATTGAAGAACTTGGTTACAACTTGCAAGATCGAAGGGAAGAGACCAAGGGAAGTGACCCAGGGGAAGACCGAGAAGTAAATACCTGGAGGGCTTGGCCACGTGGCATTGTCGAGACAGAAACACGGAGCTGACCCACGACTCTAGTGATCGAGTGAGATGGCAAAACATGACCGCCCACGCTTATCGGCATGCCACACGATGGATGATGAATGACAGAAAAAAGATGGTTGACATGTATGGGACATATTACCAGAAGAAAGAACAAAGAAATGTATGAAGCTATTAAGCAAGAGAGGCAGAGAAAGACAGCGATAGATATATATCATATATGGAAAGTATAAACGAGTGGGCAAACATAGTAATATAAGCAACACCAACTCAATAAAAAATACAAGATAACAGACAGGGTTGAAGGGTCGTGATCACCGATATTTGCCCCAGACAAGGCACATGACTCTGAAACAGAAAAAAAAAAGAGAGAAGGGGGTGTTATGTTCCCCCACCAATCCTGTGCTAATGGATCCAACACCTAGCTTTTCCGGATATGTACGACAAATTAAAAGGATGAGGATGTATGTTTCAACTGTCCGCGTTAAATAAACAATAGGCAGCCAAAAACCGTAAATTATGGGCGAGGAATCTGTCATCAGCCAAGAGTTATTTGGATATGTATAAGATCAATCCATGGCCATACACATTTATCAGCTTAAAATTAACCTACTGTATTTGGTCAAACAGTAGAATAACTAATCCTTAAAGCGATGACGGGAACTGCTTCTCCGTGGTGAGGCTTATGGTGTTAGCTGGTATTGATGATGTTGCTACTCCATCCATCATGTGCCATGCCGGTAAGCGTGGGCGGTCATGTTCTGCCATCTCACTCGATCACCAGAGTCGTGGATCAGCTCCGTGTTTCTGTCTCGACCATGCCACAAGGCCAAGCCATCCAGGTACTTGGTTCTAGGTCTTCCCCTTGGTCTGTTCCCCTCGATCTTACCAGTTGTCACCAAATTCTCCAATCCATTTCTTCTCATAACATGCCCAAAAAATTTTGACTGTCTACGTCTAATTTCTCTAATCAATTTACGATCTTCATTTGTTTCTTGAAGGACTTGTTCACTGGTCTTTCTGGCTGTCCATGGTATTCTTTGCATTTTCCTCAGAAACCACATCTCTACAGCCATCAGATGTTTTTCAGCCTGACTGCTCATTGTCCACGCTTCACATCCATACATGTTGCTACTATATTTATTAAATGTGTTTATAAAGCTCCTATAGTTATTGCATTTAAAGTCCCTCCTGCGGTTGTCTTTTCAGGACCTGACAAAATGATGTCGCATGACTTATACAGCCCACGGGCAGAACGTTCCCCGCCCATGCCGTAAATAATAAGTCGAAAAGACGGCTCCACGTGCAAAATTTCATATGATGAATCCTAGATAGGCAATTTATTTTAAGGTTGCATTCTAGAATACACATATTTGGACCCTCGTCGGCGCTTCGGAGTTGTGTGATGAGATTTTTTTATGTGTGCGATCCATGGGGATTGGAGCATGTATTGGGCTTATGTCTGATCTATGGAGACTGGAGTATTAGATATATAATGGGGTAATGCTTGATTTATGGAGAATAGAGCATGTATTGTGTACTGCCTGATTTATGGAGAATGAATCGAGTAATGTGGTAATGCTTGATCCATGGATATTGGATGATGGATTGGAGTATTCCGTGCGAAATAAAAGTAACCATTTGCAGACCGAAGTAAGCCGACTGCGTGGAAGTACCGAGTGATGATGTCTACTTACGGTTCTACATGAGTAAACCAATACAGTGCAATATTATATGAAGGAACAAATAGATATACATACAGTTCTCTTATTTTCACATAGGCCAGTTTGACGAACCGTAGCTAATATATTTGGACGTGAATATCACAAAACGTTCTCGCACGATTCCAACTGCCAGAAACACTAGACCAGTGGTTCTCAACCGGTGGGGAATTCCCCCCCCCCCCCCCCAGGGGGGGATTTTGGGGTTTCCAGGGGGGGAATGAAGATTATTTCAAGATCGCGTTAATACAAGAACCGATTACTTGATCTTGTTTTTCCCTTCATACTTTACGCTTCTGTACGTATCACCCTTCTGAAATTCATTTTATAACGTAAGTAGACCCGCAAATCACATTTTATGTAGATTTATAGACTTGGTTTAGTATGTGCTATTAAATTTAGCTTCAATTATTACATATTCTGTGTAGGGGCAGGGGGACGTTTTTAGGGAGGAAATACGAAAGGGGGGGGGGGAATGACGTTCTAACAGTATGGTAATGTGGGGGGGGGGGGGAATGACGTCCTAAAAATTTTGTGAGGGGGGAGGGAATGACGTCCTAAAAATATGGTGAAGGGGGGAACGGACCAAAAAAGGTTGAGAACCACTGCACTAGACGAACACAGAAATTACAACCCAGTTAAACTGTTCAAAGCTGCGCTGATAGAGTAGTGGTTTCATCCTCTACATCGGTTAGTCCCTTGAATATAAACGTAAAGTTGTCGTTCTGAAAGCAATGGCAAACTACTGAACCTAAAAATTGACTTGATAATCAACTGAGGGTTGATCGCAACGGCCTACAAAAGGTATGCAATGCTGTAAGAAAAGACAATCCGTGCGTTCACACAGTGGGAATATTTCTGTTTCAGCCCATTGCTGGTGTCACCCTAGAAGTGTTAGGTTAGTTAGTTTACTGCGTCTAACTTTGGTAATGCAATTCAGACCCTTTCAGCATCATTTAATATGTCAGAGTATCGGAGATCTCAGTTAGATTTATGTATGTACGTAAAATACGTACGTACGCACATGGGTATGTCTCACTGTCTGTTTCTCTAACTGTCTGTCTTTATATATATGTCTGTCGGTGGGTGGATGGATGGATGTGTGGGTGTGTGTCTGTCTGTGTGTGTGCTCGCGTGAGTACGTGCATGCATGGATGGGTGGGTGAGTCCGTCCGTCCGTCCGTCCGTCCGTCCGTCCGTCTGTCTGTCTGTCTGTCTGTCTGTCTGTCTGCTTACCTACCCGCCTCCCTATTTGCATTCATGCATGCGTACACTTGAATATGTGTGCATGTCTGTGTGTGTATGTTTGTGTATGTCTCTCTGTGTGTCTGCGTATATGTGGATGTTTGTGTGTAGCGTTTATGTGAAACACCTGTGTGTATAAATCGACAACGAAGAGGCTATCTCCATTATTCACCACTACAGCAATGCCTCGACGCAATCCCGTTCAATCGTACAGTGTTGCGTAATTTAATTGGCCGCAGAGAGAATATATGTAGCCAGACATCGTAAACTTAATTGAAAACTCAACAGCGGCTTTCGAAGCATCAGCGGCCCAGTTTCAATGAAGGTCAACAACAGCTTGACAAGTTTTCCCTTTCTGACATTCCCAGTTGTAGAGCAAGTGTTAAGTGAACAAAGACTCCATTCAGATGCAACTGATCTATACATTTTCAACTGGGCGAGGTAAAACATACAGAAGAGCATAGGATAAGAGCTGTGATGGCGCAGTAGTTAGACGTTTGCCTGCTGGCCCGGTGGCCATAGCTTCGAATTCGCATCGATGCGAATTTTTTTATACTGACTTGGTCAGCAAGTCTAAAATTGGTATCTGGATATTTTTTGGGACGTAAAAGCGGGCGGAATTTTGATGATATCATCCCTGGTGTGCTGACTGATGTATACAAATATGGGTCTAGCACTAAATGTCCAATACTCCATAACTGATTAATTGATGATCAATCGTCTTCAACGACTTCCTATATCAGATAAGGGCATATATAGCAGTTTTTCCTATACAAACCCCTTTAATTTCATATATATTATACATCATCTTTTAAGTCATAACTGTGAGACTTTCCATTGTTCACCATCTATTTTTGTTTGACCGAACCTACGTTTTGTTTTGCACTGAATCTGTTAAGGAGAGTAAGAAGTTCCTGCTGTGGAGCCTAGGATGTTCCATTATTCAGAGAAACCTGTATAAGAAATCGCCTTGAATCATGCTGCAGTAGCTACGTAAAATTGTGTAATTATTGACTCATTCATTCATTCATTCATTCATTCATTCATTCATTCATTCAGTAGCATGTCCTATGCAGAACCTCGATCCCATAACAACCTTCCGGAAAACTTCTCTGCCATAAGCAAGATGTCCCGCGTCCAATACACCCATCTGGAGATCATCCGACACATCCTTCAGCCATCTTCTCTTTGACCTTCCTCTTCCTCTCTTCCCAGGCATATAGCCCTCCATTATTGTTCTCTCCAAACTTTCATGACGTTTCAAGTGACCAAAATATATTAATTTTCTTTGTTTTGTCGTATTTAATAGCCAACCTTCTTCTTGCAAACACGTTCACTGTGAACCCTCCCCAGGATTAGTTTTAACACTTAAGTCTGATGCCCTGGTAGTTAGGTAGTCTAAATCGTGAGGAGGGATTATATATATCATGGCACGGAAGTGAGTCAACACACGAAATGATCCATGCCGTCGGAGATGGCAGTTTGTGGAGAATCATGATCGCACACCCCATCCGGCAAGGCGCTTGATGATGATGATGATGATGATGATGATGATGATGATGATGATGATGATGATGATGATAATGGTGCTGATATTAGCATGTAACCTAATGTGTCAGCATAGCAAATGCTGTCCGACTAGGATCAGGTCAATGGCTGTTATGTTTTCACCTCAGGTTTATGTATGTCATTGTGGACTCCGAACTAATGCCAATAATGAAGTAGTAAACCGTAAAGTAGAGCTGATGGTTCATTATTCATATAAACACTGTTTTATGAAATGAATGTTTTAATAACCCAGCAGTGGCTATGAAAAATGATTGGCGGTGTTAGTGCGTACAAAGTGATAAACATGTGTCTACAGTGTATTGCCAACCAATACGCACTACAATGTTTAGTTACATCATGAATCCTCTTCTCTCTCAGTGATCTTTCCAGACGTCACGATGTTTACCAGTGCCTTTCGTCTCATTATATCACTAGATAACTCTGTTTGTCTCTTGTTTTTTTATTTGTTGAATATAATGTGTTACTTTTATTAGCCTCTTCCAGGCACCACTCTTGTTAGTTACTCTGGCAGTCCATGGTATTCGCAACAATGTCTCAGGAACTACATCAGTGTTACTTGAAAGCTTTTCTTAATTTGTTCGGTCATGTTTAATGATTCACTGCCATACAGCAAACATGTTCTATATTTTATTTGAGTACTTACTTTCTGTCAGTCAGTGGGAATGACAGATTACATCAGATACTTTCTACTTTAGTAAAAGCAGCTTTTGTTTGGCATATTCTGCCGTTAATCTCTATACAATAAAACAGGTTCTATATAAAACCTCAGCACTCTCTGTCGTGCAATAACAGTGTCGCATTGCATAAGATTCATTGAATCTCTTAAATGCAGCGTTTGCTTGACCTATTCTACTCTTAATCTTTGTTAAATATATACCATCTGATTTTATCGTTCCCCGTAGGAATTTAAATTTATCAGCTTGGTTCTTTTCTTCTATCACACTTTGGTGTTATCTTTGCCTTTAAAATAACTATTGTGTTTATTTTCTTGATTTGTATGTGATGAAAACCCCATAGATGGTGTAGCTTTAGAAATCAATGTTACATTAAAACTGTAACAGTCGTGTTCCAATTTTGTCACATAAATTGTTCTGACATTATCTTGTTTTGGAACAACCGACAGAGCACTTTCTGGAATACGTTGAAAATGTAAAATCAGTAATGTTTCTCGTTATTTATGGAAATAGAAACTATTCGTATGTAGAAACATAAGTTGTCACTTTCTGGTGAACAAATTAAAAGTTCGCTAGTCTCAAGATTTTTTTTTCTTTTTCTTTTTAAAAAAAAATGGACAGATTATTTATGCCCTCAGATTATACTGTAATAATTACTAATTGAATGGCATTATGGGGTTTCACATAATCAACCAGTGCCAAATAGAGAGGAACATATGTTCTTTTACCTAACATCGTTGTTGTCATCATCATCATCATCATCATCATCATCATCATCATCATCATCATCATCATCATCATCATCATCAGCAGCAGCAGCAGCAGCAGCAGCATCATCATCATCATCATCATCATCATCATCATCATCATCATCATCATCATCATCATCATCATCATCATCATCATCGTTTCTACGTCTGTTTCTTGTTCAAGTTTTATACATGTTGCTGCTGTTGTTGTTGTATAATTGTTGTAGTAGTAGTAGTAGCAGCAGCAGCAGCTGTTGTTGTTGTTGTTGTTGTTGTTCTTCTTCTTCTTCTTCTTCTTCTTCTTCTTCTTCTTCTTCTTCTTCTTCTCCTCCTTCCCCTTCCCCTCCTCCTCCCCCCTCCTCCTCCTCACGAGTTCACTCTAACAATCTTGTTTTACAGTAACGCACATCAATTCGGGTGACGACACAAGGCTTATCCAGATTCTTATGGGAGTTGGTGCAATATGTATTAAAGTCTGCAATCTGCCCAGACCTTAGTCTGTGTCGATTCTAATAGGCTGATGACTGCTCCCGCTTGCATACAATTCAATCTATCCTTTCCCCAATTGTCATTTACCTCTTTCAGCACATGGTCCTCACATTTTATCCAGTAACTTTTATCAATATTTAATATCGCGGACTGGGTTAGTATCTTGATGTCAGACAATTTGAATATAGTATTGTCAGCTGCCACCTGTCCTTTAATTTTATCCCACACAAGTTCTATAGTTTAAATGAGAATGGTACGGCGGAAGTCTCAAACACCTATGGACATGCTCTTCTATCAACTTGTCGATTTGATATTTCTTGCTGGTTTTCTAGTTTGCGTCTGTTTTACAAGGGACAATAATTCTGGCTTGAAATACGTTTCTGGAAATGGTATTATTTCCCTTCGGAGCCATATTTTTATTGCTTCCTTTGTGCTCGATGCCGTAGGTATTTTATCTTCTTGGGCAACAGCATTGTGATATGATGCATTGTCCATAATCAGACAAGACGTTCTATCTAGGGATGGAAGCACTGTATTCTTGAGCCAATCTCTAAATACATTACCATTCATCGCATTGTGATAATCCCTATTGTCTGTATGCTTTGGTACGAACATGAGTCCAGCACTATGTAGTAAGCCAGTATGCGTATTACCAGCATGGGCTATGACCAAACGCTGCCCTTTACTACTGGGCAACAATCGCTTTATCTTTCCATCCACAGATTGCCATTCCTTTTCATTTGTGTGGTGCGCATTGATCCAGGTTTCATCCAAATACACTATGTCATAATTTTCTATGCGCATTTGCCTTATGTCACGTATTTATTTGCTTCTCATGGCTCCTAAATGCGGTTACTCGCAAATTATATTTCTACCTCGCTTGCACTTTCTAAACGTGAAGCCTAATGTCCTCATAATTTTCCACAAATTTGTTTTGGATAGCTCCATGTCATTGTTCTTTCTCATCGAAACCCTAAGTTTTCATACAGTTACTGTTTCTATGGTATCCAGCATTTTTATAATAGCTCGCCTTATGATATAGCCTTGACAAAGCTGTCTACAATTGCCTTTCTACCTATCGTTTGCTTATTGCGTGGTGGTTTCATTCCAGATGCTTGCACCCATCGACGAAATGACCGTTTACACAAACCCAATGCATGCACTGTTCTTTTCTCGGGATTTGTAATAGTATGAACATTTCCTGCGATCAGTTTCTTGACAAAAATATGTGTACAACTTCACAGCGTCATGGATGTCTAGCTGGTTGTGTATTGAACTACACGTATTCCTTCAACAAAAGGTTATCGTCATTGGGAGAAGAAAGTTCGAGTCAAGGTGTGGACATAGCAGCAGTCATGTTTGTACAAAACTTTGCTGTGTTCCAACTGTGCGGTGTTCCAACTATGTTGTGTTCCAACTCTCCTGTGTTCCGACTATGCTGTGTACAATCTTTTCTGTCTTCCAACTGTGCTGTGTTCCAACTATGTTGTGTTCCACCAATACTGTCTTCCAACTGTGCTATGAAAAGGAAGAAGACGACGACGAAGAAGAAGAAGAAGAAGAAGAAGAAGAAGAAGAAGAAGAAGAAGAAGAAGAAGAAGAAGAAGAAGAAGAAGAAAAGAACAACAACAACAACAACAACAACAACAACAACAACAACAACAACAACAACAACAACAACAACAAAATAAAATATAGGACCCCTTTTCACACCTTGAGCCGTACAGGATGCATGGTGAAAACCCAATATTTTCGCAGATTCTAGATAATACCTCAGCACTCTCTGTCGTGCAATAACAGTGTCTTGTTGCATAAGATACATTGTATTTCTTAAATGCAGCGTTTGCTTGACATATTCTTATTCTTAGATGCATAGTGACGTCAGTAAGACATCGGCTAGCTTTACGGTACTTGATGCATAGTGACGTCAGTAAGACATCGGCTAGCTTTACGGTACTTGATGCATTGTGACGTCAGTAAGACACCGGCTTGCTTTGCTTCTCATAACATTTCTTGATACCCATGTTCCGCCAGGTAAACCTGGGGAAACAGGTACATATTTAAAAGACTACCCACACCAAGTAGGATCTAAAGACATGACTACCTCACCGGCAGACACGTATGGTAGTTTTGCTGCCTCTTTCATTCATTCATTCATTCATTCACTGGCACCTTGCCGTCTTGACAGACGATAGTTTGTAAGGGATGGAGTTATTGCCTCTCCACAGCACAAAGCCTGGGCTAAAATATAGAGACCATGTGTTACCCATGCAGCATGATCCCTCTCTCTGCCTGCCTAGTTCACTCCAGAGAAAAGGTAACATCTCTACATCTGGAACAAGACAAGCTGCAGAAGCTGCCGGATCAGCACAGCAATGCTCTAACTGTCCGCCTGTCGGAGCTTCAATCCTAGACCAGCCGCCAACCAAGGCTTAGGCCCTGGTCTGCCCTGCCATGACATTTTGTCTTTAGCTTGCATTTCCTCGCACCAGGATAAGGCTTGTACCCTCCCAATTGCGCTCTTCCGCCCGAAGCCATTGGCACTTTTGTGGGGTGTCGGGTTTGTAAGCGCCGCCCAACGTTCGGCGCTAACAGATAGCAGGTAGTACCGCCTACTGTTATACGGTAGCTCAGTCATATCTGACTAAGACCTGACACAATAACACTATTAATAATGATAATAGAAATACACAACATGTAGTAAGCTCACAACAGATAATACCAACAATGAAATTATCAATAACTTTGAGCTTTTCTATATTTTAGCATCATTTGACAGCCACTCAATCAATGGAAACTGAATGGAAGAGTTGATGCTGAACTCTGCATACTAACTTGTATACAAATTCTCTGTCAGTGACGCTCTGATTCTTAACTTTCCTGAACCTGCACGCAGTCGAATGTGACTGTCTTGTGATAACATAAACACGCACAGATACGACACCAGAATACATTATCAGTCGAAGCTTGGCGTGAACTCAATTCAACTGCAGACACCAGAATTGTATAATTGCCAGTTTGCACTTTCGATTAAATGTGTGTACAGATTTGCAGTTTCTACTTCCTGCAGAATTGAAGAGAAATTCTGAAGATGGGAGATCCAAACTGTCATAGCTTTAGATTTATTAAAGCTATGCATAAACTCAGCGCTATTGTAGCTGGCTCCGAACAGGAAGTGCGAAGGCATATGTTTTTATTTTAATACGTGCAAAAGATTAATTGCATTTGTAACAGATTTGAAGATTCGAGTTTACTGACCGGTCCAAAAACGAATATCAAAATATGAGATCAGCCTAGAAATGATTTTTTTTTTTTTTTTTTTTTAATATATATATATTTAAAAAAAAAAAAAACACACCTTTACATGCCTGAAGCGCATTGGACATATTTTGCTAGACTCATACAGTTATAAGTCAATCGACATTTCGTGGACAATATGACATCGATCGCATTTACTTCTCATGGTATTTAAAGGTACCCATCTTAGACTGAATAGACATGGAAGCCTAAATCAATTAAAATGTTTTCGGCGATGTGGATTCCAAACCGTAACCTCCCAGCCGGCAGGTGAGTGTTTAGTTACTACGAGGGGAAGTCAATAATTAAGTCTCAAATGGCTGTCGAAAAATAACTAAATATGATAACAACTTAAAACCAGTTTATTTGTATACATACATTGTCGTTTTATTTCTCAACATAATTTCCAACAACATTGATGCACTTATCTCATCATTTTATCAGTCCTTCTAAATCGCTGAATAGAACTGCGTGCTCTGTTTTCTAAACCACGTTTTCACGTCACATTCAACTTCCGCGTCATTCGCGAAATGTTTCTCGCCAAGGGGGTTTTCAGTGGACCAAAAAGGTGGAAATTGCTAGGGGTTAAGTCGGGGCTGTAAGGTGGATGTTCCAGACCTTCCCACCTTAGTTCGTTAATTTTCTCCTGAGTTAATCGAGCCGTATGTGGTCTGGCATTGTCATGAAGAAGCAACACTCCTCTAGTCAGCAGTCCTGGACGTTTTTTTCGAATATCACCGCTTTACAGGACAAACTTTTGTCAGCACAAACAGGAAGTATTTCCTTATGAATAATGACCTTTAAAGGCGGTCCTTTTGTCCACAAAAAACGCACAACGGCACGTTTCTCTTTTTGTTGTACACTCCGTAAGTACAGTCGCCATTTTGTGTATGCGCCGCGCATGCGCATGAGACACCTAGCGCCACCTGACGAATGGGAATATAAAGTTCGATGTAGCTGTCACCTAATGACACCTGTAGAAAACACCAAATATATTTACCTGCCATCCCACAGAACTGTGTGACTTACTTATTGACTCGCCCTCGTACATTACCGTCGTTCTTAAAATCATTCTATACAGGTCCAATAACATATATCAAAATATCAAATAAACCTATGCGGGTCCAATAACAAATATAAAAATATGAAATCAACCTATTTAACCCAGTAGTGAGTTAAAGGGGAACCATGTTAAAAGTATCAACATTCAGTGCTGACTAAACATATTATTTGAAGAGACGGCATTGTAACTTGTCTACGTCTTGTCTGTAGGCCTGGTTTCTAATAAAGCACGAAACCACAACTTTAATCTCAGATTCTCATGAGAAACATCATCATCATCAAGTGCCGTGCCGGCTGGCGTAGGCGTTCATGGCTCTCCACAGATCTCGGTCTTTGGTGTTCTGGATCAACTCTGCTGATGATATTTCTTCATGCCACCGTCTCAATCCGTCCAGCATCATTTCTCTTGGTCTGCCTCTGCCTCTCTTCCCCTAGATCTTTCCAGTTATCACGATGTTCTCCAATGCCTCTCTTCTCATCACATGACCAAAGAAAGCTATTTGTCTCTTTCTTATTGTTGTATATAGTGTTCTAGTTTCATTAGCCTCTTTCAGGCAATCGTTGTTAGTTACTCTGGCAGTCCAAGGAATTCGCAACATTCGTCTTAAAAACCACATCTCTGTTGCTTCTAAGTTCTTCCTAATTTGTTCATTTACATTCCAAGATTCGCAGCCATACAGCAAAACTGGTTCTATATAGCATTTTAGCACTCTCTTTCTTACATTTATTGATAGCGACTTATTGCATAAGATACTCTTCATTTTCTGAAATGCGGCTTTTGCCTGCCCTATTCTGCTCTTAATCTCTGTTGTACATCATCCATCTGATGTTATAAGTGCCCCTAGGTATTTAAAATTATCCACTTGGTTGAGAATTTCCTCTTCTATTTCTATGTCACATTTTGGTTTCCGCATTTTCTTTGATATCACCATTGTTAATGTTTTCTTGATATTCAAGGAGAGTCCTTTCTGTGCACTCTCTGATACATGAGAAACAACACTTATAAATTCGTATAATGAATCTCACAATTAAGATTTTTTAATTTGTGAAGTGTAGCCTTGACGAGCTTTAATCTGGTTACTGTTTGTAAGTTTAAAATGTCGACGGATTTTTAACATACGCCATGTGAAATCTTCCAACATTCGTTATTATCTGAGAAGATTGGACGTCCGATTCGCTTCCCAGGTTCAGGAATAAAACTCGAAATGGGAACCCCTGGAAGTATGACGTAAACAAAGTACAGATTGTATATGAAGGGAAACTGGAAATTTGACCTAGTATCACACATATGTTACATGCACGGGGCACTGGTATTTGACAGAAACCCCGTAATTTGGATGTAAACAACCCACACGTGGTATTTGTTAACCATCCTCAAGTTTTCGTTCAAATAAAAGTGCAGTAAATTATGTTTGTAAATATCTGCAAGCAGTTTCGTGTTATGGGTCCGTGAGATAACGTCATCTCATGTCGTAGGCCTGGATTCATGGAGCAGAAGGTGGCCAATCTTCCTCTCACTTTCGCAGTCGACGAGCCCAGGCGTAGAACCCGCGACATATCTCTCTCATAACATTATCAGCTTAGTTCGCTATCACTTTAGCTAACGCACCCGCGACAGCTTTGTATCCTATTATTATTATTATTATTATTAATATTATTATTATTATTGAATATTCAGAATGTTCCTTTATCATTCAACAACACTCTAGAAACAAACATTGTTAAATCGATTTTACTTTGATGTTCATGTAAACTCTACACCTGCTCTGTATTGGAAACATACACCAGGGGGACTGACACTTGAGGCATTTACAGCGCTTGTCTGCTTTTACAGACAACTTAGATTGGACAAAGAGCTAAGGGCTGTCTGAGCTGAGAGACGATACGCATTGACTGGAAGTGTCGGAGGACAGAGAAAACATAGCAATTAGGGATCTCCCAGTGGCGTTAGGAATAGTTATACAACTGGCAGACCTTAGCCAATTACACAACAATAGTTTCAGTTAAGGCGACAATGTAATGGTTGTGATGGGCTGTTAATTTGTCTTGAAGAGTGTTTGTTACATCTGGGTAGTGTGTTTTCTATGAGGACCCAGGTCGATTGGCTCAACACATGACTTTATTCCACAGAGAAACGGATTTGTGAGTTTGTCATCGCTGGCTTACAAATCCGTTTCTCTATTCTTGTCGGCTCCTTGGCGAAAGGTTTAAGTGCGCAATTCGTAATCCCGCATACTGAAATCGAAACACAGCTGCTCGTGATTTGGAAGGAGACCGCTTTGCGTTGGTTTCGATATTATGATATCATTGCCAGTCGTTCAGAAAGCAATGGCTAGGGATAACAAACAGCCAAAACATGCTGGAGTTGACCGCTACGTCCTATAAAGGATAATATACTAACTTACAGAGATGTCGAGAGCGGAGAACTTTGACACTTGTGAATATATCTCGTTGTCTAGAATGAAAGATCTGAGGGTAAGAATTGGCAAGGTTACAAACGAGAGGCACAAAAGGACAATGAGAGGCTCGTCAATCAACACAGAACTGGCTATATTAGCTGCCGGACGCACCTATGGTCATGTCCGGAGTGCAAGGATGATACCCAGACAGATAACTAACTAACTAACTGACTGACTGACTGACTGACTGACTGACTGACTGACTGACTGACTGACTGACTGACTGACATGAAGTAAATAATATGTGCGTATATTCGAGACTACCAGACATTGTGTGAAAATGTAATGAAGCAGGCTATAGTATCTTTTCAGCAGATAATATAACGGCTTCACATTGAAACAAAATGGTTTCAATGTTTAAAAGTATTGCCAAGGACATTGGTAATTGAGAATCACAGTCTAACAACACGGATTAAACAGTTGAAATGCAACATTTCATCATAATACAGTATCCAACATGTTGTTTCACGTGTTGGCATTCACGGAGATGCTTTTGTGAGGAAAGTGATTATTTCACTTAAGACGTAAGCTGTTATATGATGCCATGTTAAATAGAATTCTGGAAGTTTAACATACACAAGTTATAGCTGTTATATGGCAGTTTGACATACATAACTTTTAGCTGTTATATAGAAGTATGACATACACAACGTTTAGCTGTTATATGGCAGTTTGACATACATAACTTATAGCTGTTATATGGAAGTTTGACATACATAACTTATAGCTGTTATATGGAAGTTTGACATACATAACTTATAGCTGTTATATGGAAGTTTGACATACATAACTTATAGCTGTTATATGGAAGTTTGACATACATAACTTTTAGCTGTTATATGGAAGTTTGACATACACAACCTATAGCTGTTATATGGAAGTTTGACATACATAACTTATAGCTGTTATATGGCAGTTTGACCTACACAACTTATAGCTGTTATATGTGCGTTTGACATTCACAACGTTTAGCTGTTATATGGAAGTTTGACATACATAACTTATAGCTGTTATATGGAGGACTGACGTAAACAACTTACATAGCTGTTGTATGTAATTTTGACAAACCAACTTAAAACTGATATATGGAAGTTTGACTTTAACAACTTATTGATGTGACAGGAATGGGGACTCTAGAAGTTTCGCATAAAAAACGTATATACGCTATGTGAAAGGAAACACTTGAGATGTCACATAAACAACCTACATATCATCATCATCATGTGCCATGCCGTACGCGGTCATGTTTCGCCGTCTTACAAGATCACCAACGTCGTGGATCAGCTCCGTGTTCTTTTCTCGACTATGCCACGTAGCCAGGCCATCCACATATTTACTTCTCTGCTGCCCCCTTGTTCTTTTCACTTCAATCTTGCCAATTGTCACAATATTCTCTAGTTTATTTCTTTTCATAACGTGTCCAAAAGTCTGACTATCAACGTCTAGTTTCTCTAATCAATTATATATGTTACGTGAAGGAAAACTAAGGAAGTTTGACATAAACATCTTTCAAATCTTCTTATATATAAATTAGGATGTGCGTATCTCTGTATGTATTTATGTATCTCTGTATGTATGTATGTATGTCCTTTATGCGCTCGCGAACGGCCCATCCGATTGAGATGAAATTTTCTACACGCCTTCCTTT
>OY992878.1:142786837-142801837 GCA_963921405.1 Cepaea hortensis
CTGCTCCCTCCTCCTCTCTCATCCTCCCTCCTTCTCCTCCCTCCTCCTCCTCCCTCCTCCTCCCCCTCCTCCTCCTAATCCCTCCTCCTCCCTCCTATTCCTCCCTACTCCTCCTGTCTCCGCCCTCCTCCTCCCTCCTCCACCTCCCTCTTCCCCCTCCCTCCTCCATTTACCCAAGACAGACAGACAGTCAGACAGATAGTCGGGAACGGGATCTTATATGACTACTTATATGATTTAAATGAGATGCTCTCCACCAAGGGCTGGGCGAAGACGGGCTGGGTCAGACAGACAGACAGACAGACAGTCAGACAGACAGATAGTCGGTAACGGGAACGAGAACTTATATGACTACTTATATGAATTAAATGAGATGCTCCCCACTAGGGTCTGGGCGAAGCCGGGCAGGGTCAGCTAGTGTATTATAAAGAGGAACTTTGGATGTTAAAGATCACCAAAAAAAAAAAAAAAAAAAGAAAGCAAGACTTACGGCTGTTATATGAAGAGCACATTTAAAGGTTTTATGGCATAAACAATTTTCACATGTTCTATAAATACTGCGACATCAACAACCTAAGATGAAGAGAAAATCTAGAAGTTTGACACAAACAATTTACACATGAAGGGATAATCTGGAAGTTTAACATAAGCAGCTTACATGTGTTGCATAAAGGGAAACGTTGCAAGGAAATTACAACAACTTAAATATGTTGCATATGTGCAACCTTAATTCGCTTCATTTGTAATAGATAAAAATTACACACTCGGGTAACTTAATACGTGCCAAAGTCTCCTATCTTTTATCACCACCGCTATTAGCTTTCATTTGTCGATTCGCCGGCAATATCTGCGATACTTACTCAGTCTGCGTTGTCTCCTTCTCACAGTTTTTACAAATGATAGATATTTATATATTTGCATGAGTTCTGTCTTTGGTTTCATCCTCCATTCACTGGTTTGGAAGAGGGGTGGATAAGAAGAAATGTACAAAGAAATAAGTAACAGTTATAATAAATCTTAGTCTATTTTCGGTTTAACAAACAATACATATTTTCTCTCTCCTACGAGTTATCCAAATACTGTGCATAAACTCCGTATTACAGGCGAGGAATCTAAGCTGCATGGCAGATATCAATGCGACAGCCAAATTCTTTGTAAATTCTTGATAATAGATCCACAGCAACCTCAGCAATAGTTTTCGTGAGATGCTATTTTGAAATTTTTCCACACAAAACAGCTCATCCTTAGTATCAATGTCGTAAGTGGCTTTATTTTGATATCATGCTGAAATGTATATCTCGTGTATACCGTTGGTTTGATAACATATGAAACACCCATCTCATTTGTAGTAATCCCGTTTGATTCTCAAATACGAGCACTTTGTCAAATGCATTTTAGCTACATCAAAGTTTCACTCATTCGATCTGTATCCGCAAAATAAATTATATTTCATTTGAAGCCTGATAGATGGATTTATGTAATACATCCCGCTATTTCACAAAAAAGCATTATTTCAATTATTGTATATGGATAAAACATCGCATTGCTACTTCATTTCTGTCTCTGCTTCAAATCTTTTTATCCCTCGTTCTAAACCCTTTTCCCAGTTGTTAAGTCTTTGATAATATAGTTCACGCGTTCGTTCTATCCCTGGGGAAGAACAATATGTGATCAGACATTGTTACTGTGTATCCATCAACGCGTGGTGTGTTGTTATCTCTTATACTTTTGGTCTGAGCAAGTGAGGGAAATTTCGTTAGATATTTTAACAATGAGAACACTGTAAAGTGTATCCAGGAAACTTATAAACTCTCGGTTTTTTTGTAAATTATGGTTATTATCGTCGGGGGATCCTTTGTGAAACTGTAAGAGACTGAAAAAGCCAACCAGTGCAATATCTAAAGAAAACATTTATAAAGCCTTCTTTGCAGGTTAAGCTTTACACTTATATTTCCTTAAACTGTTAGGATTTGTCATCAAACATTGATGTCATAGCACGAGGGATATGAGATATTGTGTTCTGTCTCTGTCAGAATATTTCGTAGACTATGGGCACTTATAGTCCAAGTGCCCAGTTGGTTACGCATGTATCTACTCCGTCCTTTACACCATCCTTCCTGCTAGGACCACACTTGGTTCCTAGTTACATCAGTCGCAGCTGCTTATAGTCATCGATTTTGCATGACCTCGTGCAATATACAATCATATATAGAGAGTATCATATATCCCCTGCTTAATCTCAGTGTTCTTCACAGAAGATACCATTGAGGACAGTCAATCAGTCATCTAATGTCAACATATACCGCGATATGTTAACTGGATCAACTTTGGCCATGGTACGTCATAACTGCGTTAGTATGCACACCGCCTCTACTGTGCACCGACAGAACTATTTATCAATGTCGATTTAGTAAATAAATAATCCAACTGAATGCCATTATTTGGTCTGTTGCGAACCAGTTGAACTACATCTGCAGGATCTAAAATGTCAGATTTGACGTCTTCTTCCGCCTTTTGATGGAATGTATGCCATCAACAAACCCACGCCAAACCCACCTACCTTGGGTCAAGTAATGCATTTCCTAATTGTCCTCCCCATTGCCGAGCATGATGATTAAACTAACTGGTACCTTGTCGTCTTGGCAGACGATAGTTTGTAAAATGGAGTTATACCTCTTCATAGAACAAATCTTGGGCTGAATTTAAAGAACGTGTGTTGTCCATGCAGCATTATCCCCCCCCTCTCTCTCTCTCTCTCTCTCTCTCTCTCTCTCTCTCTCTCTCTCTCTCTCGGTCTGCCTAGTGTGCTCTATAGAAAAGGTAACATTAATACGTATGCAACAAGACAAGCTGCAGAAGCTGCCGGACCAGCAAAGCAATACTCTAAGTGTCCGCATGTCGGAGCTTCGATCCTAGACCAGATGCCAACCAAGGCTTAGGGTCTGGTCTGCCCTGCCATGACATTTAGTCTTTAGGTTGCACTTATTCGCACTAGGGTAAGGTGTGTACCAATCGCACTCCTCCGCCGAAAGCCGTTGGCACAATATGGGTGTCGGATTTGGTGAGCGCCACCCAACATTCGGCGCTGACAGAAAGCAGGTAGTACCGTTTACTGTCATACGGTAGCTCAGTCATATCTAACTAAGACCTGACACCCATGACCACAAACATAGAAATGTGTATGTAACACTTAATCACTTGTAAATGTAATTCCTGTCTAAGCTGTGTAGACGTGAGTGACATATACCTGGGTCATTGACATTGAGGTGAGTGACCCCAGTAGCGAGACTACGAGAAAAACAACCAGACATGAAAAATAATGGTGAGGGTGAGTGGAGACCCCCAGGGTGGATGGGGAGAGAGACAGTTTTAGGCTGGGGTGTAATGTTGTGGGGAGCCCAGGGAGGGGCTACACAGCAGGGTTAAGAGACAGTGGAAAACTTTGACTGGGCAGTAGAAGCTGGGACCGACTGAGGAGTCGGGTCGCTGGAGGACAGTTGATGTTTTGGCGCCGAGCGGATCGGTGGGCTAATACGTGGGAGTTTAGACTGACTGCGGTCAGATCTTTTGTTGTGTTGTTCTCCCAGTTGTGAATGCAGGCCTAAAACCCAGTGGGGGTTGTATAGTTAATGGAGGTCTGAACCCAGAGTGGGTTGGATAGCTAGCGGAGACACCCAGTGTGTGGGTTGTGATGTGTGAGGTCCAGCTGTGGATAGTAGCTGGATTATCTGTCTTGTGGATTTGATATGAAGCAGGCTTGAGAAGGCAGTAATGTGTGCTGGTTAAGTTGTGAGGAGGATATTTATATTCTATGGATTATATTGTTTTTGGATATATAAGGATGTTCCGTTTGTCCGTGTTCATTCGGTATTAAAGGATTATGTGCGCCAACTCAATCTTGTTTAATGACTAATGGATGTGTATTACTGGGGTGAGTTATATTGTAAGACAGTTAGATAGCTCAATTGACACACCAGGAGCATCGTTACCTAGACAACGACCAATATCACGCACTTATCATTAAGAACTTCGTGATAGTGAGAATAATTCATTTTGTTAAATATACGTTTGGTCTCGCTTATTCTTGTTTGTATTTATGAATCAAGCCTGCCATCCTCTCCTATTATATTCTTACATATCAAAATACATTTGGTTTGAAATGTAGACGTCGTATTGTGTGAGGACTACTAAAGAGCACTTTCTATGGAAAACTTCAGTCAAGCAAGCCAGCTAGAGGCGTACCTAAACAGAGATTTTAAGATACCAAGAAAACCGCAAAGAAGAACTGAGATACTGTGTTTTAAAACTGGGAGATCATTGCTGCTGATAGCTTTGCCTGGGGTAGAAGAGTTTCTGCTGATTCTGCTGCTTTCTAGCAGTTACGAAATGAGGTGGCCACACGGAGTCGTTCTGTATGGAAATCAGAAGTTAAGTTAACCGCAGTAGACATGCATCTTTATGCTATGGAGGAATAATAGAAGAAAAGTTGAAACCAGACATAATTAAAGCTCTTCATATTTGCACTGAACGTGTCAAGTATGCATTTGCTTCTTAAACATGTTCTTCCGCAAACGTACACGACGCAATAAACACTATTTAACTGTACCTACTGGTCCAATGATGTGTTAGAATAATGGAGAAATCAGAGGCAAGCGCTGTGTTAAAATTTAAAGGCATTAAAGGCAATATAGTACAAGATCACCTTTCTCGTGTTAACATGGTTAGTGAGTAGCACTATGTAAATCCTCTTATAAAACTGTAATATACTGTAATCAGAAAACGAGGATTATCACGGATTCTAATTCTTCATTTGCTTTAAGACAACGCGCCCTGTCACAAAGTATTACTTTTGCATTTAGATGCCAAGGGTATGAATATTGATATGTTCCAAACAACCTTATTCTCCTGTTTTGGCTCAATAAGACCTTTGTATTTACCCAAATCTGTACAAATCCCTTTAAGAAAGTACCTTTGACAGTGGCAAATAAGTCATAATAGTATGTGATTAGTTCTAAAACTAGGATGTTCTATTCCCAAGCATAGATGGCTTAAGTGTCAATTCAAGTGGATCCGTTTACATTCCTTAGGACCATTGAGTATATTGTTCTAATCCAATATTTTATATAGACCAATCGGCGCTTGATGGGTAATGTGACCGGCTGAATTCACTTCCCAAGGCATTTCCTGGTGCCCATTTTATACTGGATCGACCCGCGAGTCCATAGCAATTTTAAAAATCCACCATGATGCGGATTCCAACCTGTAATCGACGCGCCAACTAAAACCTCTCCTAAAGATTTTTCTTTAAATGAGACCGACACACAAAGAAAATTCGATAGAAGCTCCAGGAGAGCATTGGCATTATTCTTTTGTCATGTCATGTCATGTCACGAACACAAAAAAGAAAAAAAGAAAAAAGAAGCCGGCACATGGTGTAACAAGTGTTAGTTTTCATCAAAAGAAGGGACAGAGTGGGGAGTTAACTAGACAGCCTACGTAGAATACAAATCTGTTCCTTCAGCAAAGCGCTGTTGTCATGTGGAGGTTGCAGGTTGGTAACCTTGTGTGGTCGCAATAACGTTCCATTTGTATCTTTTCGGGTGTGTCCTCTATCCTCAGCTTCTTTTATGTACTTCTAAGAAATGTCCGTACATATGAATATATTTATTGTGCTAGGCTACCCAGCATAATGATCGCATAAGAATGGACAACTATCACAGAAAAACGCGGCTTGACTCATGAAAGTAAAAAATAAAATAACGATGACAACCTCTAGCAACATATCCACACATTGCTTACTTTCTTTAGCCACATTCAGAGAATTGTTGTAAATCTAGAATACACGAGACAGTTTTAGCGTCTTAATTGTGGTCTTGTATTTCTGTTCGTATTTAATCATAATAAATTTTCTAATAATATGCGCATCATTACATTGGAGCGTCGTATATGGAACCTGGCTCACATTATTGCACGGATCAGCAAATAGACACACAGCAGAATATTCTATCTTATGTCTTGTGTGCATTAACAAAATTCCAGTTCCTTGCTGTCAATATTTTATTCAGCATCATGATTTGATCACTCAAAGAATGAGGTACCAAGACGACTTGACCCCATTCCGGTAGGAAAGCAATCCACCATGTCCGAGCATGCGTATGACATCTCCCAACGATGCATGCAGGACGTGGGTGTTGATTATCTGCCACCATCGTAATTCTTTTGAATTCTCATAGCGTGACAGTTTGAATCCTCGATAGCCTTCACCACAGCTAGGTACCCAGGATACCCAACAGCTAGTAGTAAGTAAGTAAGTAAATCTTTATTTTCCAAGGGTTAAGAATTGGGCACGCAGGCCCGTCTGACATTCTGCCCTTCTTCTCTATTTCCTCTGATACATTCTTTCATTCGACATCTCTTATGAAGCAATTCTTTGACAACAAAAGAACAATAAGCATTAAAACGCATGAAAAATAATCAATAATACATGACTCGTTGAGGCAATGTTTAACATGGGCATCATGTTAAGCTATGTGAAATGAGGTTGTAGTCGGTGTAAGTCCTGATGCTTATTCATCAGTGCTAATCAATCATTGCATGTCCGTAGCAGAAACCTTGATGAACAAAATAATACATGTGATCTTTGCAAACCATTCCTTTCCTCATATTTTCTCACACATTTAAACTTCTTGTTGTTGGTTGCACTCTATTTCTCCCTCCCCCTCTCTCTCTCCCTCTCTCTCGCCTATCTCCTCTCTCTCTTTCTCTCTCTCTCTCTCTCTCTCTCTCTCTGTGCCTGTCTCCCTCTGTCTCTCTCTCCCTCTCTCTCTCTAACTCACACAGGTACTCACTCTCTTTATATCTCTGCATATTTGTGTGTGCGTGTGTGTGTTTATTTGTGTGTGTGTTTCTCATGCCTATCACACATACACACGCCCATTCATTATTTGTCTCTCTTCGTCTGGCTCACTCTCTCACCCTCACACACACACACTATCTCCTTGTCTCTTTCTCTCTCTCTCTCTCTCTCTCTCTCTCTCTCTCTATCACTCTCATTCTCTCTCTCTCCTCTCTCTCTGTCTCTTTCTCACTCTCTCGCCTCTCTCTTTCTTTGTGTCTTTCTCTCTTATGTCCGCTTTAACCACACTCTGTCTGTCTGTCTGTCTCTCTCTCTCTCTCTCTATCTCTCTCTCTCTTTGTCTCCCCCCCCCCCCCAGTGTATCTCTCTCTCTCCCTCTCTCTCTCTCTCTCTCTCTCTCTCTCTCTCTCTCTCTCTCTCTTTATCTCCACCTGTGTCTCTCACTGAATATATCCCCCTCCCTTCCCTATGTACTTTTACTTGCCAGCCATATCTTGTCTTCCACATTTTCTCTTTTATCGCCGCAATCATTTCCGGTCGCCCTACATTTGCCGCAAAGCTTTCATATTTTAATTCTCATATTTCCGTTCTTGCTTTTTTCGCCCACGCCTTAGCAAAATTGATTACCTTGTATCACATGCCCAGGTATAATAACGGACAAGAACAAAGACACACGTCTAGGTTTTCTCCCATTCTTCCAGCTGCTACCAGTCATAATCAGAGCGCACATTCCAGGTGAGCTGTAGGAGTGCCTAAGAAGCAACGTCTATTGAGGTTCTTTGGTCGTCCTTTTGTGTGCAACCCATCTCGTCTACGCCAATATTCTTCTTCTTCTTCTTCCTTCTTCTTCTTCTTCTTCTTCTTCTTCTTCTTCTTCTTCTTCTTCTTCTTCTTCTTCTTCTTCTTCTTCAGCGTTCCGAGCCATTGAGGTTCTTTGCTGCAGATACAATCCGTCTCCATTCGTCTCTCTGGTGGACCTTCTCTTGCCAGTCGTTGATTCCAAGTGCTTGTAGGTCTGTACATGTATTATCTCTCCACCGCCTTCTTGGTCTACCTCGGGGTCTAAGGTCATTTATTTCCTGAGTGCGCCAATATTAATAACAAATAATACATTACCTCGAAGTAGTTTCCTGCTATGTGTCTCTAGTGTGATAAATTCATTACATTTTGTAGGCCAAGAGCATAAAGGAATAGGTGGCTAGTTTTATCTCATTTGGCAAGAGACAACCCCAGGCGTCCGACCGTGCGGACATAACCAGCGCAGATCCCTATCAGCTCCCGTGTGTTGCCGGGGCCCATAAGGGAAGCAAAGAATAGCAACACTGTAGCCTACCACGCATGTCGTAAGAGGTGACTAAGGAGGCTTGATGGTTCCGTCGCCCTGCTACTGAGTGAGTGCGTGGCGCGACACTGTGAGCTGTGAGTTTCGTGTGAAGTGCTTTTGAATCTGCCCAAGTTTTTATTTTTGGGAACGTGACTGCATGTTCGGAGCGATGGCAGGTGGCTATGTCCCAGAGTTGACCAGTTTTTGCCTTATGCAGAAATGCGTGGCTGCTGGGCTTCTGGTTGACTGCCACTGCCGTCGGTGATGAACTGTATGTTCGTGGACTGTGTGGGTGAACATCTAGGAAACATCCAGATAGGAAAATGAATGCCGATTCCATCAGAGATGAATTGGGTGTTTCGTGGGGGACTGGTGTGTTGACATTCTGGCGGCAGCATTATGCACAGTGTGTCTGTGCGGGCTGTTGTTTGTCGAGACTCCTCTCTTTTCCACTTTTCACATTGGGCAGTGGGGAGCGTTTTGTGTGATATTCACTGGCACAGGAACGGAGCATAATGGGGACGACCCGTTGCTGTGAAGTTGGAACTGCGACTAACTAACTAACTAACTAACTCCCTATCAGTTTAACTAGTGCACCCACCATATATATATGATTTATAAGTACTATCCAATGGGACTCCCCGGTTTCAATTCTCAGATAACCATCCCATCTCTATTGCTTCTAGTTTCCCGACCTACCTTCCTGCCTCTTCCCCCCTCCCCCACCCTTTTTTTCGGTTCATGTACCACTTCCACTCATGCACCTGGGATGCTCACTGAACCGTTACACCCACCACCCCGACACCATCCCACACCCCACTCCCTCGGCTGTATAAAAGAAGATAACATTCGTGGCAGCTCAGGATTTTGAGGTAAGTAGGAACATTGTTTTCAAATTTTCATTTTCTCTTCTTTGCTTTAATATTTTCATCTTTTTATTCTTCCCATCCCGTCGTCACGCCTTAATGTAGTCACCGGAGGGTCTTCTCCGTGACTATATGTTGTGTTTTGTGTATGTATTTGTTTGCAGATGAAGGTTAGTCGCCGCAACGTCCTGTATGTGTCATAATTCTGTTATTTAAAGCTGCATCACTTCGTGTTATTTTATATTGTTTACATTTTCACAGCTTTACCGAAGAACCACCAAATTTTATTCATTTATAATTATGAACGTTTGGTTTATGGTTATAGTATTTATTTTATAATGTTTGTTTGTTTCTTTTCTATTTCAGTGTAAATGTATCATACATGATAGAAAATTGGTGATTCACATGAGTGATTTAAAGGGCCGAATGTCAAAATGGCCAGCGTGCCCAATTTTTGACACTTGGAAAATAAAATTCTCTCTCTCTCTCTCTCTCTCTCTCTCTCTCTCTCTCTCTCTCTCTCTCTCTCTCTCTCTCTCTCTCTCTCTCTCTCTCTCTCTCTCTCTCTCTCTCTCTCTCTCTCTCCCCACATATTCACACAAACACACACTCTAAAATGTGCTGTGGTTATTAAACTCGAATAGTTTCTTCTACATAATTAATTAATTAGAATCGTTACGTCCGTTTAAGAACACAAAAATATCTTATGTCAAATCGTCACGCATTACTTGTCATGGTACAGAACTAATTGCAAAATTGCAAACTGCAACAAAAAATTGCACGAAGAGACTAATGTAAGACAGGTCTGCGTGGCCAGTTTGTGAAAATAAAATTCGTTCGTTCTGTGTGTATGTATACCTGTCTTTGTATTCATCCATCCACCCATCCATCTGTCCGTCCGTCCTTCCGTCTGTCCGATTGTCCAATTGTCTGTCTGTGTCTATATGTCCGTCGGTCCACCTACCTCTCTCATTCTCTTCCATATGTATAACTGTCGCCTACCAAGTACATTGCAGCACATCGCTCTCATCAAGACCCACCGAAATGCCTCTCGATCCTATGCCAGTTCCTCTGTCCCACGCATTGTCATGCCCAGAGTGTTTCAGTGTTCTGTGTCCATCGTTACGCTGGTCAACCCATGCCTATAATTCCACGAATCATGCCTTCCGCCACTGTTCTTTCCACAACCACTGTGGCCCCTAAATTGGTCAAAATATCTTAGACATAGTGCTGTTTTTGACCTTTTTTTTTTTTTTTTTGTTTGTATCATATTGAGATCTGATTATAATATCAGTATTTTTCTTATTCATGATCCACGATATTCTAAGGTACGGAGACTAAATTTCAAAATTAGAGATAAAAACACCCCCGCGCAGCAAACACGACAGGGGGCTTCTGATCATCAGAAGCTTTCCTATCTCGGATTGTTTCGGCCCTGTACCTTCCTTACTCTCTCTGAGGGAGGGATCACCCGGATCATGACTCCGGGAGATTTTTATTGTCGTTAACTCGCTTTGAACTCAAGCATAATCCATACACACTACTTCTAGCAGCACTAGACTGAATTGTTTTCGTGGATTAGCTATTCTTTTACCAGTGTCCCTCGCCATTAGGCGAACTCATTCCGACATCAGTGGTACTTGTAATGTACGTCCCCAAACCAAGGACGAGAAGTCAACATCTAACTGTCCGGTGTAGGGGTTGAACCCTTTAACTCGGCATCAGCAACTCCGGAGCATGAAAAGCTACCAATGCAGAGATATTTGTAGACCTACATTTCTAATATACTCACTTATGGATTTGTGCTGGTACTGCGATGTTTAGGATCTGAGCCAAAGGGCATCTTGTAGTATCTACTGGAGAGGATTAGAGCACTATAGAGTTGTTCAGTTGTGCAAACAAAGCAAACCACATTCTTAAACTTGAAATATCGCATCGCAACTAGATCCACAAACATTCACGCATTCTATTCTGCTGGTCGACTGTAGGCATTGATTTTTCTTCATGATCTGAAAGGGCAAAAAAGAAGTTCTAATCTGTCTTCAAACAATAAAACATTGCTGAATGCATTTCAAGTGCTGGCGTGTGCGAAACAAAATCAAGGATATAAACACGTATTGCTTTAACTCGGTTGTCAAGGAACCAGATTTATGCGTGACCAGTCAATCATTACTCTAACCAGGTTAGGGGCAGCACAGGGGGAGATAAGTACAATCCACTTCAGTTACAACTGAAGCATTTACTCGCGTTCCAGACTGCACTCTCTTCTCATTAGACTTCCGTATTTTATGTTCTATTATTTTTATTCGGAGTACAAGATAAAACGTACAGAGAAATCTACACATAAATGAATAAAACATCAGTATTAAACATTTCTAACAGAAGCGTGCTACTAAAACGAGAGTTATGGCTAGACTGAATAAAACATGTGTCATTTCTTTGTTTTGTTCATAGACCATTTATTCTTGTAATACACTTTAAAGTAACAATCAGCCTGGTATTTTATGTTTGTATGTCTGGTTATTCAAGATTTTTATGAATGGTTTTTTTCACTAAGGACTACATTTCAAAGCACGGCAGTTATTTAAGCTCTTGAAATTTTAGAGTCTGTAAGAGAAATTGTTTTGTTTATTTATTGGAGGTAGTGGCGGAGGTGTTAGTTACGGACGAGGTTCCTACTCATGCATACTGCGTTCGAAACACAGCTGCGGGCGACGTAGCAGAAAAAACGCATTGCGTTGCTTTTCATGCAATAGTATTAGTGCCAGTCGTTCAGATCGTAATGGCAAACTGCCGAACGTAAACTTATCAAGAAATCACAAACCTCCAAAAATGCTATGGGAAACTGCGACTTCCTGTAAAACATATGCAACTATCTTTTCCGTGTAGCAAAACAAAAGTTTAAAATGAACAACAACAACATTACTAAAGCAGTGTTTCAACCGAGGCTTAAAGAAAACCAGAAATGAGATGTTATTACTGGGAGCAACAATGACGTAGCGACAAGACGCCAGGGCTGGATTTCAATTGTCCTCTGCTGCCATAATGAGAACTCCTGTGCGGTGACCTCAGAGCTTAATTGAGGTCCAACGTCTGGCACAGAGCTGCGGTTGATGAGATCACGGGCATAAATCAGTTTAGAGGGAGGGTGGGGCCAGCATTAGCGGGGTGGAGGGAGCTACCAACGGGCTTAATGGTGCATTTTTGCTGTGTTGTTTAGAAGAAAGCGGCTGACCAAGTGGCTAGAATATCGGGTTCGAATCCTCGGTAAGGTGTAAAGTGCTTTAATTCTGTCGGGGGCAAAAAGAAAAATCTAACCTGCACAGTTCGCGGCAACAGCACTAGCCAGGCGGCCTTAATTCCTCAGGCTCAAAACCTCCGGCTATATTCCGCAAAGTACTATAATGGCAGTACATGGCAGTTATTTTGACAGTTTAGAAGAAGAGGAGGAGGAGGGGGAGGAAGAAGAAGAAGAAGATGAAGAAGAAGAAGAAGAAGAAGAAGAAGAAGAAGAAGAAGAAGAAGAAGAAGAAGAAGAAGAAGAAGAAGAAGAAGAAGAAGAAGAAGAAGAAGAAGAAGAAGAAGAAGAAGAAGAAGAATGAGAATATGAAAGGAGAGGATGAGGAGTAATCGGAAGAGGAAGAGAAGGAAGGAAATAAGGAAGGGGAAGAGAAAGGGAGTAGGAAAATGAGGATTAATGGGAAGAGAAAGAAAGAGTAATGCTTTTTTGTATACATTTTTTCCCCAGCTGTAAATATAGTACGCGATATACTAATTACAACAAAAATGTGCTTCGAAACAGTTTCCTGGCACGGGTTTGTGTTGTGATAAAGCGATCGTATTTTGTAGGCCCTAATGCACACAGGTATAGGTAGTCAGTCGTTTCCTCACTTGACCAGACGACGAGCGCAGGACTTGAACTTTCGTCCCATCATGCTCATGGTGTTATCATCACAACTTCCTGTTTACTTCGCTTACGCGTCAGCTAGAACGAACAACCGAACGAACGAACAAACTTGATTTTCAAAGGGATTATAATTTGGGCACGCAGACCCGTCTTACATTTGGAACTTCCACGAGATGTATCAAGGATATAAACACTACATATTGTAAATACAGAACGAATCCGCCCTCGAATATAAGCTGCAAAATATGAAATAAGTAAACATACGTCCACATACGGAAAGCAAACAAACAATCTAGTATGCGAAATAATAATGTACAGTGCATATCCAATCTATAAATCACAAGGGTTGGAAAAAATATGTCAACCAAATAAAAAGTAACGACACTACTATCATCATAATATTCTCAACACTATAGCCATCGTCGCAATCATAATCAATTCCAACCACAACATCAAAAGAGAATCATTGGATAACCTGCTATTTCCAAGTATATCAAACTAGCATATTTTGATGATCTAACATTTTCAACATCTAAATAAAGAGTTGAATAGTGTTATATTTCCAGCAATTTCAAAATAAACCGTTGAATATAGTTACATTTCAAACAATATCAAAATAAACAATTGAATAGTGCTATTTTTCCAACAATATTAAACAAACTGTTGAATGGTGTTACATTTCCAACAATATCAAAATAAATAATTAAACTCTATTAAGTTTCTTAACAACATGAAATAAACTCAGGTTTATGGTCTCACATTTCAAGCAGAGACGAAGTTGAACATTGGGCTAGTCTTATATTTCCAACAACACTGCAATACAACAGTATAGGCAGGGCTTACATCATCAACAACAGCAAACTAACGCTTTGGGATGTCCATGCATTTCCGACACAATCAAAATAATACGATTAGAAGAAAGTCTTATGTTTCCCACAACACCAAACTAACATATTCTGGTAGTTATGAATTTCCGGCACAATCATAATAAGACAGTTGGATATTCCTACGTTTCCACCATCAAAAAAAAAGCAGTTGGATAATTATACATTTGTAGTAACATTAAAAGAAAACAGCTGGAATAGCCTTACATTCCAACAACATCAAACTAATGCATTTTGGATATCTCTACTTTTTCAGTAACATCAAAATGACAGCTGAATCTTCTCACGTTTCCAGCAGCTCCACAGCAAGGCTGCTGGTTCGCCTTAAATGATCAGCAACTGTGTCACCGACTGCTACATGCTGAGGGTTCTTGGTACTTATGGACTGAATGGTTCGTTGTGCAGGGAGGATAATCCGATAACTAACTTAACTGATTAACCAACCAGCCAGCCAATCATCACTATTTAACTAGCTTTAACTAACTAACTAACTATATCACGAAGTTCTTAATGATAAGTGCGTGATATTGGTCGTTGTCTAGGTAACGATGCTCCTGGTGTGTCAATTGAGCTATCTAACAGTCTCACAATGCAACTCACCCCAGTAATACACATTCACCAGTCATTAAACAAGATTGCGTTGGCGCACATAATCCTTTATTGCAGAAAGAACACGGACAAAACGGAACATATTTATATATCCAGAGACACTATAATCCATAGAATATCCATATACTCCTCACAACTTAACACGCACACATCACGGTCTTCTCACGGCCTGCTTAATCTCAAATCCACAAGACAGGTAATTCAGCTCCTATCCACAGCTGGACCTCACACAATACATCCACACAATGGGTCTAGTCTCTACTAACTATCCAACCCACTCTGGGTTCAGGCCTCTATTAACTATCCAACCCCCACTGGGTTTTAGGCCTGCATTCACAACTGGGAGAACAACACAACCAAAGAACTGACCCACAGTCAGTCTAAGCTCCCACGTATTAGCCCACCGATCCGCTCGGCGCTAAAACATCAACTGTCTAGAAGTCCCCTGACTTCACACGAACCGAATCTCAGTCGGTCTCAGCATCCACTGCCCAGTCAAAGTTTTCCACTGTCTTTTAACCCTACTTTGTAGCCCCTCCCTGGACTTCCCTCAA
>OY992878.1:142806837-143096837 GCA_963921405.1 Cepaea hortensis
TGATAGTGTTCTGGAAGACAAAAATAATGAGGATTACGATGACACCAAAAAAAAAAACAAGAATGCTTGGTGACTGTAGTAGTAGTAGTAGTAGTAGTAGTAGTAGTAGTAGTAGTAGTAGTAGTAGTAGTAGTAGTAGTGGTAGTAGTAGTAGTACTAGTAGTAGTAGTAGTAGTAGTAGTAGTAGGAGTAGTAGTAGTAGTAGTAGTAGTAGTAGTAGTAGTAGTAGTAGCAGTAGTAGTAGTAGTAGTAGTAGTAGTAGTAGTAGTAGTAGTAGTAGTAGTAGTAGTTGTAGTAGTAGTAGTAGCAGCAGCAGCCGCTGCAGCAGCAGCAGTAGTAGTATTAGTAGTAGTAGTTGTTGTTGTTGTTGTTGTAGCAGCAGCAGCAGCAGTGTTAGATTTTGAATTAGTATTAGCTGTAGTAGCCGGCTTCCATAGCCTAGAGGTTAGCGACTTTTCTCAGTAATCTCGTATACTCTTGTAAGTAACGTGACGACGGTGAGAATTAGCAGTGGTTCGAATCGCGTGGGTAACTTACGAGGTATGTGAGCCGGCCGCTCTAAAAGCAAAGGCAAACTACTGAGCGTAATCTTGCCATGAAATCAACAATCAGCTGAAAGATGCTAATGTTGAAAACGATGTCCTGTAAAGGATATGCAAACAATTAGTTGTAGTAGTTGATGCTAGCTTAATATTTTAATAAGGCGGAACTCGACAGGTGTTGTGGGTCAACAATTACGGTCACGATTAAGAGAGTGGTGTGATGATGGAATAATAATAATAATAATAATAATAATAATAATAATAATAATAATAATAATAATAATTGCGTAGACGATATCGATGAAGACGTTAAAAGAACCCTCTAGTTTGCTGTCTATAAATCACCCTTTACCCTAACTTCACACCAGACATGGAGGTAAACATTGCCACTGTAACGTTAGAAAACAATGAAAACACGCCCCCGCCAGCATGATATTTTTACAAACACGTGTTAGTTTTCTCAGTGCCAGCATGTGCCATGGACTAGACGCCGGGGCGCAGCTATTGATCTCTGGCTAGTTGTGTTCTTTTACATCTCCCTATCGCCTACCGTTTTAAATATTACAGTAAACCATCAATTAAACCGCCCGCCGTGTAACTGGGTTCGGATGTGGCGCATAGAAAACACACATTTTACATTGATAATAAGGACTAAAAGGTTATTCATTAAAAACGCAGCATTAATCTTTAATGACGATTGACACTTTAGTTTATTCTTATTTTCAATAGCGTCAGTTAATTTATTTTGTTTTTGTTTGTCTGTTTGGTTGATTTGGTGAGTAGGAGTCCCTAGAAAACAGATTTGTAAGTGTTAAGTTAACTAATTAAGTGTCATGGAATGATTAATTATCTTAAGCGACTTCCCATATCTACAAATGGTATATATATAGTAGTTTACCTTAGGCAACCCCCTTTAATTTGGTATATAATGCAGCATGTCTGCTACCATATTAACAACTGTTAAGTCATAACTGTGACACACTCCTACTTATAATTTTCCGCCATCCATTTTTGTTTGATTCAAGTCTACATTTTGTAATGGCAATTGGAAGTAAGGTTCCTCGAAAGATGGATGTATTGAACATTGCTGTATGGAGTGGAAATGTGAACTGTGTCAAAACATATTGAGAATAAAATGTCGATGTTTTTAATGTGGAGTTCAGAAGACAAGGCTAGTTTCCTGGATGGTGCAGCGACAGTTAAAGAAGTTCTAGAACAAGAAGATACTCTCTTGTCTGGAATCCACAAGGCAAACGAAACAACGGGAGACCTTAAAACAATAGGAGAATGACAGAAATCATTATCATCATCAAGTGCCCTGCCGGCTGGCGTAGGCGTTCATGGCTCTCCACAGATCTCGGTCTTTGGGGTTATGGATCAACTCTGCTGATGATATTCCTCCATGCCACCGTCTCAATCCATCCAGCATCATTTCTCTTGGTCTGCCCCTGCCTCTCTTTCCCTCTATCTTTCCAGTTGTCACGATGTTCTCCACTGCCTCTCTTCTCATCACATGACCAAAGAAAGCTGTTTGTCTCTTTCTTATTGTTGTATATAGTGTTCTAGTTTCATTAGCCTCTTTCAGGCAATCCTTGTTAGTTACACTGGCAGTCCAAGGAATTCGCAACATTCGTCTTAAAAACCACATCTCTGTTGCTTCTAAGTTCTTCCTAATTTGTTCATTTACATTCCAAGATTCGCTGCCATACAGCAAAACTGGTTCTATATAGCATTTTAGCACTCTCTTTCTTATATTCATTGATAGCGACTTATTGCATAAGATACTCTTCATTTACTGAAATGCGGCTTTTGCCTGCCCAATCCTGCTCTTAATCTCTGTTGTCTGATGTTATAAGTGCCCCTAGGTATTTAAAATTATCCACTTGGTTGAGAATTTCCTCTTCTATTTCTATGTCACATTTTGATGTCCCCATTTTCTTCGATATCACCATTGTTACTATGTTTTTTTTTTTTATATTCAAGGATAGTCCTTTCTGTGCATTCTCTGTTACTACAATGTCCAACAATTGTTGTAGGTCTGTTGCATTATCCGCCAACCAATACTGTGTCATCTGCATAGCGTATATTGTTTATATTATATCCTCCGATTAGTATTCCTGACTTCTCTGTGATCTCTCTCATTATTACTTCGCTATATAATGAGAAGAGATCGGGTGACAAGACACACCCCTGTGGTACTCCTAGCTTTATCTGTTCATAACTACCCTCTTTATTTCCCATTTTAAATGCTGCTACTTGGTTCCAGTACATATCCTTAATTTTTCTTAAATCTTTCCCATCAATGTTGATATCGTCCAACATTTTAATCAGCTCATTATGTTTTACTTTATCAAATGCCTTAGTATAATCTATGAAGCATAACTATATGTCTCTGTTTCTCTATTGACCTTTCTTTTAGTGTTCGTAATATATATATATATATATATATATATATATATATATATATATATATATATATATATATATATATATATATATACATAATATAATTATATATATATATATATATATATATATATATATATATATATATATATATATATATATATATATATATATATATATATATATATATATATAAATCTCCGGCGGGCCTATTCTCGCTGGTCGCGAGATCCGCACAGTGGAAGTATGGGAGATTTGCTTGCAAATAGACAGGCAATATCTCCTGCGGTAGCTATGGCGGACCTATTCCCGCTGGTCGCGGGGACCACTATAAGTCAGGTGGGGAGTCTGACGATTGTGCACGCTTTACACAGGTCCGGACACTTGTGATTGACAGATGTGCGCGCCCTCATGGTCCGGGCTCGTACAAGGCCCTCACCTGTGGGACATGGCTGAACGCCTCTAAGCCGGGTCTCTTGGGTGCCAGGGTCTGGCCATAACTCGCCACCGGCTCGTGGTGGTGAGGTCTCGGTGGATTGACGCTGAGCCGCCAGCGTCTGCAGCCTACCTTGTGCCAGACGTATTGGTTACCCATTCCTCTGGAATACACAAGACTAGGCCGAGGGAGGGGTCATGTCGTTTGGGCATCACATGATCTCTGAAGCTCTGCCCAGACATTGTGATGGAATATTGGCCACATTCCACTCACATACTTTGGTCTGTCAAGACTGCAAGGTGTCTACTTATATATATATATATATATATATATATATATATATATATATATATATATATATATATATATATATATATATATATATATATATATATATATATATATATATATATATATATATAATATATATATATATATATATATATATATATATATATATATATATATATATATATATATATATATATATATATATATATATATATTGCATTGTTTGTACCCTTTCCTTGCATAAAACCATACTGTTCATCACTAATATCCATTTTTATTTTCTTTCTTGTTCTTCTCATTATAATTCTGAGTAGAAGCTTAGTGACATGGTTTATGAGGTTAATTGTACGAAAATCTTCGCCTTCAATTGCTCCTGGTTTCTTTGGTATTGCTATAAATACAGATTTAACCATATCGCTCGGTAAATATCCACTGTTGTAAATATCATTCAGCATTTTAGTTAATATATCTACCTCAAATTATCCCAATACTTCTAATTCTTATACTGTGATTTCATCTGGCCCAGCTGGTTTTCCTTTCTTCATATGTTTCATAGCGTCACCGACTTCTTCTTTTAGAATAGGTGGGCCTTCTAAGTTACTTTCTTCTGTTAATTCTTCCCTTTCTCCACTATATAATTCTCTTATATACTCATTCCACCTCTTCATTATACAACCTTCCTCCAATAATAACTTTCCGTTTTTGATTCGAATGACAGACAGAGATTAATAATATTGGGAGGACATGATTGAAGCTGCAGGAGATTGCAAAATACATAACGGAAATGCATGGTTTCATTGAGGGTCTATGTCCCAATGCGGGATGAATGGCAGAAGAAGCAGAAGTAGAGAAGAAGAAGAAGAAGAAGAAGAAGAAGAAGAAGAAGAAGAAGAAGAAGAAGAAGAAGAAGAAGAAGAAGAAGAAGAAGAAGAAGAAGAAGAAGAAGGAGGAGGAGGAGGAGGAGGACGAGAAGTAGGAGGGGGAGGAGGAAGACAACTCAATCCATTAAAACGGGCTCTCATAAAGGGTAGAAATTGAGGAAGGTTATGTGCTTTGGTGACATCTAACGACGTAATAATCTTTTCACACCACAGCGGTACCAATATTTGAGAAAAAAAAAGGGGGGGGGGCAAGGGGAAAGGAGCTAGAGTGCAACAGCGATATATGTGTGTATATGTGTGTGTGTGTGTGTGTGTGTGTGTGTGTGTGTGTGTGTGTGTGTGTGTGTGTGTGTGTGTGTGTGTGTGTGGACAGACTGCATTTATAAAAACAAACATGGAGAGACAACAATTGTGAAGATATAAATCGACAGACAACATTGTTAAAGATATAAATCGACAGACAACATTGTTATAGATATAAATGGGCAGACAACGCTATTAAAGATATAAACGAACAGACAGCATTGTTAAGACAAAAATAGACAAGAAATGTGTTTAAAGATTTCATGGATAGACAACACGGAGATATGGCCCAGACACAGCGTAGCAGAATGCACAACGAAGGCTCGGGACAAAAACTGCGGGAGACACTTTACTGCCGAGCATCACTACGCTTGATGGTGACGATTTGATGTTAGTGTATAGGATATAGATTGGTCTGTTTGTCGTATTGTGTATTTTTGAATCGTGCTACAGGAACCGCTGTAGAACAGTGATTAGCCACTTGTCTGGCGCGGCGATGACCATGTGTTCGAAGCTTGGGCTCCGATTTCGACCTAGCCAACATGGGTGCCAGGAAATGTTGCGGGATTTAAAGCCTGCCGGTGAGATATTGACCACGTCAAACATACTCACACATTATGGGGCTAGCATCCTATAACCAACAGGTCTCAATGTGTGGAGAAGGCTCCTTACCTTCTCTTATATTTTCCTACAGTGACTAACTTCCACATTTATCTCCCTGCCATAATTAGTGTGATAAATAGAAGTTTTATTATACATATTTTCCATTTATATATTTTCAGGTTATGTAGTTTCCAGTTATATAGTTTTCAGTTACCGTCGAATCTTTATATCCATAAGTGTGACATCGGACCCAGTCTAGTAAAATCAACAAAATAGGGTTCCAAAGAAGGAGTAACTGAGAAAGGGACATAAGTCGCCTCACTTCATATTGCCATGGGCTTGAATATTTGTGTACTCTGCCATATCTCATTCCCCAGGAGGGTATCTTTTATCATCGTTTACCCATTTCATTGTTCAAACATTTTCATTTTTTTTTATTCTTTTCAAAAATACTCTGCATTGTTGTATCTTTTCTGTTGCTTTCAGGGAAAGTCGGGCGGATTTTGAACATTGACCTGGGTTCCCACATCGACCTAGTTTAACATTGACCTGGGCTCGCACGTCGACCTAGTTTAACATTGACCTTGGCTCCCAGATCGAACTAGCCTAAAATGAGTACCAGGGAATATCTTGGGAAGTACGAGTGGTTGGCGTGATCAATCAATCAGGTGCCGTCACCACAATGCAGGTTCACTGCAATGGATCTCCAACACTGTCTCTCGTATCGACTGTAGATTCTGTCAGACTGGTGTTCGTTCATCTGTTTATGTTATCTGCCCACACATATTGTTGTCTACTTCTTGCTCGCTTGCCTTCAACTTTGCCCTCGTGAATGGTTATTATAAGAACAATTTCACTTGTCTCTTCTTTATTTATTTCATCAGCTCTCATTTCATTCCCATACTTTTCTAGAACATCTGTGTTTGATTGCTTTTGTTTCCATGAAATGCAACATATTCTTCAGTATATCCACATCTATGTGACCTTTATTCGACACTTTAATTGCTTGTTCATTGTCCAGGCTTCTGCTCAATATTGTAATGTTGAATACACACAACATTTAACAATTCTCATTTTTTATCATTTCTCATTGTTAATCTCTCTAGATGTTAAATACTGATTTCACGTTTAATGTTTGGCCATTCCTTTTCTCTTTTTTTATTTCTGTTTCACTTCTGCCATCATCTGTTATTACGTGTCCAAGATAGGAGAAACGTGTTAATTATTCCATTATATCCCCGTTCACTGTTATGTTCATTGATGGAATCTCCTTTCCAATGTTGGTTATCATAGTTTTCGTGTTTTAGATATATTTTGTCAAAGCCATATTCTACACTATGCCTGTTTACTTGTTCCACTAGAACTTGTAACTCTTGCTGGCTTTCTGCTAGTAACGCTGTATCATCAGTATACCTAAAATTGTTTATGATCCTTCCGTTGATGTTAAGTCTGGGCAGTTATTTAACTTAATATTCTTTCTGTGTATAAATTTAAGAGGACTGAGGACAACACGCATCCCTGTCTATTCCTCTTTTTATTTCTATGAGCTATGAGCAATTATTTAATTATCTACATATGTTCCCAGTACAAGTTACTAATGAGTCTGATGTCCTTTCCGTCTACTCCTATATCTTCAAGGTGTGTATTGCACATGATGGATGGGTTACATATCTTGAAGGTGTATAATTAATAGTTCATTGTGTACTCTGTCTAAAGTTTTCTTGTAGATATTGACCACAACAGCTCTCCCAGTGCCGACTGTTCTACACAATCATGGGACCAGCACATTATACTCAATGCACCCAAGGCATATGATAGGGCAGTTTTTCAGTTTATTTTACATCAATATGTACCGAAACGCACTAGAAAGTATGACGACGTGTCAGTAGAATACCTATTTGAATTTAATCGAGTAGTACAATGTACAATAATGGCATTTATTGGCACACAGAGCAGGACAGAGACTTCATTGACATCATATCTCACGCCGATAAGCATGGGTGGGCATGATTTGCCATCTCACACTATCACTAAATTCATGGTCCGGGTCGGTGCTTTGCTGCGATTATGCCATATGGCCAAGCCATACTGGTAGTATCTCTCTTCCTATCTATTTTGCCAATTGTCACTAACGTGTTAATTTAGTTTTCTTCACAATATACCCACAATCTTGAGGTATGGCTGTCTACGTCTGATTTCTCTAATCAAATTACAGTTTTCGTCTGTTTCTCGTAAGGCTGGTCTATAAATGTATGGGACAACCACAATATAACGAATGCAACTCAAGGCATATGAACAATTCCTTTTTAAATATTTTATTTTACGGACAAGTTGTTAAGTTTGTTTTTTTCCTCCTCATAAATTGTCCAACGTCTTGACACATGTGTGTCTACGTCTGATTTCTCTAATCAGATTACAGTTTTCATTCGCTTTATCTAGGGCGTAAGATATTGCATGACTCAACTAAATGTCTTATTTCCAGAGTCAGAGTACTTTAACCCATATTTGATTCCAAATCTGGCCCATCTGTCTGCTGTTTTTGGGGTTTTTGGTTTCCATGATCCAGTGTGTCACCTCTTTTATTGATTGTTTTGTTTTTGATATAGTGAGCTGTTTAAGTCAGGAAAATATTGGAAAATGTTTTGTTATCGCGACAGTAAAGAACTGCGGTTTTCTAAAGAGTTTTACCAACTTGTCAGCGTGCCACAAAATTGGTCTTAAGGTCATTAATGTCTTTGTCGAATATTTCTTTGTAACTTCAGCTGAAAACAAAATAAAACAGAAACAGAACAAAATAAAAAGCTATTAAATGACGCTGACATTAGCTGGCAGCTAGCAGCCAGTATGGCAGGCAATTCAAACCAAAAACTACGGAGGCCACGACTTATGGCTAGAGCAGGAAGACCTCTGATTATCTCATTCAATAAAGAAACATCCCGCTGGACATTTATCGACTATGTTTAAATATAATGCAAGCCATAGGAAATTCCTAACATACTACACAGTCGGCGATGTTTCCATTACCCCTACCTATTTCAACCTCATCAGCGAATTTATAATTAGGTCCCACCATAGATTAATAATCCTATTTAATCCTAATCTGCCTGCCTGCCTGCCTGCCTGCCTGCCGCCTGTCTGTCTGTCTGTCTGTCTGTCTGTCTGTCTGTCTGTCTCTCTGTCTGTCTGTCTGTCATCTTCTTTTATTTTGGTTTGCATTCGAACCACAGAAATTCAGAAAACACTCAGAACCATGCAGGCGGGCATACAGACAGATAGACAGAGAAACAGACTTACAGGCAGACAGACATAAAGACTGACACCGAGAGACACATTTTGTAAATAGGCACAGGACAAGGCGCTCGGGCGAGAGAGTACCACATTTCCATTATGTTTAGATTCCATTACTCTGACATAGTCTGCGCCGCAGTCGTCTCCAACCCTCCTCCACTTCTGATGGCTGCGGCTATTTCAGGCAAGAAATCAGGGCCAGGGAATTGCTTGGGCAAACCAAGTCATCCTGGATTATGTCTTGCAAATGACGGAAATCCCCCACAGTCCTAGAGCTAATGTTCAATGTAATCAGTATTTTGAAATGACACAATGATTGAGTCAACACTAGTTTTCTTGCAATAACTAGCTCGTGCTGCAGCTCCGGGCTTACTCTACGGAAGTTGTATGTGTGTGATTTAATAAGTGTGTTTGTTCCACAATTTCCACAAAAAAAGAAGGAAGGAAGGAACAAAGAAAGAAAGAAAGAAAGAAAGACAAACAGAAAAAAATTAGAAAGGAAGGAAGGGAGGGAGAAAGAAAGAAAGAAAGAAAGAAAGAAAGAAAGAAAGAAAGAAAAGAAAGAAAGAAAGAAAGAAAGGACAGAAAGAACGAAAGAAAGAACGAAAGACAGACAGACAGACAAGACAGACAGACAGACAGACAGAACGAGAGATTGGTTGAACACATAGGATATAGTGACCATCCAACCAAAATCTGTGAAAACTTCCACGGTTTCAACAAACGAAACCACTTTTATTTTCCACTTTCAAACATGACATGCTAGAGACAACTGTATCTATTAATCTGGGCAATGCATTGGAGTTTGTAGACAGTGAAATAATTAAACTCCATGAAGGAAACAATACCAATGTATGCTTAATCCCATCTAGCCCGTGCCTGCTAAACTGAATCACAACGAGGTTGCATCATAATATCTCTCTCGGCACTCGTAAGGTCCAGTCTTGCATAACCCCCTGGTTTCGGAGCTAGAAGACTGGACGGAGAAGTCGGTGGCTGTGACAGATCCGATCCGATCCGATTTGTAGAAAAAGAAATAAAGTTCCACCTCCTTCAACCGGCTTTTCCAGCCTTGGTTATAAATGTGGTGGTTCATAGAGCGGTTTAAATATTCCCGATCCTGTGTGCTTGTGACACAGCAATTGTACTTTTATACTGGCCAAGCAGCACAATCTCTATGGCAGCCTCACTCCCTTAGCTGCAAGCCCATTTCGCGACTCGGCGACCTAAACACAGTTCGTGCAATGAGCTGAGTTTCTCCGAACTCAGGCTTGAGTTAGGAGTAAAACGGAGCACCTATGGGTTACACCCGTGTTCCGTGATGTTGATCCATCGACTAAACAGTCTAAACTAAACTAAAGAACGATAAGATTGTGGGGGTGAGTGAATTTCAACGCTAGCAAAGCTTACAGCACGACAGTTTCCAAGCGAGAAAAGGACATTGGAGGCGCACGAGATTCACCATTGTTCATGTTGCATATTGATTCGGCCCCGTGTAGGTGTATAAAAACTAAGCCGTAACATTATGACTTTGACAGATCAGTTCCCTGGTTAATCGCCTTTACCTTCCTCAACACAAAGCACAATTAATCGGCTAACTTAGCATTTGGTGCGTGGAAACAATTCGGCAACCTGAATTCTATTCACGGCCCAGGTCACGTGGCTACAGAAGTCAAGTCGCTGAGCCACACGAGCACCAACATACCCTGCACGTATAAATCAGAACTCGAGGGCCGTTGACTTTAAGCGTGTCATAATTATAATCTGGTAGCCAAATCAGATTACATTCATTTTATTACTATTATTTTGCCCCAGGTGATTATTGTTAAATGATGTTATAGAGAAAAGTGGAATAAAGTAGGACCTTATATTCCTTGAGACTGTTCTGTTGTTTGTCCATCAAGAATGATGATGACCATTCATTTCATCCATTGGGGTTGAAGGTGTGGAGCCGTGGGTTCTAAGATGGCTGATAAGGCCTATTTTGGCTCGAAATGTTCTTTGACAATGTGGACAAAGAATGCTTGCCGTCTCTGGAGGAGGAATTCTTGCAGTGGTTTTTCTGTCCTGCCTTTTCTTCACAGCTCTTGTAGTCCTGGTTGCCTCACATATGACTGCACCTTTGCGCAATGATGCACGCCACGAATTTCGGTCTCTGGCTGCAGCCTCCCAGGTGTCATGATGAATTCCAAAAGCATTCAGTGAAATTTTCAGAGTGTCTTTAAAACGTTTCCTCTGGCCACCTTGGGAGCGTTTACCACAACGCAGTTCGCTGTAAAAAATTCGTTTAGGGAGCCTGTGATCTGGCATGCGAGTCAAGTGACCAGCCCAGCGAATCTGATTCTTCATCAGTAGAGTGTGAATACTGGGCATGGATGCTCTTTCTAGGACTTCAGTGTCTGGAATCTTGTCTTGCCATTTAATCTTCAGTAGCTTCCTTAGGCAGACTGTGTGGAAGTGGTTTAATTTCCTAGCGTGTCGCTGATAAACAGTCCAGGTTTCACAAGCATATAGCAGTGTGGATAATACAACTGCTTTGTAGACTTTTAGCTTTGTTTGCAGGCTTATTCCAGTTCTGTCCCATACATTCTTGTACAGTCTGCCAAAGGCTGCACTGGCCTTGGAGATTCTTGCATTCACTTCGTCATCGATTGTGGCAGCTTGTGACAGGGTGCTGCCAAGATAGGTAAATTTGTCCACAACACTTAGTCTATGATCATTCACTTTGATATTCGGCACAGTGTGATTATTTCCTGGAGCTGGCTGGTACATAACTACAGTCTTCTCCAAGTTGATATTGAGCCCAAAGTTGGCACAGGCATGTGAGAAAGCTGAAACATTATGTTGCATGTCCGCCTCTGAGTTGGCGTATAGAGCGCAATCATCAGCAAACAGGAGCTCTCTGACGGTGCCGCTGTTAATTTTGGTTTTAGCTTTCAGCCTTCTGAGATTGAATAACTTTCCATCCATACGGTAGTTGATGTCTATTCCAATGTCGTCGTTCTCGAAAGCATTCATCAACATGGCTGAAAACATGAGGCTGAACAGTGTTGGTGCCAGGACACATCCTTGCTTCACTCCATTGGTGACAGGAAAGGGTTCAGACAGCTCACCATTTTCCTGTACTCTTGCCTGCATGCCGTCATGAAATAGCCGCACTACTTGGACAAACTTTCGTGGACAGCCATATTTTGCCATAATCTTCCACAGTCCTTCTCTGCTGACTGTATCAAAAGCCTTGGTAAGGTCAATGAAAGTGGAGAACATTTCGCAGTTCTGTTCCTGACATTTCTCTTGCAGCTGCCTTGCAGCGAAAATCATGTCAACAGTTCCACGTTCTTTTCTGAAGCCACATTGACTCTCAGGAAGAAGACCTTGATCGAGATGGGCTGTGAGGCGATTGAGGAGAATTCTGGCGAGTATCTTCCCTGCAATTGAAAGCAAGGAGATGCCTCGGTGGTTGTCACAGGATTGGCGGTTTCCTTTACGTTTGTAAAGGTGGACTATTGACGCGTCCTTAAAATCTTGTGGCATGGTCTCGTTCATCCATATGTTTGTGAAGACTTGGTGAAGCTGCTCTGTTAGGACCGGCCCACCTGCCTTGTATATCTGTGCTGGGATGGAGTCAGGACCAGGTGCCTTGCCGCTGGAGAGTTGCTGGATGGCTTTGTTTATTTCCACTATGGTTGGCAGGTCATCAAGAGTCTCATTGGTGGGAACTTGAGGAAGGCAATTGATGGTTTCATCATCGAAGAAGGAAGTTGCATTTAGGATTTTGCTGAAATGCTCTGCCCAGCGTTGGAGGATTTCTTTCTTATCGGTGACCAATGTTCCCCCGTCTGCACTGAGGAGGGGAACTATGCCTGGTGATGAAGGACCATAGACCGCTTTCAGTGAGTCGTAGAAGTTTTTCATATCGTGTCTGTCAGCAAAGCCCTGAATTTCATCAGCTTTGCTGCTCAGCCAGGAGTCCCGCATGTGCCGAAGTTTCTGCTGCACTACTCTCTGAATGTTCTTGAAAGCATCTTTTTTTGATGTTGACTTTGGGTCATTCAAATGTGCCTTGAGGAGAAGATGTTTCTCGGTCAGCAATTGGTTGATGTCTTCGGAATTTTCATCAAACCAGTCTTTATGCTTTCCTTGAGACTAATTGAGTTACATCGTGCCAGCTCTATATTTGTATAGAACAATCAGCACACGATAGGTGGCATTTGTATTACGTCAGCCGCCTTTATTTCCCAGGATATTTCTTGATTCACGTGTTAGACTGCTCCCTAGTCAAGTTTAAACACCCAAAAAACAAAGAAAACATAAAACGGCCTTAAAGAGATTCTAACACATGGTCACTAGGCCGGCAAGCCAAGCGGACAAGTCACTGAGCTACCGCGGGTCCCTGTCTTGGTAAAAGTGCCTGTGAAGATATCGATAATGGAAAACTGTAGTCTTTTCTGAGAGTCAATTTAAGTCTTCACCATCGTCATCATTATCATTAAATACAATCACATTATTCTCTTCGACGACTAATAATGAAAAAGTCTGATCATGTTTCTCAACTGCCACTGCTTTCATCAATTTTCTTCAGTTCTGTTTTTCTTCAGTTTCCTGCGCAGCGTAGTTGTATCTTGCCCCTTCTCTCTTTCTCGTGCCCAGGAATTTAACCCTCAGCATGTTCAGTAATAGGATCCATACTGTGATCAAGACAAAGCATTCGGTTTTTTTGTTGTTTTTTTTTTGCAATGTGTATGAGATTTCAATGTTTATGAGATTTCATGTTTATGAAATTTCAATGTTTATGAAATGTCAGTGTCCGGGAAGGTTAAGCCTGTCAACAAATACCCGCAGATGTCGGATGTGTCGGCCTAACGGCGCAAGAACGCAGCTCTGCTGTAAACAGGCACAACACAATCGCGTCCGGAAAAGAAAAAAAAACAACTCCGGATGAACGCAACAGAAGAAGAAGAAATGTCAATGTTTATAAGATTTCAATGTTTATGAGATTCTAATGTTTAAGAGATTAAATGTTGAATGTGTACAGAATGGTCTTATCATTTATGTCAATAGTCGGTCATGCTGAGGACTAACTCATTTGACAGAGTAAATATCATTGATGTAAAGTAGTCCTCGTCTCACAGACTAAATGTTAGCAATGTATAAAACTACACTGGTTTCATAGTAGATATCACCTGTTTAAAGACGCTCATCTAACAGAGTTAACACTAGTCATGTAGTGAAAGCGCTTATTCATCGTAAATATCACTGATTTAAAGATGCATATCTCTTAGAGTTAACATTAATCATGCAGTAAAAGCGTTTATTTATCGTACATATCACTGATTTAAGGATGCATATCTGTTAGAGTTAACATTAATCATGTAGTTTGCGTGCTGTTTTATCGTAAATATCACTTGATTTATTTGGTTGTTTCGGGATTTGAAATTTAAATATTGAGCACAACCCACCACTGGCAACGCTGATCGCATTCTGACATGAACCTAAGGCCTATCCACGTCAATATGGAAGCACTATACTCGAGTTTCGCTCTCGTTTGAGCTCGTCAGTAGTGCATATCCCTGACCGGATCCGGAAACAAACCCCGGATCACGCGCGTGAAGCGGGTGTGTAACCACGCGGCACACACTGGACACAGCCTTATGTAAATATCACTGATTTAAAGACGCATATCTCTTAGAGTTAAGATTAATCATATAGTGAAAGCGTTTATTCATCGTACATGTCACTGATTTAAAGATGTATATATCTTAGAGTTAAATTAATCATGTAGCGAAAGCACTTATTCATCGTAAATATCATTGATTTAAAGAAGCATATCTCTTAGAGTTAACATTAATCATTTAGTGAAAGCACTTATTCATCGTAAATATCACTGATTTGATCCTGTATGACATCACACTGATGTTGGACAACAGGATGCCTTCATCCGACATACAGGACTTCGCGTTGGAGCTCAAGCCAACGAACACAAGCAAGCAAGCAAGCAGCATTTAGTGAAAGCGCTTATTCATCGTAAATATCACTGATTTAAAGAAGCATATCTCTGAGAGTTAATATTAATCGTGTAGCGAAAGCACTTATTCAGCGTAATTACCATTGATTAAAAGAAGCATGTCTCTTAGAGTTAACATTATTCATGTAGTGAAAGCGCTTATTCATCGTAAATATCACTGATAGTAGTATAGTAGGAGGTTTATCCACCTCAAATGCGGAGTCAACTCCGCAATATTTTCTTATATAGCTCTATGTGACGTCACAGCAATCCGCCCGAAATCGACTCCGCATTTTCAAGGGGGGTCCAAAGGGGACATAACTTATTTCTGGTCTTATGACATCCGTTTTTGTTGTGTGATTTAAAGATGGCGGCTATTGTTACTATTTCAGGTCTCTTTTTGTTGTTGTGTGATTTAAAGATGGCGGTTATTGTTAGTTGTAGTAGTGGATGGTGGGTGAAGATTAAAAGATGTTTATGCGCGGGCGGAGCGGCAGCGAGGCGGAAGTGAGGGGAGCGGGTGGGTGATCGTGTGCGTGTGTGTTCGAGGGCGGGGTGGGTGATCGGGTGTGTGTGTGCGAGGGCGGGGCGGGTTCAAGTGAATATAAAATATGTGCCGTGGATGTGTAGGTGTTTATTATTAGTCATGGATCCTAGATGGAAACATCCTTTTACAGTTTTGATTGCGGGGCCAACGGGGAGTGGAAAATCCGTCTTTGTGAAAAAGTTTCTGGCTCATCTTCCAGACATGGTCGACCCGATACCAGAGGAAGTTATATGGTGTTACGGAGAATGGCAACCCATGTATGAGACTATGAAGGGTGTCCAGTTTAACGAAGGTCTACCGGATATGGAAAAATGGATAGGAGATAGACGTCGACTAGTGGTGATAGATGACCTGATGTCCGAGACAGATGATAGAGTGACTAAATTATTTACTAAGGGTAGTCATCATCGCAACCTCAGCGTTATGTATATAGTCCAGAACCTCTTTGGTAAGAATAAAGAACATAGAACCATCAGTTTGAATTCGCATTACCTAGTGGTATTTAAGAACCCTCGAGACGGATCGCAGATTACCAATCTGGCTAAACAGATGTACCCAGGCCGCGTGTCATATGTCCAAGAGAGTTTTAAAGACGCCACATCGGCTCCACACGGGTATTTGCTCTTTGACCTTCGACAGGAAACACCGGATCAGCTCCGTTTAAGAAGCAGTATTTTCCCCGATCAGCGTCAAGTCGTTTACGTCCCTAAATAATATGTCCAGCCGAGTGAAACGGCACGGGGCCATGCTGCGGTTTTTGGGCAAGGCGAAACCGACTGCCGTAAAAGCCGTAATTAAAACAGCGTCGCCGGACCTCGTCCAATCAATTTGCGAGTGCTGTCACAATGTATTAAAAGGTAATGTTCCACTGACACCGGCTCAGAAGAGGCGTCTGCGGCGACACAAAAACAGTCTGAGAGTCCTTACGAGTAGTAAACTGTCTATCAAGAAACGGAAACAAATCTTGCAAAAAGGTGGATTCATAGGCGCTTTATTAGGTCCCATTCTAAACGTGTTGAAAAGCGTCGTGGGTTTGTAATGAAGAAAATGATCCTGATCGACCCCCGGCTGCTGGAAAAAACCCTATGTACCACCCGACACACTAACTGATAACCTACGTGACCTGGATCAGCAAATGCAACAAGTCCTGGAAACCGAAGATCTACCACCGCGGGAGAAAGCTCGAGTGTATCAGCAAACCTTGCAGCGGTATCTGAATCGACTTGAGCAATACAGACAAAAGCCTTTAGGCACAGTGGATATAAAGGAACAAAAACCCGAAGTCAGCCTTTTACCAGCACCAGTAGTCGAGACTCCAAGTCAACCGACACCTATTCAAGAAGTATCAAGTAGTCAAATTGTCGAGCCCAAGATAGTCGAGACAACACCGCCTTACAGACTTAGGCGACACAAAAAGAAGAGTAGGATACCCACACCCAAGTGGGAAAAATGGCCGCGCAATTAAGAAAGTATTACTACGATCCTCAGAAACCCGGGGCCTATGGCGGTGCCGCCGCCTTAAAACGAAACACTAAACTGAATGCTAAAAAGATAGAGGCGTGGTTTCGACATCAGGATACGTATACTTTACATAAACCGATCCGTCGTCGTTTTCAGAGACGTCAGACCATAACCGGTGGTATAAATCAACAGTTTCAAGCCGACTTGATAGACATGAGACTATTACAAAGATACAACGATGGGATGTCGTATCTAGTGACGTGTCTCGATGTGTTTAGTAAATATGCTTGGGCCATCCCGATCAAGAAGAAAACGGGGAAAGAGTTAGTGGCGGCAGTAGGTAAAATTTTTGCCGATAGACAACCTATAAAGTTTCAGACCGACAAAGGATCAGAATTTGTCAACCGATCCTTTTTAAAATTTCTGAAAGACCAAGGTGTGCATTTCTTTACGACCGAGAACGAAGACGTTAAAGCCGCGATAGTGGAAAGATTCAATCGAACCCTTAAAGAAAAAATGTGGCGGTATTTCACCAAGACCAATACACTACGCTACGTCGACGTGATAGATAAGCTGATCCGAAACTACAACGGTTCATATCACAGAACCATTCGCATGGCGCCCGTGAAAGTCAACTATACTAATCAAGAAGAAGTGTGGAATAATATGTACCAGAAGCAATCCGCATCAAGAAAAGTCCATTTTACAGAAGGGGACCGAGTCAGACTGGCTCAACCCAAACAACTTTTTAAAAAGGGATATATGCCCGCGTGGACAGAAGAACTTTTTACCGTCAGTCGTATAAACCAGACCAATCCGGTGACATATGTGCTAAAAGATGATTCGGGAGAGGAACTTCAAGGTTCATTCTATCGAGAAGAGATCCAAGCAGTCGGCGCTAAACAAGTGTATCGGATCGAAACAATCTTACAAGAAAGACCCAGGAGAGGTGGTGGTAAAGAGTATTTAGTGAAGTGGTTTGGGTATAATTCGTCATTCAACAGTTGGGTCTCAGACCTAACCAGATACCGAAACTAATGGAAGAAACCGCGGAAACTAACCCACAAAGTAACTCACCCAGCGAAAGAACTTCGTTCTGGTGGTTGTTTGGCCAGCGAATACCGCGGTTAGATATTGTCTTCTTCTGTCAGATGATAGTTATATACATCGTCATTGGCGTCTCACTATTCAATCTGTCTCGAGGCGGCACCGAAGAACCCGAGGGTAAGCTGTGGATTGCTCTATTAAGTAGTTGTCTGGGTTACCTATTACCGAACCCTAAATTATGAGTTTCTACGTGACATTACCGAGCAATGCTTCACCGAACATGTTTCCCAATAATACTCCAGGCCACTATTTCGTCAAGTTACCACAGACTATTGAGGTGAATCAACACTACGAAGTGGGTCTGGCCGAAATTCAGTTTCCCAACTGCTACTGCAATGTGGTAGTGAATGAAGTGTGGATAAGATATAACCAACCCAACGGAGGACTAATAAAAAGGGTTTGTCCCCCAGGACTGTACAGTTCACCAGAGGCGCTTATAGCGGAGCTGAATCAACTAATGAAAGACCCGGAGTCGGGTGACAAGATGCTTGTTAGATTCCATTTCAACAAGACATCAAGGAAGGTCATCGTGAAGATAATCGAACCGGGGGCCACTGTTACCTTTAGCGACAAGTTGCATGAGCTGTTAGATATAGTTGAAAGTGCTGGGTCGTTAGACGTAAATAACGACCTGCAAAATGTCTACGTCTACTGCGACCTCATAGCCTCCAGACCAGTCGGAGACGCCATGGTTCCACTACTAAGGACAGTGCCTGTTATGAACCAGCTCGCAGCCTCGGTGTTTCGCATCTACGACAAACCACACTATGTACCATTGAGTCGGTATTCCTTCGATATGGTGGAGATCCTTTTAACCACTGAGACGGGGACAACGATCTCATTTGCCAACGGAACTTCAGTGCTGACGTTACATTTTCGTGCGCGGAAACATTCAGACTTAGAATAATGGTGAAATACGTAGCGTTACGTCGAAATCCCAGACTGTACGAAGATTTTTACTGCAACCAAGCTGGTCATGGCATGCCAGTGTTTGTGGGTGGTCGGAGTCAGAGAGGCCGTGGTATCGGGAGTTTCTTCAGTGGACTCGGTCGCACGATTCTACCGTGGTTAAAGACAGGAGGTAAGGCCCTACTCCGCGAAGGTGTCGGCACGGGTCTCCGAGTGGCCCAAGATGCGTTGGCTGGTAGGAATGTTGGAGAATCCTTTAAAGACCATGCCAAACAAGCCGGTCAACGTTTACTGCAAGGAGCTGTCAACCATGTTAGCCAATCGGGTAGCGGTCTTAGAAGAAAAAGACGCGCAGCGCCACCTGGCGAGCCCAGTAAACGTATAAAAATGACCCCCGCTCCTCGTCGAGCTCATAAGAAGAAGAAGAAGTATTCGGATATTTTCGCATAATGGCTTTAATTCACCCTCATTCTTGTGAGTGTCTTCATTCTGGTTTGGATCTGTTTAGCGTACCACCCACGCAAACGGCGGTAGAAGAGGGGCAGTGTGTGGAGATACATCCACTCGCGTCTCTAGCTCCAGGCGCACCTATAGAATTTGTCATATCTGGTACCAGTGAAGAGTATCTGGATCTGTTTAACACGTTTTTACACGTCAGAGCAAAAATCACATTACCCAACGGTGACAATCTACCACCCACGGCCGACGTCGCCCCGGTCAACTATTACCTGCACAGTCTGTTTTCTCAAGTGGACGTCTCACTCAACGACACGCTAATCACTCCTAGTGAAAACACATATCCGTATAGAGCCTACCTGGAAGCCACTCTGAACCATGGGGAGGAAGCCAAGAAAAGTCATCTCTCAGCCGCGCTTTATTACTATGATACAGCCAATTTTCTCGATGATGCGCAAGGCGATAACAACAAAGGACTAAGTACACGTCGTCAACTAGCCAGTGAGAGTCAAGAAATAGATATGATGGGTCGACTGCACGCCGACATTTTTGTGCAAGATCGCTACATGATAAATGGTGTGGATGTAAAAATTAAGCTGACTCCATCGAAATCCACCTTTAACCTTTTGGCCCCCGACGGTGCGGTAGGTTACTCTTCGATTATAACATATGCCACACTGGTTGTTCGTAAAGCCAGACTAAACCCCGCCATCGCTCTCGCCCACGAGAAAGCCTTGATGAGAACCAATGCCAGATTCCCGATCAAGCGTGTGGTGCTAAAAACATTAGCTATCCCTCGGGGTATGTTATCTCACACCCAAGACAATCTGTTTATGAGTCAAACACCCACTCGCATCGTGATTGGACTTATTACATCAACAGCCTTTAACGGCACCTTCAACGCTAACCCTTATAATTTTCAAACCTTTGGACTGACGTATCTGAACGTAACTGTCGATGGTCGATCTGCCACCAGCAAACCCTTAACCATGGACTTTGACCGTAATCAATACGTACGAGCCTTTTTTGGTACTAATCTAGCGATGGGTCTGGTGGGTAAAGACGCCGGTAATTCAATTGACTATACGCAATATAAACAGGGTTATACTCTGTACGCCTTTGATCTGAGTCCCAGTTTACTGGACGGAGATCAGTTTGAGATGCCGAGGACTGGACCTTTAACACTGGAATTTAAGTTCAACTCACCCACCCCAGAACCATTACAAGTCGTCGTCTACGCCGAGCACGACGGGATAATTGAAATTTCCAAGACCAGACAAGTACTAACAGATTACGCCTCGTAATGGACACGGACCAGATTACCAGAATACTACTAGCTGATACTTATGTGGGCCGGTTAAAGGTCAGAGTGTGCGCTCGAGATCAGTTACCTAGACACCTAGATAGAACTAGTGCAGCGGCGTTTGTCGTAAACACTGACCCCATCGATAAACCAGGTTCCCACTGGATTGCCATGTATTATGATGGATCAGGTGAGTACTTTGATTCGTTTGGTCTGCCACCCTTACACAGCGACCTCCTCAAGTTTATAGACCATCACTCAGACAGACCGCTGATGTATAACACACGTGTGTTACAAGACGTATTAAGTAACGCCTGTGGTCTCTACGCTATCTATTTCATCATGCTGAAAGGGCGTGGAGCGAGCATGACCCGAATTCTCCAACCCTTTTCAAACAAACAATGGGTCAACGATCGGTTAGTAGAGCGCTTAGTCATGCGATACGTAAAACAAGATGACCTTGACCTGAGACGCATGACCTAAAACCAGCTGAAACCGGTTTACGCTCAAACACTAGTATATATAAACCCGCTGGCGGTAACAGTCACGCATTCTTAAGACGACTACTGAACTCAAGACTGTGCCTGCTTACTGGGTCTACATGACTCGTGGTGGTGAGACCGTTAGACCCGTGGGTACTGGTGTCAAGGCAGTGTTTGTATCATCCTACAGAGGAACGACCACGTTACACATCCGTCGCTTTTTTGGTGATACCCAGAACAAATTTCCAACGAAATTAGGGATGACACTCAGTCGTCAAGAATATGAGCAGTTAGTCGCTATGCATAGTGAGATTATCGCTGACTTTGATCGACTCAGTCAAGTTAACAAACAACCAAACCAAGTCACCAACTGTATTCAAGATATTCAACCCATTCCAGTCATCATTAGTGGGTCAAACATCTGACTGTCGGGTACATCAAACACCTGGTTGTTGTAGTTATGTTGAACAACTGGGGCAGCACACGACCCACTAATGATGACTGGAATGGGTTGAATATCTTGAATACAGTTGGTGACTTGGTTTGGTTGTTTGTTAACTTGACTGAGTCGATCAAAGTCAGCGATAATCTCACTATGCATAGCGACTAACTGCTCATATTCTTGACGACTGAGTGTCATCCCTAATTTCGTTGGAAATTTGTTCTGGGTATCACCAAAAAAGCGACGGATGTGTAACGTGGTCGTTCCTCTGTAGGATGATACAAACACTGCCTTGACACCAGTACCCACGGGTCTAACGGTCTCACCACCACGAGTCATGTAGACCCAGTTAGCAGACACAGTCTTGAGTTCAGTAGTCGTCTTAAGAATGCGTGACTGTTACCGCCAGCGGGTTTATATATACTAGTGTTTGAGCGTAAACCGGTTTCAGCTGGTTTTAGGTCATGCGTCTCAGGTCAAGGTCATCTTGTTTTACGTATCGCATGACTAAGCGCTCTACTAACCGATCGTTGACCCATTGTTTGTTTGAAAAGGGTTGGAGAATTCGGGTCATGCTCGCTCCACGCCCTTTCAGCATGATGAAATAGATAGCGTAGAGACCACAGGCGTTACTTAATACGTCTTGTAACACACGTGTGTTATACATCAGCGGTCTGTCTGAGTGATGGTCTATAAACTTGAGGAGGTCGCTGTGTAAGGGTGGCAGACCAAACGAATCAAAGTACTCACATTTACCTGATCCATCATAATACATGGCAATCCAGTGGGAACCTGGTTTATCGATGGGGTCAGTGTTTACGACAAACGCCGCTGCACTAGTTCTATCTAGGTGTCTAGGTAACTGATCTCGAGCGCACACTCTGACCTTTAACCGGCCCACATAAGTATCAGCTAGTAGTATTCTGGTAATCTGGTCCGTGTCCATTACGAGGCGTAATCTGTTAGTACTTGTCTGGTCTTGGAAATTTCAATTATCCCGTCGTGCTCGGCGTAGACGACGACTTGTAATGGTTCTGGGGTGGGTGAGTTGAACTTAAATTCCAGTGTTAAAGGTCCAGTCCTCGGCATCTCAAACTGATCTCCGTCCAGTAAACTGGGACTCAGATCAAAGGCGTACAGAGTATAACCCTGTTTATATTGCGTATAGTCAATTGAATTACCGGCGTCTTTACCCACCAGACCCATCGCTAGATTAGTACCAAAAAATTCTCGTACGTATTGATTACGGTCAAAGTCCATGGTTAAGGGTTTGCTGGTGGCAGATCGACCATCGACAGTTACGTTCAGATACGTCAGTCCAAAGGTTTGAAAATTATAAGGGTTAGCGTTGAAGGTGCCGTTAAAGGCTGTTGATGTAATAAGTCCAATCACGATGCGAGTGGGTGTTTGACTCATAAACAGATTGTCTTGGGTGTGAGATAACATACCCCGAGGGATAGCTAATGTTTTTAGCACCACACGCTTGATCGGGAATCTGGCATTGGTTCTCATCAAGGCTTTCTCGTGGGCGAGAGCGATGGCGGGGTTTAGTCTGGCTTTACGAACAACCAGTGTGGCATATGTTATAATCGAAGAGTAACCTACCGCACCGTCGGGGGCCAAAAGGTTAAAGGTGGATTTCGATGGAGTCAGCTTAATTTTTACATCCACACCATTTATCATGTAGCGATCTTGCACAAAAATGTCGGCGTGCAGTCGACCCATCATATCTATTTCTTGACTCTCACTGGCTAGTTGACGACGTGTACTTAGTCCTTTGTTGTTATCGCCTTGCGCATCATCGAGAAAATTGGCTGTATCATAGTAATAAAGCGCGGCTGAGAGATGACTTTTCTTGGCTTCCTCCCCATGGTTCAGAGTGGCTTCCAGGTAGGCTCTATACGGATATGTGTTTTCACTAGGAGTGATTAGCGTGTCGTTGAGTGAGACGTCCACTTGAGAAAACAGACTGTGCAGGTAATAGTTGACCGGGGCGACGTCGGCCGTGGGTGGTAGATTGTCACCGTTGGGTAATGTGATTTTTGCTCTGACGTGTAAAAACGTGTTAAACAGATCCAGATACTCTTCACTGGTACCAGATATGACAAATTCTATAGGTGCGCCTGGAGCTAGAGACGCGAGTGGATGTATCTCCACACACTGCCCCTCTTCTACCGCCGTTTGCGTGGGTGGTACGCTAAACAGATCCAAACCAGAATGAAGACACTCACAAGAATGAGGGTGAATTAAAGCCATTATGCGAAAATATCCGAATACTTCTTCTTCTTCTTATGAGCTCGACGAGGAGCGGGGGTCATTTTTATACGTTTACTGGGCTCGCCAGGTGGCGCTGCGCGTCTTTTTCTTCTAAGACCGCTACCCGATTGGCTAACATGGTTGACAGCTCCTTGCAGTAAACGTTGACCGGCTTGTTTGGCATGGTCTTTAAAGGCTTCTCCAACATTCCTACCAGCCAAAGCATCTTGGGCCACTCGGAGACCCGTGCCGACACCTTCGCGGAGTAGGGCCTTACCTCCTGTCTTTAACCACGGTAGAATCGTGCGACCGAGTCCACTGAAGAAACTCCCGATACCACGGCCTCTCTGACTCCGACCACCCACAAACACTGGCATGCCATGACCAGCTTGGTTGCAGTAAAAATCTTCGTACAGTCTGGGATTTCGACGTAACGCTACGTATTTCACCATTATTCTAAGTCTGAATGTTTCCGCGCACGAAAATGTAACGTCAGCACTGAAGTTCCGTTGGCAAATGAGATCGTTGTCCCCGTCTCAGTGGTTAAAAGGATCTCCACCATATCGAAGGAATACCGACTCAATGGTACATAGTGTGGTTTGTCGTAGATGCGAAACACCGAGGCTGCGAGCTGGTTCATAACAGGCACTGTCCTTAGTAGTGGAACCATGGCGTCTCCGACTGGTCTGGAGGCTATGAGGTCGCAGTAGACGTAGACATTTTGCAGGTCGTTATTTACGTCTAACGACCCAGCACTTTCAACTATATCTAACAGCTCATGCAACTTGTCGCTAAAGGTAACAGTGGCCCCCGGTTCGATTATCTTCACGATGACCTTCCTTGATGTCTTGTTGAAATGGAATCTAACAAGCATCTTGTCACCCGACTCCGGGTCTTTCATTAGTTGATTCAGCTCCGCTATAAGCGCCTCTGGTGAACTGTACAGTCCTGGGGGACAAACCCTTTTTATTAGTCCTCCGTTGGGTTGGTTATATCTTATCCACACTTCATTCACTACCACATTGCAGTAGCAGTTGGGAAACTGAATTTCGGCCAGACCCACTTCGTAGTGTTGATTCACCTCAATAGTCTGTGGTAACTTGACGAAATAGTGGCCTGGAGTATTATTGGGAAACATGTTCGGTGAAGCATTGCTCGGTAATGTCACGTAGAAACTCATAATTTAGGGTTCGGTAATAGGTAACCCAGACAACTACTTAATAGAGCAATCCACAGCTTACCCTCGGGTTCTTCGGTGCCGCCTCGAGACAGATTGAATAGTGAGACGCCAATGACGATGTATATAACTATCATCTGACAGAAGAAGACAATCTCTAACCGCGGTATTCGCTGGCCAAACAACCACCAGAACGAAGTTCTTTCGCTGGGTGAGTTACTTTGTGGGTTAGTTTCCGCGGTTTCTTCCATTAGTTTCGGTATCTGGTTAGGTCTGAGACCCAACTGTTGAATGACGAATTATACCCAAACCACTTCACTAAATACTCTTTACCACCACCTCTCCTGGGTCTTTCTTGTAAGATTGTTTCGATCCGATACACTTGTTTAGCGCCGACTGCTTGGATCTCTTCTCGATAGAATGAACCTTGAAGTTCCTCTCCCGAATCATCTTTTAGCACATATGTCACCGGATTGGTCTGGTTTATACGACTGACGGTAAAAAGTTCTTCTGTCCACGCGGGCATATATCCCTTTTTAAAAAGTTGTTTGGGTTGAGCCAGTCTGACTCGGTCCCCTTCTGTAAAATGGACTTTTCTTGATGCGGATTGCTTCTGGTACATATTATTCCACACTTCTTCTTGATTAGTATAGTTGACTTTCACGGGCGCCATGCGAATGGTTCTGTGATATGAACCGTTGTAGTTCCGGATCAGCTTATCTATCACGTCGACGTAGCGTAGTGTATTGGTCTTGGTGAAATACCGCCACATTTTTTCTTTAAGGGTTCGATTGAATCTTTCCACTATCGCGGCTTTAACGTCTTCGTTCTCGGTCGTAAAGAAATGCACACCTTGGTCTTTCAGAAATTTTAAAAAGGATCGGTTGACAATTTCTGATCCTTTGTCGGTCTGAAACTTTATAGGTTGTCTATCGGCAAAAATTTTACCTACTGCCGCCACTAACTCTTTCCCCGTTTTCTTCTTGATCGGGATGGCCCAAGCATATTTACTAAACACATCGAGACACGTCACTAGATACGACATCCCATCGTTGTATCTTTGTAATAGTCTCATGTCTATCAAGTCGGCTTGAAACTGTTGATTTATACCACCGGTTATGGTCTGACGTCTCTGAAAACGACGACGGATCGGTTTATGTAAAGTATACGTATCCTGATGTCGAAACCACGCCTCTATCTTTTTAGCATTCAGTTTAGTGTTTCGTTTTAAGGCGGCGGCACCGCCATAGGCCCCGGGTTTCTGAGGATCGTAGTAATACTTTCTTAATTGCGCGGCCATTTTTCCCACTTGGGTGTGGGTATCCTACTCTTCTTTTTGTGTCGCCTAAGTCTGTAAGGCGGTGTTGTCTCGACTATCTTGGGCTCGACAATTTGACTACTTGATACTTCTTGAATAGGTGTCGGTTGACTTGGAGTCTCGACTACTGGTGCTGGTAAAAGGCTGACTTCGGGTTTTTGTTCCTTTATATCCACTGTGCCTAAAGGCTTTTGTCTGTATTGCTCAAGTCGATTCAGATACCGCTGCAAGGTTTGCTGATACACTCGAGCTTTCTCCCGCGGTGGTAGATCTTCGGTTTCCAGGACTTGTTGCATTTGCTGATCCAGGTCACGTAGGTTATCAGTTAGTGTGTCGGGTGGTACATAGGGTTTTTTCCAGCAGCCGGGGGTCGATCAGGATCATTTTCTTCATTACAAACCCACGACGCTTTTCAACACGTTTAGAATGGGACCTAATAAAGCGCCTATGAATCCACCTTTTTGCAAGATTTGTTTCCGTTTCTTGATAGACAGTTTACTACTCGTAAGGACTCTCAGACTGTTTTTGTGTCGCCGCAGACGCCTCTTCTGAGCCGGTGTCAGTGGAACATTACCTTTTAATACATTGTGACAGCACTCGCAAATTGATTGGACGAGGTCCGGCGACGCTGTTTTAATTACGGCTTTTACGGCAGTCGGTTTCGCCTTGCCCAAAAACCGCAGCATGGCCCCGTGCCGTTTCACTCGGCTGGACATATTATTTAGGGACGTAAACGACTTGACGCTGATCGGGGAAAATACTGCTTCTTAAACGGAGCTGATCCGGTGTTTCCTGTCGAAGGTCAAAGAGCAAATACCCGTGTGGAGCCGATGTGGCGTCTTTAAAACTCTCTTGGACATATGACACGCGGCCTGGGTACATCTGTTTAGCCAGATTGGTAATCTGCGATCCGTCTCGAGGGTTCTTAAATACCACTAGGTAATGCGAATTCAAACTGATGGTTCTATGTTCTTTATTCTTACCAAAGAGGTTCTGGACTATATACATAACGCTGAGGTTGCGATGATGACTACCCTTAGTAAATAATTTAGTCACTCTATCATCTGTCTCGGACATCAGGTCATCTATCACCACTAGTCGACGTCTATCTCCTATCCATTTTTCCATATCCGGTAGACCTTCGTTAAACTGGACACCCTTCATAGTCTCATACATGGGTTGCCATTCTCCGTAACACCATATAACTTCCTCTGGTATCGGGTCGACCATGTCTGGAAGATGAGCCAGAAACTTTTTCACAAAGACGGATTTTCCACTCCCCGTTGGCCCCGCAATCAAAACTGTAAAAGGATGTTTCCATCTAGGATCCATGACTAATAATAAACACCTACACATCCACGGCACATATTTTATATTCACTTGAACCCGCCCCGCCCTCGCACACACACACCCGATCACCCACCCCGCCCTCGAACACACACGCACACGATCACCCACCCGCTCCCCTCACTTCCGCCTCGCTGCCGCTCCGCCCGCGCATAAACATCTTTTAATCTTCACCCACCATCCACTACTACAACTAACAATAACCGCCATCTTTAAATCACACAACAACAAAAAGAGACCTGAAATAGTAACAATAGCCGCCATCTTTAAATCACACAACAAAAACGGATGTCATAAGACCAGAAATAAGTTATGTCCCCTTTGGACCCCCCTTGAAAATGCGGAGTCGATTTCGGGCGGATTGCTGTGACGTCACATAGAGCTATATAAGAAAATATTGCGGAGTTGACTCCGCATTTGAGGTGGATAAACCTCCTACTGTACTACTACTGATTTAAAGAAACATATCTCTGAGAGTTAACATTAATCATTTAGTGAAAGCGCATATTCGTCGTAAATATCACTGATTTAAAGAAGCATAAGTCTTAGAGCAGTGGTTCTCAACATTTTCTCAAGTCTAGACGTCTACATAAAACGTGATTTGCGGGTCTACTTACGTCATAAAATGAATTTCAGAAGGGCGAGAAGTACGTAACCGTAAAGTATGGACGGAAAAAACAATATCTAGTAATCGGTGCTTGTATTAATGTGATCTTGAAATAATCTTAATTCCCCCCCCCCCCCCCGCCCTGGAAACCATAAAATTCCCCCCTGGAAGAGGGGGGGGGGAGGAATTCCCCACTGGTTGAGAACCACTGTCTTAGAGTTAACATTAGTCAGTAAGAGAACTAACTCATATTATCTTAGCATATATAACTTGTGTAAAGAAGTAGTTAATCTCTTAGAGTTAGCATTAGTCATAAAAAGAACTTACTCGATTTTTCATAGTAAGAATAACTGATTTAAAGAAGCTCATCTATGAATAAACATTAGTCAGGTAGAGAACTAATTCTTGTTACATACTCTGGTATACCGAGGAAGTTCATCACTCAGGGTAAATTTCAATGACATAAAAAGCAAACTCGTCTCTGATAGTAACGGTTCCATGGGACTAATTCAATTTATCATAGTAAATATTACAATTGTAAAGAAGTAACTAATCTCTCAAAATAAACAGTCATGTAGAGAACGAACTCATTTTTTTTTTTGGGGGGGGGGGGGGGGGGGAGTAGTAAATATCACTGATGTAAAGAAACTCGCCTCTAAAAGTAAACAATAGTCACACAGAGACCTAACTCAACTTATTATAGTGAATATCACTGATTTAATGAAGCTCACCTCATAGAACAAACATTAGTCATGTAAAGAACAAACTCATTTTATCACAGTAAATATCACGGGCATAAAGAAAAAGCTCATCTCTCAGGATACACTTCAGTGATATCAAGAACAATCTGGTCTCTGAGACTAAATTCCAAATGAAGTGACTAATCTCTGAGCAAACATCTCGTCTCTGAGAATTGCCTCATCTCCGAAAATAAACTTGGGCGATTTGAACAGCTAAATCGCCTCTAAATTGATAGCTCTATTTCACATTTTTCCATCTGGCAGAACTTCAAGCCCATTTCTCCCTTAAATGTACAATTCAGCATGGGGCTAATTTCTTCAGATTTTATTCTGCCGGAGTCAGATTGTTTTCTTGACCCACAGCAGCTCATCTGTTATCTCTGAAGCCAATGTTTGTCAGACTTCCCTGCGGAGATTCGATATATAGTTAATTTGTTCTGTTAGAGAATCATTACCTCCAGGGGCGGAACTGGCCAGGGTGTCAGGTTGCCCGGTGGCAAGTGGGCTCCTAATGAAGTCCATCCGCGTTATGATTAGACAACACGTTAAAAATATTGATGACCTTTCAGTCCTTGCAACCAACCAATACTTTTTAGATCCACTCTCCCACTGATTACCAGCCTCCAACTTCAGAATTGGCGTGATTGTATTTGTGTTCGTGCATGCATGCATGCGTGTGTGTTTGCGTGTGTATGTGTATGAGAGAGACAGTGTGTGTATGTGTGAGAGAGAGTACGTGGGTGAGTATGTGAGAAAATGTGTGTGTGAGAGAGATAGAGAAACAGAGAGAGAGAGAGAGAGAGAGAGAGAGAGAGAGAGAGAGAGAGAGAGAGAGAGAGAAAACGCAACGCGTGCTGCTGCCAAATCGCGTGCAGCTGTGTTTAGAACGCGGGTATGTGGGATCAAGAACTGCATCCGAAACACCTTCGCCACGGAGCCGGAACATGTCCACAAAGAAGAAGAAACAATAATGATAATAATAACTTAAAAATCGTATCGTGATTAAAACCATGAGAAACAGACTTATCTGAGCAAAACTGTAACATTTTGTAGCCATTGGAAAGATGTGTGGAAAGAGAGAGAGAGAAAGGAAGACAACTAAAGAAACTGTTTGACATAATGTTGTTATCGCATGGAAACAATGTCACAGAAAAGTGTACATGAAGAGATAACATACCCCAAGGTGGCTATGGAAGGTAATGTGAAATCGCCTTACCATTGATACTATTTATTCATTCATTCAGTAGAATGTTCTTTGCAGAGCATCGCTCCCATAACAACCTTCCGGAAAACTTCTCGATCACAAGCAAATTGTCCCGCGTCTGATACACCCATCTGGAGATCATCCGCCATATCCTGCACCCATCTTCTTTTTGACCTTCCTCTTCCTCTCTTCCCAGGCATATCCCCTCCCTTATTGTTCTCTCCAAAATATATGTTACTGTATATGAATTAAATACATCTAAAGACATGTAAACGAGTCCTTTGCATTTTTTCTACATATACGCACTAAAAGCAAGCAAGAGTGCTGAAGAAATAGACAGTTTATGATAAAATAGAAATGGTGACCTCTGAGGTCATATGTCACGAAGTGAAAATAATGATTGGAGATTTCAACGCTGAAGCAGAAGAAGAGCGAATATAAGATATTGTTGGTGACTATGATTTAGGGATAAGAAATGAAGGAGGAGAAAATCTTATAGAAATGGCCAAAATACATTAAAAATTGACTATAAACACCTGATTTAAACCACATAAGAGACGACTAAACACATGAAAAGCCACGAGAAGAAAACGTTCAATCAAAATGACCATATACTGGTGACTACAAGAATTATAAATGCATTGGTAAGTGCGAATACAATGCCTGGCACTGGCTGTAAACAGTGATCACATTCTGTGGAAAGATAGAAGTAAGAATGAAAATAATGGAATAATTAGGTTAAGAATATTACATTTAATAAAGATATTTAGAGAACAAATACTGAAATTCCAGAACGACGCACAGTGACTGTGACAAACAGATGCAATGCAATGCCTAAAATATAAAACATAATGAACAATAGGATATTCTGAAAGGTTTCGGCTGTCAAACACGCAACGAGATTTTACTGGAAAGAAGACAAAAAGCTAAGAATAAATGGATGACCTAAGAAATCGTAGTTCATGAATAAGAGAAACCACAGTAAAAATTAAAAGGAAGAATATAATAAGATAAATAAAGCAGCGTAATAGATAAATGCTTAAGGCAAAAGAAAATTGGTTAAAGGAACACTGTAACAAGATTGAAATAAAGTCTATTTAAGATTTTAAAATGTGCGTAGGCCAATCAGTTATTTGACAGACAGGGAAATAAGATTAAACTTGACTTTTTAATTCTAAGACAGGAAAGATTTTAATATTTTAATGGACGAGGATGCAATGATGAAAAGATAGGATGAATAAATAACAGAGTTACACTGTGGAGAAAGAGCAGAATTAACAGAAGAAAGTTAAATTAGAGTAGACATCTATACTAAACGGCACCAAATATACGAGTATGAAGACAGGAAAACAGCCTGGGTCAGAAGGAGTCACAGTAGAGGGATGTGAAGGATTCGGAGAACTTGGAATATACATATTAACTAGAATATTAAATGATATTTAAAACAATGGATAGACACACATTGATATACTGAAATTTGTATTTACAACTGGACCCAAATACCACCTCATACACCACGCAACCAAATTCCTATTTAAAGTTATAATGTGAAGAACAATAAGGACAATGAAGATGAAAATTAGTGAAGAATGGTAATGATGTGTGAAAGGGAAAGGAACCAACAATGCAATATAAAGACCTCGAACACTAACATTGATATCACTTAGTGAAGAATAGTAATGATGTGTGTATGGAAGAGAAAGGAATCAATAATGCAATATACAGACCCCTACCACTCATACGGATATCAGTTAAGACTATAGAGACGACAGTGGGACCGGGTAAACATCAACCAAGTAACATTTTGGTATTTTCTATGTAGTTGTATCAGTATATCGGCGCTGTGGTCACAGGGGGATTTGGAACCAGAACGCTTGCGCTGGTTTTCATACAATCGTATGATCTTTCCGAAAGCAATGGCAAATGACACAACGTATACTTGCCTGGTATATCACACCGTTAAAACAAGCTGGGGTTGACTGCGACGTCATGTTCAGGACATGTAACTACTATTTTGTATCGGTTTATGTTTATTGTATGTGGCCACGTCATGAGAAGAAATAAATTAGAGAACTTGGTGACAACTGGCAAGATTGAGGGGAAGAGAACAAAGGGAAGGCAGAGAAGTAAATACCTGGATGGCTTGGTCAAATGGTATGGTGGAATGAAGAACACTGAGCTGACCCACGACTCTGGTGATCGCGTGAGATGGCGAAACATGATCGCCCACGCTTATCGGCTGGCGCATGAGGAGATGATGATGTGTTCTGATAAAGTGTTCTGTGCACACCTCCCAGTTACTTTTGATTGTGTTCTAGTAAAGCTGACCAGTTCTTCTTCTTTAATTCGCTGATTTACTCACAGTATTTTATAGCTTTATTGTAGTTACATCAATTTAATGTCTCATCGTTCTCAAGTAGAAAGCTGTTTGCGTATGATGTAGGTTAGGCTAATATGAAGATAAATGTTTACTAACTTGAGTGTAGCAGATTTTATGCAATTAACAAGCAAAAACACCGACGGTGATTCGATTTAATATCGCTGTTAAACAGCACGAATTAAAATTAAGAGTGATGCAGCGTTGTATTTACTGTGCATGGTGCAGAAACATTCATCATTGTAAATTTGATAATATTGATTAACATAGCCTTCCATCATTGTTATTTTCTGGCTACTGTGATAATAAATATGACAAAGGCACTGCCTTTGATTAAAATACAAATATTTAAACAAAGTATGAATTATCTGAACAATAATTGATGAAGCGCACATTTGCACGCACACACGCACACACGCACGCATGCACACACACACACACACACACACACACACACACACACACACACACACACACTAGCACGCTATTCACACGACCATGTACACGTTGCTAAAACAGCGCTGATTGTGATGGCTTGGTCGTGCATGTCGCATGCCAGATGGACGTACTATAAAATAATTATTCCTCTATGGGTAAATTATCTGGCAAGTGTTTACAGAAAAAGTATGACTTCTGCAGTTAAGATTCACAGATACGTACAGGAGAGTCATTAATTTGTTGGAAATACCCTTCTGAATCATCGCCTTCTGAATGAAATACACAAAGGTGCATTATCAGGCATCATCTTGAACTCCGTGTCAGTTGGACGTCTTACAGTGGTGTTTGTCTACCTTAGCTGAAAAAGACCATATTGTCATTTGTCAGTCCTCGAGTAGGTTAGGGGGCGTTGGGCGTCGCTGTAACGGTTAAGACTTTGCGCTCTCAACGGCATGCGCACGTTGGGGTCAGGGTTCGATGCCAACTCTCGTCGTTCGTTACGGAAGGGAAAGACTGGTCATATATTCATTCCTCCGTGCACTGAGGCCTACCAAATGTCATGACTATATATATATAATACAAGGTGTATGTTTAGTGACTGTGCTGTGTTTGAAAATATTGCCTATCCAAGTTTTGTATTTACCTATTATATTGCATGAACTAAACAAAGGGTGAATACACAACTTAGACCGGCAATATTTTCAAACACTGCTCAGTCGTTAAAAATACACCATGTTTATAATGAAACACACAAAAACAACAAAGGTAGAGGTCAGCATATGTGCTGAGGCGGAGGTTTAGTTTAGTCGACGGATCAGCATCAAGGCACACGGGTGTAACCCATAAATGCTCCGTTCTACTCCTAAGCTCAGCTCCGTGCACGAACTCCTTAGCACCGGCGAGGATCCTGAAATACTTTGGGTAGATTTTTAACTCTCACTACCCAGAGACCAGGTGAAATTTTGTTACTAGAAGTTCATGTGAAAAAATCCGGGTCCTCACCGGGACTTGAACCCGGGACCTCCAACACTCGAGGCGGACACTATACCTCGAGATCACTCAGCCCCTTTGCGGAGGTTGCTGGTTCAACCACTACACCGGCCAGGTTGACTAAAATTCTGACTTCTTGTTCTTGACTTGAATTGCAAGTACCTCAGAAGCAAGAGTGGGTTCGCCTGATGGCGAGGGACACTGGTAATAGGGAAAGCTAATCCACACGCAAAATTAAATCCAGCACACTAGACGTGACAGCACGTGCATGGACTACGGTTCAGTTCAAAGCGAGGGTATGCACAACCAGGCATGTATAGATCCTGCAGGAAATAGTAAATAAAAACACATGTACACACATGCTTAGCATATCACTCGAGGTAAACAGAAGAGAAAATATAGCGTCAGAAGTACACCCGAAAAGGAGATGTATAGTCGCAAATGTGTGCTGTTGGGTTGTTTCTGTTCATAGGGCACACTAACCTGTAGTAAGATAGGACTGAAGGAGATTTACATAATAATAATAAATTACGAGTACGCACTTTGGTCATGTCATCTGACGGATCAGTATGGTAAAAATGGCAATGATATTCTTTGCAGAAAGAAAATACATCTTTAGTCTTTGCAGAGCAATGTTTGTTCTTCTCATCCCTCTTCATCTCCTGTCAGCAATGTTTGTTCTTCTCATTGCTCTTGATCTCCTGTCAGCAATGAGTCTTGATTTTCAACTGGCTCACTCATATTTTGTAAGTTTTTTCCTTTGATAAATATATATGTTTGCATATTTGTTTTAATGGTTGGCATTATTATTATTACGTTTTTTTTAGGGGGTGCATTTATATTATACATTTTTTTTGTCTTTGGGTGCATTGATATTATACATTTTGTTTTTCATTTTGCCCTGGTAGACTTGATCAGTTTCTCATTTCCAGTTTGTATTATTAAAGGTAATACTGTGTCGTGAGAGTGAAGAAGTTCACTTGTTTTTATTCATAGTGTTACAAAAATATCTCATTGTTCTTTGATCAAAAAATGCTGGTGTTGACTTCAAACGTCCTGTAAAGGATATGCAACTAACGCGTGTGTGTGTGTGTGTGTGTGTGTGTGTGTGTGTGTGTGTGTGTGTGTGTCTGTGTGTGTGTGTGTGTGATAGTTATGAACATAATAAATATAAAGAGACGAGTTTTCTATTAGACATAATGTACACAATAAAGCCTTGTCCAGTAACAAACGGCAGCTGTGAGAATATGTCGTGAGATAACAGAATGAGATGACATAGAAAAGGAAATCTGCCGTGCAGGCAGATACTCTCCGACTTCGGAAGAATCAGCGATCCTATTACGTTAGCCAGGACCCCGAAAGGACTTGTTGCCCAGGACGCACGACTAGGACGTGTTAGTAGGTCTTGGCCGGTATAGAACATAGCCCTGGTCCCTTGAAAACACCTCTGCGTCCCCACGATAATTTATTTATTACATTGCACTTTAAAAAAGGCACAATGCTTTCAACCAGGCCATGCATGGCGTTATACCTTTCCATAGCACAAATCCTGTAGAGACCATGTATTTCCCATACACCATGATCATTCTCTCGGCCTGTCTAGTTTTCTACATGGCAAAGGTAACCACCGATACATCTGGAACAAGACAATCTGCAGAAGCTGCCGGAGCTACACACAGTGGTTTAATTGTCCTCCTGTCCGATCCTAGACACGTTTCCGACTAAGGCTTATGGCTTGGTGTGTCCTGCCATGACATTTAGTCTTTAGGTTGCATTTTCTCACACTAGGATAAGGCCACCTTCCCAGTTGTGCTTCTTCGCCTAAAGCCGTTTTCACATAGTGGGGTGTCGGGTTTGGTAAGCGCCGCCCAACATTCGGCGCTAACAGAAAGCAGGTAGTACAGTCTACTGTTATATTGTAGCTCAGTTATATATGACTGACTATCATCACTACATATAAACATATAAGCAATGTTTTTTCCCGGAAGTTGATTATTTCTTATTATTGACGTCACGATCTGAAAGTTGATACAGGCGGTTTATTACAGACTGGCTTGTAATTGTAGATGGGAGGTCGCCGTTGGGTACTGAACAAGCAAGCAGTAAATCGACTAGTTAAATTCACATTGACAAATTGTTCATGAACACGCACAGCATGTTTTGAATGGCGGTCCATTTAACAACCCATGGCTGTATCGATTACTAGTTAGTTGTTATTGGGTTTTCTTGTGTTCGGTTCACTGGTTAATGTTGAGATGTAGTCTTAGATATAAAATAAGACACAAGTATTGTAACTTTACTGGGAGAAAACAAGAGACAAGACAGTTAAAAGGGGAGTTATCCATGACAATCACACATGAAAATCAAGTGCACAAAACTGTCGTTAAACACGGTTGACTCAGGCTGTCTTCGTTAAGAATTCAAACGACACTTAAACACGAATAGTTCTATTTTCGATGTTTTAGTAATTCTTTTCCGTAAACCATTCCCTTTTAGTTTGTGTGTCACTCTTATTCCCATAACATGTAGCATACTATTTTGAATTTAGTTTTACCTTTTGCATTGTGGTGTTTTATTCTGCGTACGTGTGCGTGCGTGTCTATTTATTTATTGTTATTCAACATATCGGAAACATGGGCTTCATAATTCTTCATCATGTTGTTGGATGTTATATTGGGTGAAAGACTGCTTTCATAGACTTTTTGCATCGCGATACTTCCTGTGCCACGTCTCTTTAATGCATAATTATATGCTGCTGTTGATGTTTTCTGTTGCCGTGTTTCTTGTGTTGTATTTATACTGAAGAAGACCACCTGTTTAGAAGAGTATCTGTGTACTCATTAGTGCTTTGGATCATTGTCTGATGTAAAACTGGCTAATTTTGATTTTGTAATTAAGTTGTTGTTGCCTTTAAAATTGATTTGCATTTCTATTCGGATCTAATTGATTGTAAGTGATTGATTAACGAGAATAGAGATTATTGCTACCGGGCACAACGATATATGGTCTGTCTCTCTCAGGATATGTTACAGACCACTGGCTGATGTTTAGATGTAGTGTAACAGGTAAATATGTTATAGATCACTTGCTGGTGTTGAGATGTAGTGTAAAACATAACATAAGACAAAAGCAGTTGAATTGTGACTCTAGAACAAAAACGAAGACAATTAAACAAGGGAGTTTCACATTATGATCACACAAGAAAATTAGTTGCACAACACTAAAATAAAAAGTGATTGAACTATTCTCAAAGGTTGCCTTCGTTTAAACGACACTCAATCACGAACAGTTCTATTTTCGTTGCTGGAGTATTTAATTTCAGTAAGCAATCCCCTCCTATTTCCACAACATGTTACGTACCAATTAAATATGGTTTTATGTGTTCTGTGTGTGGCTATTACTGCGCGCTTCAGTGCGTGTGTGTACCCGCGCGCCTGTGCGTGTCTGTTTATTCATTTTTGTTAAACATAGGAAACATGCCCTTCATAACTCTCTAATCTGTCCTTGGGCGTCATAATTGAGTGCAAGTCTGTTCTTGTGGGCTATCTGCACTGCAACAACTCTTGTTCCACGTCTCTTTAATGCATCATTATATATTGATCCTTATGGTTTTGTTTTACTGCGTCTGTGTTGTATTTCACCTGGCGAAGATAACTGTTGTTTAAAAGCCTTTCCAACTGGTCCGTCTCTGTGTGCGTCATTGTCTGATGTAAGACTCTAATCACAGACGCCATCAACAAAAGAGTTCACGATTTCTTACTTGACACATTTCGCAGTCGGTGTTTACTGCAGATATATATATATATATATATATATATATATATATATATATATATATATATATATATATATATATATATATATATATATATATATATATATATATATATAATATTAAATGGACAAATAAATAATACTTTGGCTGAAATACGAAATACATAGTCGCTGATCTTGTTCCAATGTGGACAAACGTTATCCCTACGGAAGTCTAACACTTTACTTATCCGAGGGATAACTCTTTCTCTCTGTCCACTTCATATGATATTTAACTCTGCAGGACGCAAGCACCTGACAAGAAATCCTGTAATATTTTGTCTACGGCGTCTTGTTTAAATTCACTAAGGGAATAGATTGATGTAAGACTGCTTAATTTTGATTTTGTTGTTGTCTTTTGCTTTTATGCGTATTGTCTGTTAATGATATAAGGTAAATTTCACTATTTCTGTTAAGCAAGCATTCCTAGTTCGCAATCCCGCATACCCAAGTTCGAAACACAGCTGCGAGCGATTTGGCCACAGAACGTCTGCGTTTTTTACGGAATGATATATGGATCAGTCATTCAGAAAGCAGTGGTAAACTACTGAACGTAAACTTGCCAAGGGATTACAACAAATGTTGGTGTTGACGGTGACGTCCTGTAAAGGATATGCAACTAACTTTAACTTTACCTTATTGATTTTGAGGAATTAACAATCACCAACGTTACTGCACTCCGTGGATACCAATGTGTGCTCTCTCTCACAAGATATTACCGTTTTATAGGTGCTAATTGAACCGGTCTTCCTGGCGTAGGCGTTAACGTCTTTCTCCGTAATCCCGTATATTCTCGTGAGTAACGCAGCTGTGCGAGATTCGGTAGCGGATCGCGCAGCGTTAATTACTTACGGGGGTATGTGAGCCGGTCGCTCAGAAAGCAATGGCAAACTACTGAGCGTAATCTTGCCTAGTGCACCAACAGCAGCTGAAATATGCTAGTGTTGACTGCAACGTCCTGTAAATGATATGCAACATTTAACAAAATTGTGATGGTAGGTTCAATAAAGAACAATGCTCCTACAGCTACAAGTCAGACCAAATGATAGAAGCTCTTAAGTTGATGCATCAGCCTCTGTGCCGGACTCTGGTGACCTGTAGGAAGTGACGTCTATTTTGCACGCTATCTGCCCTCAGAGTCTGATCACTTGGTGCTTTTGCTTGTAATTACTTTAATGGAGCTGTCGATTTCTTGCTTCCCACTAGTAATAATATATTTCATGTGTTGTGTATGTGTTTGTTAGTTTGTTTGTTTGTTGTTTTTTTTTTTTTTTTTTTTTTTATGAGAGAGAGAGAGAGAGAGAGAGAGAGAGAGAGAGAGAGAGAGAGAGAGAGAGAGAGAGAGAGAGAGAGAGAGAGAGAGAGAGAGAGAGTTGGAAGATAGAAAGATAGTTTAGATAGACACATATATCAAGATAAGAATCTGACGTAGGATATACCAATCACGTCACATGTTCACGCTCGATCAACAGAGTATTATGACATTATAACTATACAATTTTAATAACAAGATCAAAGGAAGAGACCAAGGGGAAGACCGAGAAGTAAATACCTGGATGGCTTGACCACGTGGCATGGTCGAGACAGGAACACGAAACTGATCCACGACTCTGGTGATCGAGTGAGGTGTCAGAACATGACCGCCCACGCTTATCGGCATGGTACATGATGTATGGATGGGATTTTAATAAAGAATAACTAGAAGAATGTTGTAATAACTGTTAAAGAGAACGAACGAACTAACGAACGAACGAACGAACGAACGAACGAACGAAAATCTTTATTTTCAAATGGTTAAGAATTGGGTACGCAGGCCAGTCTGACATTCTGCCCTTCTTCTCTATTTCCTCTCATACATTCGTTCATTCAACATCACTTATGAAGCAAATTTTTGACAACAAAGAACAATAAGCATTAAAACGCATATAAAATAATCAATAACAAATGACTCATTGAGACAATGTTTAACATGGGCATTATAAATACCTAAGGAAGGTGTAACGTGCCGTACATATGGGAATGTTTGTTGGCTAGTTGTCGTTTGAGATAATTTACCGTTATTATTGTCTTTTTTTTTTTTTTTTTTTTTTTATGGGGGAATGTAGTCTGTACTGAGGTAGTGTTCAAACAGGTTGCGAATGTATGTATAATGATTGGTGGTGTCTTTGATTTCTTGTGGAAGATTGTTCCACAACTGAGCTGCAGAGTATGCAAAGCTTGTTTTATATAAGTCTATCTTAGGTTTAGGGACATGACGTATATTTGGTCGTTTGCTGTGTCTTGCATTATATTTAAACAATGGCCAAAGGTAGCTTGGAACATTTTTCGAAATAGGATTTTGTGAATTAGTTTAGCCTTATTAAAAAGTAGGTGTTTTTGGAGTGGCAGTAACCGAAGACGCTTATGTAGATTAGAATTGTCGGTAAGCTTTTCACCGGTCAGTCTGAACAAATCTGCGGTAATGGGGAATTAAACGTATGACCATCGGACATGAGGCAAGCATGCTACCCATTGTACTACTGTGGGCCCAATTAGCCGGGTATTTTGAAGAAAGAATGATCCAGAAACATCTATGATGTGTGGCTTCCCTCCAGAGAGAATGTGTGTGGGTGTGTATGTAATTGAATAGTCCGTGAGAAGAATGTGTCTGATTTAAAATTGATGTTGTCTGGATGTAGATGTCATCACTAGGAGACGGATTACACTGAATAAATTATATGGCTGTCTGTAGATGTTTGAACTCTGAAGTAAATGAAAAACAGAGTAATCGTGTTTGTTTTCCATTGATTGGAATCATTGGATAAACGTAGACAGGCAAAGGTGGCAGTACTCATTTTGAAATACACGACATAGTCAACAACACAGCAAATTGGTATTTGTCTTTCGTTAAACTCAGGATTCTGACAACTCTTTTCCCAAGCAGTCATTATCATTTTTGATAGTTGAATAATTGTTAGGGTATTATGTGTAGAAAAAGAGGGATCCTGCAATAAACAAAAGAGAATCAGGTGAGTATTTCCAGTCATACCCAGAAGTTCGTCCTCACCACTCATTTTCCACTATTATCCAATTCAAGACCTCCTTCAAGTCACAAAGAACAGATCAAGAGGCGATCTGCCACAACAAGACCCCATTATCCCTGACAAGAGTTAGTTTTCCCAGTATAATCAAAGACAGAAAACCATTGGCCTTCGATACAAATCATAAATAGAATCGAAACAATGATAACAATTATCATCCTCTTAGAACCAATCATCCTAATATATTATGCCTAAATACGGAGAATAATTACCAAACTAACCAATTGAACCAGGGTATATAGAAAGCACCGGATTATGTCTCGCCACAGGATGGAAAGATGAATTTAACTAAACTCTCATAGAAAGGAGTCAATCAATTTCTATTCACCCGTAGAGTTAGATTTCAATCGCATTCTTGCAATAGTCTACCCCCTACAAGGATTCGGGATCCTATAGAGCCCAAGAAAACTAATAGAACAGTTTATTTCAATATCTCTAGCCATTTTTGTACCCGGCCTAACAGACGGTTGACCTATCCGAGCAGAAATGAAATGACAGCACCCTCATTTATTCGTTCATTCACAGGAAAAGGGATGTTCGGTCTGGTTGACCACCTAGGATGATTATATGCTGACTTGTCTAAGAGAACAAAACTTCCCAATTAAAACTGATATATCTTCCTGAGAAAGGATTGTCTAGGATTTCGTAGATAACTAAGTCCATCGGATCCCCCCCCCCCCCCCCTCAAAGTCTAGCAACTGGCAATGGTTAGTAATCTAACGTATAACGCATACGTGGCGCATAATCGTGCCGTTTTTGTTTTTTTTCAATGACAAAACTAGTACAACGGAGATTCCCTACCCCAGCAAGATGCACACTTGCGGAAAAAAATACACATTAGGACAGGATAGATATGCATCACTATAATAATTATAATATATATGCATACATATAAATATGATTTATTACTATTCACCAGGGAATATCAGTATTATCCCTGCAGGCAATGGTATAGAGAAAATCACTGTTGAATGTTATTCATCCGTCTTGAGAGTGGCTGATTCTGTGAACATCACAGTTAGTAGCCCTGGGTACACAGAGGAACACGTGACCAGTCTTTACCTCCCGTAGCGAACATCGAGAACTGACATAAAAGCATCGCCCACCTGGCTCATGCCACGGTCAGAGTAAAGTATTATTCATGACACACAAACGCTAACTGCAGGTTCCTGCTAGGTATATATACACGGTCTACTCTGCTAAACAAAGATGATTTTGTCTGATGTTGTTTGTTCCTAGACACACATTCTGGCTTACTTTGTCGTGTGCTCATTTCTCATGTGCCATGGGACTGAAATAAACATATTTTCTGTTGCAACTACTAGGTATGATGGATTGTAACGGCTGAGAATACTTTGTTTTCCCGTTCCAGATTAGAGCTTGTTACAAGTTGCGCGTATAGAGACACTCTTTCTCAGCCTATGAAACTGCCCAGTCTATAGTTATTCTTATACCGCTATTACTGTCGCTAGCTAATACTGAAAATATAATTGACTGCTGGTTTCATTTGCATGAAACTCGTCTCCGAAACTCCAAACCCCATTCTACTATCAAACGACCAAATTGTATACTATACTACTGGTTAGACGAGTACCGTTAAGCTCAATGACACCTGGCATTCCGCTGTCGAAAATGTATGTTTAAAAAGCCACCAATGAAAACGATATAAACATCTTGATATAGGGTACCATGTTACTGCCGGAGAAAACATCCGGAGATATGACCCGGATGGGCCCACCCCAGAGAGTGTCGGGAAGATCACGGGTAGAAACAATCCTGGTAGTATGGCAGATCAGAAGTCTAATGTCATGTTTGTATGAGATTGTATCACTGACAAGTGACTCGGCTAATCATTACATAATTTGAATCACCTAATTGTAATCTTTTCTCCTGCCCGGTTGATTGCATGCAACTCGATCAGTAAGATGACGTCATATCTAAGTTGAACAACTATGTCTGTTGACCTTTTTTTGCTAAACGAATAAGAATTCACTTAAAACAACGAGCATGGTTCCAGGTGCGGAGAATAGACACAACATCATGTTGCAGGTCCATTGTAGAGTGTCGCTCTCATCACGACCTGTCGAAAAGTGGCTCAATCCTTTGATAGTTGATACCATTGTGTAGTGTGAATATAAAGATACGTAAATGGACAAAACATGTACCATTATATAGTGTGAATGTATTGATATAAAAGTACAAAAATATGATTACTTCGTCTGAATGTATAGATACAGAAATTAATAAATAATTAGCCATTAAACATTACGAATGAATAGACTTTAAAAATGAACAACAATTTACCATTACCCAGTATGAATATTTCCGGTCTCTGTGGCAAAGGCGTTTCGAACGGGGGTTCGTAATTCCGCTTACCTGCATTCAAAACACAGCTGCGACCGATTTAGCAGCAGATCGTGTCGAGCTGGATTTTAACGAATGGGAGCTGGTCGTTCAGAAAGCAATTGCAAACTACTGAACGTAAACTTGCCAAAACATCAAAAGACATCAATGCTGGTGTTGACAGCGATGTCCTGTAAAATAGAATATGAAAAAGGAGAAAAGAATGTATATTGATTAGTTGGATTTTAGGAACTGTGCTGAATTGATTACGCTTCATGACAGAAATGAGACAGTAGATTCGTTAACAACGACGCGAACCTCGCCTTCATCAGACACAACACACATATCTTCAGTTTGAGGAGATAAACTTATAGGCGATTCCTTTTAATGTTGCTTTTGATTTTGGCAGTTCAGAATCTGAAGGCTTAGCGTTGTCTGGCAATAGTTTGGTTAGTGGAGTTTAGAAAGAGGAGACAATGAACGGTCGTTTCAGCAGTCTTTGATCTTTCTGTAAGAATTTTTTTATGAAAGGCTATCCTCTCTCATTTCCCTGTCATTTGGGATCCAAATCCCAATTAGCGAAAATCATCCCGGTTCCGTCTTTTAATTCTGAACGAATTGGAAACTGGGTGAAAGTCGTATTTTCAGGCCCTTTCTGGTGGTCATATGAATGTTGGTCATATTATATTAGTGGAGGTCAGCATGGCCGAATGGATAAGAATGCTTGCTCTCAAACAAAAATGTGGAATAACATGTTGACATCTCGTTCTTGACTTCGGGACGTAAATTACAATTATCTCTCAAGTCGAAGTGGTTTCATCTGATGGCGAGGGACACCGGTAATATGGAAATCTAATCCACGCGCAAACAAATCAGTCCAGTGCACTAGATATACGTAGTAGTACATTTATGGACTACAATTGAGTTCAAAGAGAAAACATGAAAATAAATATTATATTAGTATTTGTTTAAATCCGATGAAACTTTGAGGGTGTGGTTTAATAGAAAAGTGATTGAAATTCTTTGGACAGCCAAAATTAGCAATCTGGATACTTTGAAGGAGGCTAAGTCGCAAAAACAACTTATTACAAATGTCAGAAAGAGGCAGTCATAATTTTGTTGGCCACATTAAGAGAAGACAAAAGCTAGAATTTGTTGAGACAACTGAAAATATTTGTGGACAGGGAGGTAGATGAAGACAGTCTTGTCTCATGGTACGGAATCAGTCCGCTCATGAATTGATACATGCCATTGGAGATCGCATAATGTGAAGAAGCGTGTCGGTAAGGCACTTGATGCTGATGATTATATTCGGGGCACATCGTGGGATTTAATAAGTTATGTCACATTCTTACATTCGAATTGATAAGAGCGCTCGCACTTAAACTTTCGGTGTGCTAGCTAGCATATTTGACCCCTACTCCGGTCAGTCGATTTAAAATGTTGACTTATTGTCCTTGACTTTGTGACGTAAATTTCAAGTTGAGTTGAGTTAAGATAAGACCTGGCATCACTGCATTCAGGATATTCCCATACGCGCTCCGTCCCCTCGTTCAAAGGCCAGCGAAGAGTCGCACTACTAATCGTTCCCACCGCTTGCTGATTGAAAGTTCTCCCAGTCTTCCCTCTCAGTTTTTAGATTCTACCAGAACCCCTACCAATCCCCCGCTATCACATCCTTCCCACATACCGTATCTCAATCCGTTCCCCAACCTTCTCCACCTGATCCCATAGGTCAAAGATCACCTCCCCGAATGCCAAATTACAGTAATCTATCAACAAGAGGTGCATTCCGTGCCAGCCTATCAGCCTGTCTCCCCCCCCCCCCCCCCCGTCATAAAATCCATACAAATCCATACAATTCTCACAATCTGTGACCTCTGAAGCGAGGTGAGCCATTCCACACGAAACATTCCTTTCTCTACATACTAAGCATACTCCTTGAGTCCGTGATGAAGACAATGTGTATCGCAGTGGCCTCTCTAACTAACGGAACGCCGCTGCGACGACTTCCACCTCCATTCTCATGCTGGATGTGGTAGCCTCATATGCCACTCTCCTTTTATTAAGAATCGTCCATCAGCCATCGCAATGAAACCCCAACCATTTTCTGTTTCTCATCACTTACCTATCAGTATAGATCACTGTGTCACCTTGATGTGTTTTACTCTGGATCAGTTGTTGCACCTCAAACGCTGTGCGTCCCGCTGCCCATTCTCTGCACTCACGACCCAGTGTTACTATTATATTGTGCCAGGTTGTCATGTCTTCCGGTACTTCAACCCACTCTTTTTCACGACTGATGGCCTCTAGATAACACACCTGATGTATATATATTTCTGCCTGTGCCATCCAGGACCTGCCTCGTTTTAGTCAATGACCCTTGAACATATCACTGGCTTCATGCAGGGGATGAACCCTATTTGCAGCAATTCTCGGGTACCATTTGGCTTGAGGGACCCGATGCTTTTCGCCATTGTTGGTAGCGCCAGGATATGCCTCATATATAATACGTAAATTACAAGTACTTCAGAAGCCGGAGTGGCTTCGCGTGATGGCGGGGAACACTGGTAATTGGGACATTAACATAAGTATTGGATGTTCATGAATAAGAAAGCATGCATTAATAGACATTGATTGATGTTCACGAAATACATTACTATATATTGATGAATACCTTGGTATATGATATACATTATTGGGCATTGATTGATGCTAAAGAGTAAGATTCCTGTATTACTATACATTAGCAGATGCTCAAGTATAAGATATACATTAATAGTCATTGATGGATGCTAAAGTGTGAGATAACGTCATTTAAATATATTGATGGATATTTAAGTATAACATGACATAGCTTAATGTATTTTGATGGCTTCTCAAGTATAAGATAACATTCATTGCTGTATATTGATACATACTGCAGTATAAAATATTATACGTTAACACATGTTATGAAGGATGCTCAAGTACAAGATAACAAACATTAACATATATTGATGTATACTCAAGTATAAGATAACAAACATTAATTTATATTGAAGCAAAATGAAGTCTAAGGTAACATACATTTATTATACTTTTGATGGATTATCAAGTACAAGATAACATACATTAATGACACATCGTGTGTGCCGTTGTGTTTGATCCTCATTAAGAATAAGGGTTTATTTGTTGTAAAGTCTCCTACACTACATGGCCACTCCATTGGCAAGCGACTATATCAACAAGGGGGAAAAAACGATCCCCGCACAAATAAAAAATGGTACGGATGCAGTGACGAAGACAAACAAACAAACAAACAAACAAAGATGTCTGAACGAAAAAACGCTAAACGTTAAAGATGCTAGAAAGAGAAAACAACGTATTACACAATCCTAGCTCTGAGGCATAAATCTACGGCTTCTATAAATCGCTGGGAAAGACCCTTGGGCCAATCAAAAGGCACGTGACATAAAATAAAGATATTGACAGTCCTTACAGGAAAGAAGCAGGGAAAAGGTCAGCATGGCCGAATGGATAAGAACTCTCGTTCTTAAACAGCCGGCGTGCTGATGCCAATGTAAGGGGTTCAACTCCTAGACCGGACAGTTTGATTAAAGTGTTGACTTCTCGACCTTGTCTTAGAGACGCAAAGTACGTAAAGTATCACTCAAGTCCAAGTGTGTTCTTCTGTTAGTGAAGGAAACTGTTAATAGGGAAAGCTAATCCACACGCAAAATTCAATCCGATACTGTTAGAAGTATTTTGTATGGACTACGCTTGAGTTCAAGGACGCTTGAGTTCAAGGCGAGAGAACGCCAAAGAAGAAGAAAAAGGAATTAGTTGATGTTCTAGATAATAAAATAACTGACAACTATGTTCACACCAGGATTTGAGTCTGTTATCTCCACTGACAATAGCGCCTAGCTGAAGGGCAATGTACTTATGTACATGACAATATCACCAGTTTGACTCACCAGTAGATTACCTCATTAATTTATAATCATTCGTTTGTCATAGTCCGTCATTATATTTCTATGACACATATATATGGGGCTGTGACGAAGGTGTTAGGCTGCAATTCGTAACTCCGCATACCGCGATTGAAACACATCTGTGGGTGATTGTGAAACACACCGCCTTGAACTAGTATTTCATACAATGGTATGAGTGCCGGTCGTTCAGAAAACAATGGCAAACTACTGAACGTAAAAATACCAAGAAATCATACACAGCCAAAAAATTGCTAGGGTTGACTGTGACGTCTTCTGTAAAAAACATATGCAGCAAATATGGTTTTACCTAGTACATCTGTACATAGTTTTTCCGTCGTCTGGCTAAAGTCTGTCTAACTCTGGCCATTTCTCCCGCCTCATACACTCTCATGGCCAAGGTGCCTGCGATATCATGTGTCCGTCTCTCTCTCTCTCTCTCTCTCTCTCTCTCTCTCTCTCTCTCTCTCTCTCATTGTGTCTGTCCCTTTCATCTCTCTCTAATCCCGCTCCATCTCTCTCTGTCTTCGTCTCTTTCCGAGTCTGTGTGCGTATGTCAGCCTATAATCCCTTCCTCCCTTATATAATTTGAAATATTCAGTCTGAAATGCCAGAGGGTTGATGAACATTCAATTTACAGGATAAAAAGTTATGGCGTAAAAATGTGACAGAACGAATGAAACAGGGGTGACGGATATGTGAGGTAAAAAGTGGCAGAGAGAGAGAAAGTATGTGTGAGATAGAGAGAGACCGGAATAGCGAGAGTGTTGAAAGAAATAGCGGTGGAAAATGCGAGAGAGATAGTGACAGAGTGACAGAAAGAGTGTTTGAAAGAGAGTGATAAAAAGAGGAACGAAGAGACGAAAAGAGAGATAGAGAGAGAGAGAGAGAGAGAGAGAGAGAGAGAGAGAGAGAGAGAGAGAGAGAGAGAGAGAGGGGCAAAATGAGAATAAGAGATTGATAGAAATACCGGCAGAGAAAGCTAAACGGTCAGAAAATGATTTGCAGAAAGTGTGATTAAAAGAGGCAGAGATCAACTGAAAGAAAGAGCGGCAGAGTGAGCAAGAGAAAGGGTGACAGAGAAAGTTATAGAGAGATGGGGTGATGAGAAGAGAGAGTGACAGGGAGAGAGAGTGTATGAAAGAACAACAATGATAATGATTTAGAGGAAGAGTAGTAGGTAGAGAGAGAGAGAGCAATAGAGAGATAGTGTGTGTGGAGAGAGACAATATGGCAGAGAAGAAGAGGAAGAAAGAGTGGCAGAAATATAAAGAGAGAAAGAGTGGCAAAGAAGTAGGGAAACAAGAGTCCTAGAAAGAATTATAGTTTTAGATATAGAGAGAAAAAGAGTTGTATACAGATTGAGAGAAAGATAGAGGGAGAGAGACTGAGAGACAGACAGACAGAGATACAATGAGAGTATATCAGCATTGCAACCCATTTGTACGTGTATTTGATTATCGCCCTGTCAATCTGCCCATCATTGGAACCAATGAACGCATGCCTGATTGATTCTAAACCGTCTTCCCAGCTTCTGCTCTCTACTCCCCATCCCACCCCCCCCCCCAAAAAATGTTGAATTACGCCCCCCCCCCCCCCCCCCGCCCCCCCCCCCTTACATTTTCTTTTAATTTGTCCCATGTTCTTCTTCTCCCATATTTCGCTCATTCTCGATTTGTCTCCGTTATTCCTGATATAAAAAACATTACAACTTCCACTGCCATTCCATCAGTCGTGTGTCTACAACAGGCAGATTAGTCCCTCAGGATAAAACTAGCGCCAAGTCTGGAACTTTCCATGAGATTCTAGAACAATGGCCATTCATTAATCATGCAATTTGGACCTTGAGGTTCTGAATCTATTGATTGGATGTAACTTTCACCAAGTGTAATACTACTGAATACATTTAGATGGGGCGGGGTGGTCGTGGCCAAGAGGTTATATGGCCCGCTTAGGTTTAGAAGTTACCGGGTTTGATTCCTGAATGGGGCTGGCAATTTTTTTTTTCAAAAACCAGTGGTATCTAATAATAGCACACATGCCCCTGATCTCGTGGGTTGTGAGATCAGATAACCAACCTTCTCGGATACAGGCGAAAAAAACAAGAGGTTATTTGTGCAGGTTGCACGCGTTACAGATTCTACGACAGTTGGAAATAGCAAAGAACGAACGAACGAACAAACGAACAAACAAACTTTATTTTAAAAGGGTAACAAATTGGGCACGCAGGCCCGTCTTACATTCGGCCCTTTCAATCACTCATCTTTCATTCATCAAATGTGCATGTTACATTAACATGGGGGGAAAAAACATTGTCAAATGGATTTTGTAAGCATAAACAATGCATATTACGCATGATACATTCACATGAGAAAACAAAAAAAAAAACATTATCAAATGAAAGTTGTAAACATAAACAGTGCATATGGCAATGTTGTGAGACACATCCCCCATCCACCCTCATATCCCGCAGCCACCAATACATCCCCCACCCACCAAATCTTCCCCACCCACCCACACATACCTCGACGCACTCACACAGAACCAGGCAAACATACATGCCTCCACCCACCCAGTGATGCCCCACCCACACACATTTCCCCACCCACACACATTTCCCCACCCACACACACATCCTCACACACCAAGAAGAAGAAGAAGAAGAAGAAGAAGAAGAAGAAGAAGAAGAAGAAGAAGAAGAAGAAGAAGAAGAAGAAGAAGAAGAAGAAGAAGAAGAAGAAACCACAAACACATACCCCCTCCCCCAACCCACACATCCCGCACCTAACCACACACATATCCCGCACTCTCACAATTTTCCCCACCCACCCACACACACATCAGCCAACCTACACCCACTCACCCACCCAATATTCGCCATCTCTCAACTACACATCCCCACCTATACACACATCCCCACCTATAAACACATCTCCCCACCTGCCCACACATATCCCCCACCCATAAACACCCAAAAAACACACACCTCCCACCCACACACACCCCGCCACCCACATATACCCCACCCACACACATCCGCCGCTCACACACATCTTCTCACAACTACACACCTCCCCCACCCATACACTCATCTCCCACCCACACACCCCCCGCCACCCACATATACCCCACCCATACACATCCGCCGCTCACACACATCTTCTCACAACTACACACCTCCCCCACCCATACACTCATCTCCCACCCACACACCCCCCGCCACCCACATATACCCCACCCATACACATCCGCCGCTCACACACATCTTCTCACAACTACACACCTCCCCCACCCACACACTCATCTCTCACACACAAGAGTAGACCGTAAGACTGGTGCTATGATAAAATTGTCTACCAACGGGTAGACGGGTGTTTGTAAAGTCTCACTACACTTTATATGTAGAACACATTTGTAAACTGAAGTACATGACGTTATCAAATAAATGTGCTCCACAGTCCATCGTGAAGCATTATGCAACGAATGGCCGTCGTCTGCTGGAGTAATTCTTTGCACTCTAAACAGAATGGTGTTATCAACAGAAGAAAAAAAAATTTTTTTTTTTTTGGGTTGAACATGTATTTCGAAGTGGCAGTCAATACATACGGATGGTTGTTAAAAGATTTATAGCAATATTTCTTGATAAACAACCTACTCATCGCCCGTGGTGGACATTTCCAACACATGTTGTAATGAATACTTAATTGCTACTGTCCAGCTTCCCCAAGTGTTAGACCAACAACTAATTTAATGTATCTTCTTCTTCTTCTTCAGCGTTCCGAGCCATTGAGGTTCTTTGCTGCAAATACAATCCGTCTCCATTCGTCTCTCTGGTGGACCTTCTCTTGCCAGTCGTTGATTCCAAGTGCTTGTAGGTCTGTACATGTATTATCTCTCCACCGCCTTCTTGGTCTACCTCGGGGTCTACGGTCATTTATTTCCTGAGTGTAAGCGAGTTTTGTTTCCCTATTATCTTCCATTCTTTCTATATGCCCCAGCCATTGTAGTCTATTAGCCTTCATGATACCAGTGATTAGCGGGGACTTAAACAGATCATAAATGTCTTTGTTACTTCTTCTTTTCCACTCTCCACTTTGTGTATCCCTAATGGGTCCAAAGATGCGTCTTAAAATTTTGTTCTCAAAGGTTTGTAACAAGGCTTCGTCTCCTTTCGTTGTACTCCAGGTTTCAGAGCCATACAGCACAACTGGTCTGATCAGTGTTTTGTATATTGTGATTTTGGTGTTACGAGATAGCGCCTTTGATTTTAGTAGATGTTGTAGTGCATAGTATATCTTATTTCCAGAGTTGATTCTAGTTTGTATTTCTTCCCTTATGATGCTGGAGCAGTTGAAGATTGTACCCAGGTATTTGTATGTTTCCGTTCTTTTAATGGTCATATTATCTATTTGTATGTGGCCAGAGTTTCTAGCCATTCCGTCTCTTGAAATTACCATATATTCTGTCTTATCTTGGTTGATAACCAGCCCCATATGTTGGGCTTTTCCCTTTAAGTGAGTCAATATTTCCAATGTCTTTTGTTCACTTTGCCCTACAATATCTATATCATCTGCATAACCAAGCAGCTTGGATGTTCCTCCAATATCACATTCCTCCTTTACCTTCCTTACAACTTTCTCTAGAGCCAGATTGAAGAGTAGCGGCGATAGTGCATCACCCTGTTTCAAGCCAGATGTTATTTGGAAGGGGTCTGATTTCCTGCCTTTATATGTTACTATATTATAAGTATCTTCCATGCATAGTCTGGTCATGTTGATTAACTTCCTTGTTAATGTATTGTTAAGCAAATTTTTTTTATGACATCATGTACTTTAGTTTTCAAACTTATTCTACATACAAAGTGTAGTGAAACTTTACAAGCACCCGGTATAAGCGTTCCCTTGGGGTGAATCTGTCAGGAGGAAGCAAAACTGAAACAAGTGTATGTTTAAGTCGGACTGGCTGCTGACCTTTGAGGTTCATAAATGGACGCGCGGCACTCCCCTCCGAAGCAGAACACGAGAAAGTATATAAAGGTAGCGTCCTTCCAAAACTGGTATGTGTGGAACAATTGCAAGTAAGTAAAATGCCCGTTTATACCATTGGATGTACTGAGTATATGATGCTACACACAATTCTGTATAGACAATCTGGCACTCTTGGGGTGATATTAATGTTACGCATGCCGCCTTCACTTCTTAATATATTTCTTGGCATCCATTTTAGACTTGTCAATTTTTTTAAAAAGAAATCCGTTCTGGTGCGAATTCGAATTCATGACGAGTAAGCGTCTAGCCTCTACCCTATCGCGACTGTAAGAACGGTAATCAGGTTAAGTAGCCTCTTTAGTAGCTTAAGAAATTCTTTCTGTCAACAGCCGTGCAATATGGGTCATAAGCTATTGTCCATATGTATTAACTGATTCATTGCCAATCAGAAAGGTAGGTTTGGACCAAATATTGTTCACAATCAAATGAACACGTATTAATTATTTTAGAAAAGTTAACTGGGCATTAATATTGCAGAAGATACTACGAAACAAAACAAATAATACAATGACCCCAGTGTGCCGATATATCGGCGCTGTGTTCAAATAGTAATTCACATCTGACGATATATTATCCTTCAGCGCCGACCAAGTTAATCAACGCATTGTGTGTGTGTGTGTGTGTGTCTCGTTTGTGTGTGTGTGTGTGTGTGTGTGTGTGTGTTATTATAACAGTTATGTTTGGTCTGATCATTCTAAAACGCTCTAGCTAGATATTTTAAAGTGCAGTATGGCGTACGTTTGGAAAAAATTAAATGTATCAGTGGTTTCAAAAGAATATTATTGGAAGGCATGGTTCCTGGAATAAGAGGAAAGGATCGACCAGCATGACGGTTAACGCGGGACCTGAAAGACACCGTGAGCATGTAAATGGATGAGGCAAGGGAACTGGCAAAAGATCCAGTCTTTGGGTTGGGACTTGATGACAGCGAAGTTCTGCCAAAGATTACTTTCGTCATTATGAGTGTAACATAATATAATAGCACCCACTGATTATTTGAGACACCACGAAATTATGTACGTAAAAGAATGGACTTATGTACTTTGGCCTTTTGCTCCCAAATTGTCTGCCTGCCTGCCTGCCTGCCTGCCTGCCTGTCTGTCTGTCTGTCTGTCTGTCTGTCTGTCTGTCTGTCTGTCTGTCTGTCTGTCTGTCTGTCTGTCTGTCTGTCTGTCTGTCTGTCTGTCTGTCTGTCTGTCTGTCTGTCTGTCTGTCTGTCTGTCTGTCTGTCTGTCTGTCTGTCTGTCTGTCTGTGTTTTCTTGAAACAATCACAACTTCTGACGGATGATGTCTGTAGAGATTTGCCTTTTGCGCGACGAACGCATACTCACTAATATCAAGCTGTCAACAGAGTGAGGGAAAAAAAAAAACAGTTTTAAGTACTACAAGTTGTATATAGAACCTATAACACTGTATGAATGTGCAACATAAACAATATATAGTCATGCTGAGAAGCATCTAATGACAGTTTGAAAATGAGTTCTGAGGAAATTCAAAGAATACCATCGACCGTCAGACAAATGAAATTAATAGCGTGTCGAGAAATAAATGAAAACCATATATTGGTAAGAGAAACTAATCGTGGAGTGTCCAGATTTTGGGGTCTACGTCGTAAGGAGAAATTAAGCCGCAAACTTTTAATGACAACTGGAAAAACTGATGGGAAAAGAGCAAGCAGAAGACAAAGCGATAAATGCGTGGATGACTTGTCAACATATCATAATCAGGACAAGAACAAAGAACTGATACATGACTCTGGTGATCCCGTGAGATGGCCATGGCCCACCACTCCTTTCGGCATGGTATATAATGATGATGATAACATATGTGTATAGACATTACCTGTTCATATTTCCTATGGGAGGTTCGCATGGTTGAATGGACAAGAGAGCTCGTTCTTAAACTTCTGGTCACTGATGGCGAGGTACCGGGTTTAACCCCTACACCGTTCAGTTGCTGGTGAGCCGGGGAATGAACAAGCAGACAGATTGGCTGGCTCTGCAAAACTTGGTGGAGTATTGATACATGATAAGGCAGACATGGTTGCCGCCTTGTGGAAGCACGTGTACACCTCGGAGGAGCAAATGGACCACCATAGTCTGGCAAGAATGCGACAGCGAGGAGTGACGAGGGGATCTGGCCGATGCTCGACGCTTAGAGGAAAGGCGAGATGCACATATAACCAGATTGCTACTGGTACTTTTGGGGTTGGAACTCTTCGCTGGCTTCTGAGGATGGGGACGGAGCGCTTATAGGAATGCCCCGAATGCTGTGATATCGGTTCCTAAATCAATCAATCAATCAATCAAACCGTTCAGTTGGACTACAATGTTGACTTTTCGTTCTTGATTTGGGTACGTCAATTACGAGGACCTCAGAAATTGGAGTGGGTTTGCCTGCTGGAGGGAGCCATTGGTAATAGGAAAAGCTTATCACACGTACAATTCAGTCCAGTGCACTCCCCAGTAGTAGCACCTTTATGGACTACGCTTGAGTTCAAAGGGAGCGAACGAGAAAAAAAATATGCCTGTGTTTTTGCAACAATACATTGTTCTTTATTAATTCGGTCGTAATGTTGTCACATTTTGTCTTTAATAACACTCAAATACCCAACACCAAATGATATTACTTTGTAATTTGAAACTAATGAATGATATTTCCATCTTTTTTCTATCGTTATCGGAAGTCTCTGAATGCCTATTTGTCTGTGTGTATGTGTGTATCCGCCAGTCTTCTCTTCCGCTCCCGTATATTGGAGGGAGCGTTCTAATCGTAGTGTTAGATGTCGCAACAATAATGAAATTTTAATGTACAGACAAATTGAATGTTTGCTCTTATTTCTTATTTAATTTCAAATATATCTATATGGAAGTTTAGTTTTCAGTAATTTGAGATTGTTGACATTTATTGTTTTTGTTAACTTGTGTATGTTTGCATTTAAAGTTTTTAATAATTTAGTATGAAGGTATTTCTTCTTTTCACTTAATTCTGAATATAGGTAAGCAGTTTTCAATAACTAGAAAATGTCGGTATTTGCTATATTTATTAACTTGTGAATGTATTCTACTTATTCCTCTTCTACCATTTTCAGACATTAATGTGAATCAATGTACAGAAATCAATGTACAAAATGGGGTCTGTGTGGTCTCGAGATATGGTGTCAGCCTCAAGTGCTGGAGGTCCCGGGTTCAAGCCCCCGTGAAGACCGGGATTTATTTCACGTGGACTTCTAGTAACAAAATTTCCCCTGGTCTCTGGGTAGTGAGATCGGACGACCGTATGTATTGTTACGCACGTAAAATATCCCTTGGCAGTTGGAAATCGAAAAAGAGTAGCCTAACGGCGCTGCCCGGGCAAAATTTTGAGTTAAAAATCTACCCAAAGTATTTCAGGATCCTCGTCGGTGCTACGTAGTTCGTGCACTGAGCAGAGTTTCTCCAGACTCAGGTTTGAGTTAGGAGTAGAACGGAGCACTTATGGGCTACACCCGTGTGCTGTGATGTTGATCCATCGACTAAACTAAACTAACTAAACTAATGTACAGAAATCAGCAGTCAACGTGAGTTTGTTGACTTCTCTATAAAGTTGACCTCAACTGGAGCGGGCGAAGGCTGCGAAACGTGGGGAAGAAAAGTTGACAAGCTGAGAAATATTTAAAGGCAGCGGACATGTGGTTTCTTAAGGAAATGTCATACAGGAGAACCAATAAGCATGTCCTAGAAGAGACAAATGAGACAAATTCTTAGTAACGCTCTAACCTACCATGCATGACGCAAGAGACGACAACAGAAGGTTGGTTTTGGAGCTGGATGCTCCATCTCATAGAATGCAAGATCAAGCCAACCATGAACAAGTCTTGTGACTCAGTCAGCTAAAAGGAAATGAGCATGTCCTAAAAAGAAATGACGGCATGCATAGAAAGCTGCAAGGAGCCAGACGATCAACGAACTTCATTTCTCCTAGGCCAATCTCCAGAACTGGCACTTAAAATGTTAGAACTATATAGAAATTTGTAAATATGAGACAGAGGGTGGAAGAAATGAAGTATTGTTAGATTAGCATTGTGACATTATGATAAAGAAGTTGGAACGGAACAGGCAAAAAAACATCCAAGCACAGCTTAGTAAACAGTGCTGTTCTTGCACCATACATATGAAATACCTATTACTGTGAAAAGAAAAATAGAAGGGAGGGGAGACGAAGATAACACACAAGGAGTAGAGAATTAGAGATAGAGATATGGGAAGGATATGCAGTCAACTGCAGTCAGTAGTGACAGAGAAAAGCTTGACGTCAGTTGGTTAAGAAGCAATGCTTCTGCTTCAATAGAGAATAATGAATTTTAAAAAGCGAAGAGAGAGAGAGAGAGAGTGTGTGTGAAACCTGGAGATTGGCAAATATTAACAATGCATGTCAAATGTCTCGAAAGAGACCACCCGCTATTACGGGGGTTCTTTTAGTTCCTTTTCAAACTAGCATCCTAGAAAAATGAAACTTCACCCTGTTTGTGAAAAGGCAGACGGGATTTACAATATGAATTATGTAGATTAAATTCTCTGTTTTATATATCTTTAGGCTTTAAAAACAATTTCATATAGCTGATTGCCTGTTATGATTTCCGAATGCTAAGCGCATTAGCGGGCTTTTTTTTTCTTTTCGTTGCCAGAAGCCGCTTGATATTTTATTGTTTTTATTATCTTTGAGGTAATTTCAGGATATTAGGAAAGCTGTCCCTTCTTTTACAGTGTTAAAAAACGGAACTCTGTGCATTTTGGCAGAGAGCTGAAAATCAATATTACTAGGATTTGGAATAAAATCCATCTCAGCTGAACTATGACACTCCTTCTCTTCTCTCTCTCTCTCTCTCTCTCTCTCTCTCTCTCTCTCTGGGAGGGTGGGGAGGTGTGTGTGTGTGGGGGATGTGTGTGTGTGTGGAGGATGTGTCTATGTGTAGGGGGATGTATGTGTGGGTGGGGATGTGTGTATGGGTGGGGAGATGTATGGTTAAGAGCTGTTTGGTTGGGGATGGGTGACTGGGGGTGTGTGGGTGGATGGGGTGTGTGTATGAGTGTGTGGGGGAATGAGTGTGTGGGGGTTGTGTGGTGGGTTAGGGATGTGTGGGTGAGTGGGGAATGTGCCTCATAACATTGTAATATGCATTATTTATGTTTACGACATTCAACGTCACTTTCACACTCAAAAATAAAATGTACAGCTTCGATCGTGATCAACGACCGTGTTCATTTATTGCAAAATATTTCAGAAAAAGTTATTAACACTGACTGGACATGCAAGATGCATTCTTCCTGAAACTTTTGTAGCGTTTTCCCGATTTTCTATGCACTTCGGATCCTATCGTCTCCGAACGCTGAGATAATTCTGCAATTATCATGATCTGCCCACCTCGTAATTAAAGTGCATTAGAGGTTATTTCAGACGTGATGATTTCGGCATGGACAGTAAATTACTGGTTGGCAGGCTTCAACAGAAAAATACAACTGTCGTTGAAGGCTGTGGAAGACATTTAATTTGTTGAAAATATTGGTAACTTGAGGAAATTGTCAATAATGCGTATTCTCGTGAGGTAAAATCATAGAAGATTGCAGAGACTATGCATTGGGGATGTGTGATAAAGATAGAAATATAACCATTCATAAATAGTGTGGCATATAATAAGTAAGGGCATATTAGATTTAGATTACGAAGAAATAAAAAGAACATTCTAACAGAAATAAGACAGACAGACAGACAGACAGACAGACAGACAGACAGACAGACTGACTGACAGACAGGCTGACAGACAGCTGGCGGACAAATAGACAGACAGACTGACAGACATCCGGGCGGACAGACAGACAGGCAGCCGGGTGGACAGACAGAAGACGGGCGTACAGGCAGGCAGGCACGCAGGCAGACGTGAGCATGAACTGACGGGCGACTGGACGGACGGGTAAGCGGGTGAGCAGGCATACAGGCTGGCTGACTGAATAACTAACCAACTAAAAGATAAAAAGAACCAAGCTTGTAGGAAAGAAATTAGAAAAAGTTTGAGAAAGAAATGAAGAAATAAAGTAACGAATGCAGAAATAATTAAGCACCGAATACGATAACATCAGTAAACTAGAAAAAAGAGGGAACGTTTTCTTTAAATTAAGAAATTAAGAAAGATAGAAAAGAAAACCAAGAAAGAAAGAAAGGAAGACGGAAACAAAGACAAAATGAAACAATGGAAAACAAAAACATAATACCATGTAGGTATATGGAGATCTTTACCACAATCAGTGTCGATTAGCTACCGTGGTCATTTATTGCTAAATGTGTTGGAGGAACTTATTAATACTGTCAAGACATGCAAGATGTATTTTTCCTGAAACCTTAAAGCGTTTGTCCGATCTTATGTGCACTTCGGATCCTATCGTCTCCAATTGCCGTGATAATTGTGCAATTATCTCGAGCTGCTCATCTCGTAATTAAAGTGGGTGAGCGGTTATTTCAGTAGTGATGGTTCCCACATGGGCAGTACATTAGTGATGGCCAGGCTTTAATTAAAGAAAACTTTCCGTTGAAGGCTGTAGATGATCATTAATGTGTTGGTACCTTGAAGAAATGGTCAATATGGCCTAATCTCGTGAGGTTAAAAAATAGTTTTAAAAAATAGAAGATAATTAAAAACTATTCATTGAGACTGTGTCACATAGACATAAATGTAATCATTCACAAATACAGGGCGTTTGTAAAGTCTCACTACACTTTGTAGGTAGAACAAATTTGAAAAATTATTTCTTTCGTTGATAACACTATTCTGTTTGGATGCAAATGATTACTCCAGCAGACGACAGCCGTTCGCTGCATGTTGCTGCTCGATGGACTGTGGAGCACATTTTATTATGACATTATGTACATGGTTTTACACATTTGTTCTACATACACTGCGTAGTGAGGCTTTATAAATACTCTGTATAATGTCGTGCAGTATGAACACCCTATATAATGTCGTGCAATATGAACACACTATATAATGTCGTGCAATATGAACACCCTATATAATGTCGTGCAATATGAACACCCTATATAATGTCGTGCAATATGAACACCCTATATAATAGAGTGCAATATGAACACTGTTACAGTCTTAGATCTCTAGGGGATCTGAACTCGGGCTCACACAGGCAACAAACTCCGTTCGATACAACATAGCAACATTTATTTATATAATATATACAGTGCGCTGGCGAAGTGGGTTTTGACAAGCCCGCACTTGACAAGTTGCGTATCACAGAGGTTTTACATCACACATGATTATAACAAACAATTCTAAGCAACTATCTAGCATATGTCTACGACCCCTAAATACACATGGGTCTGAACTATCAAGTCCCCCTAAGGTAAGCCCTGTTGCTTCTCCGATGTCCAGTCCGTCTCTGCCGTTTCACACGTGTCGCAATCCGACACGGGTGGTAACTCTATCCGAGTTTCTCGTGGACCCCGTAATCGGCGGGCCACATCAGTGTCCACGGGACAGTGGACACACTGACCAGTCCTTCGAGAAGGCTCTGGATTCTTCAAGCCTTCGAGTGACTCACTTCTTTCCCTTGAGCGGGAGTTTTAGCCCTTCGCCACTATCTCTTACTTTATGTTGGTTACCGCCCCTATGTGAGGCTGTGACAGGAGTCCCCCTCTTCCCCCTGATTTGATGGGTTATTATAAAGTAATTAGTTTTGTACTAATTCTGTCACAGAATCACATAAAGTCGGTGTTTGTAGTTTGGTGGATAGTAACTTGGCAATCTACATATCTGCATCAACACTCATGTATTCTCCCATACACCACTTCACGATGATTTGCTGAAGAGGTCTCACTCTTCTGTGTCCTTAAAAATGCTTATCTGACCGAAGTTACGTGACGTTTCCTAGTTGTTTTTACAACCCGTCCTTCTCAAGTATCCCACAGATACCAAGATAATTAAACTCTGTGTAAGAGAGTATTAACAAGACAAAAGTCTTGGCTAATTAAGTGCACCTGCAAATCTTGTCCTGTGTGCGTATTTCAATACACTTTTACTTTCGTATGTTGTATAATGCTGAATATCTAGTTACGATGTTGTTTTATCCCCTCTGACTACCTGTGTCCCTGTTGGCTTGTTAGTGTACTGACTAATATGTTGCTGCTTCTAATAAAGTGACTGTATTTTAATTGTTAGTGTTCAGTTTTTAGTTTTGTATAAAGTGTGTGCTCAATGTGTGGTTTATCTCCAAGCGTCACGAGTTGGGATATCCTTTGTCATGAATTACCCCAATGTGTGTAATGCATGATCGGGCATTCCAAGCAGTGGCGCTTAGATGTAGTGTCTTAAATGCTAAACATGTATCAACAATTTAGACAGGTAATACATTTTACATGAAAGACGCAGACAAATTAAAATAAATACGTTTTGCGTACAATTTGTCCACTCAGTATCTCGCTCTCTCATTTAATTCATTCACCCTGTCATTCACACATCTTTGACACAAAATAGTATTTAGTTAAAATATCTAAGTAAAGTTGAGGTAAGTCTTACTGCCCTTAGAAAAATGGATTAGGCGATATGTTCCCTTTAAGATAATAAGTACTTTTTGTACGAGTACTAAAAAAATGGTTCATAACTTAAAAAGAGAAAATTGCATAGGAAGAATATTTCGCCTATGAGTGGCACTACCTGTAATATTATGGTAGAAAATATACAGGTTATATGTTGACATATTTTATATACATAATTCAAGACAAGTATAATACATATTAAATACTACTAAATTAATTAACTAACTAAATCCAACGACGATGTGTGCGTCGTCCTCCTGTTGTTCGCGTGTTATGCCATGAATGTTAACGGATAATATGGCTGTCTCTTGAATGTTGTAATCGACGTAGTTCTATTCCGGCTGTTTGCACAGTTTCTTAGCAACAGCACGTATGCAATGTTCTTAATGTCGAGTATAAAGTGTTCTTAATGCTTTCATGATCACTGTCAGTTCACTGGTTGAAATCATTTCACAGATATCTATCTCTCGGATTGTTTCTAGAGCTTTGGTAATTGGTCGTATAGAGTTCTCAAAGTTTCACGTTCGTAGGTGTTATACGTAACCTATTCACTGGGGTGTTATTACTTCTAAATGAAAGTTTTCTAGCAGGTGTAGAGGTACACTGTTCTATGCCACAGAATAAAAATATCACAGCTTCTTGTATGGCGAATTATTAATGTGCCTAATGTTATTCTGCTGGCGCATTCGTTTGTCGCGATAAAATATCAGCAATAATGTTGTCAGTGCCTCTGATATGGCGGATTTCGAAGTCGAAATCTTGAAGAAGAAGACACCATCTTTGTAAACGATGGTTTTTAGGAACACCTTGCTTAAGTACCAACAATGGCGAGTTATCGGTTAGCACAACAAAATGGGAACCTAAGAGGAACTTAGATAATCGGCGCATACAAAATAGTAGACTTAATGCCTCCAATTCCACCGTGGAGTAATGGATTTCTGCCTTGTTCAGCTTCCGGCTTACGTAGACTATTGGATGTCTCACTCCTTGCAGTTCTTGCATAAGGCATCCTCCAATTGCGATAGCACTCGAATCTGTGGTCAAAATAAAGGGTATATCTATGTTTGGTAATGTTAATACTGGTGGGTTAGAAAAAATGGATTTCAATCTGCACATTGCATCCTCTAAAATTTAGAAAAAGGTGTTGGAATTGTATTAATAATTTTGTCAATTACAATGAGTTCTTTCAGTTTGTCATGGTTGTTATTTGTTTTTGCTGAGGTTATCCACTTTGTACATATATCCTGAACTGTAGACACGTAGTCTATGAAGGTTTGATTAGGTTGTGGGGCTAATTTTGCGAATTGTTGTTGATAGCCTGCTGTATCTAGTGAGAAATGTTGAAGTATTCTTTGCTTTAAATAATCATAATCTTTCCTCATATCTTGTGGAACTGTCTCTATTACTTTTAAGGGTCCAAGAGCTACATTTCTCATCAAAATAAATGACCAGTCGATTTTTGCGACCTTATGGTAGGTCATTAAACACTCAAAGTTTTCTAAGTATGCGCTGATAGAATCTCCTGAGCAGAATGCTTTAACAAGGCCTTTATATTTGTTGTATTTTTGTTCCTCTTCCTTACTTTTCATTTTGTTTACTGACATTTCTAGGTTGGAGTCAATTTCCATTTGTTTTAGTCTTAGCTGTGTCTCTGCATTTAACTGGGCTTGTTTGGCCGCGGCCTCAAGCTCCATTTGCTTTTCTTGAGCCTGCAGTTGCATTTTCTTTTCTTCATTTTGCAATTGCATTTTATTTTCTTCAGCCTGCAATTGCATCTGTATCTTTTTCTCTTCTGCCTCCATTTGCATTTGTATCTCTTTCTCTTCTCGTTCTGATTGCATCTTTTTCTCGTCTCGTTCTGATTGCATCTTTTTCTCTTCTCGTTCTATTGCTCTTTCCTCTCGTGCCATATTTTCTGAATGCGTCTTTTGTGCCCATTCTGACAGTTTCTCCTCTTTATATCCTAATCTAATACCTAACTCAATACATTGTTCTAACGTTGACATTTTGTCTTTTAGTTGTTGTTAACTTTACTTAAATTAAATCCCTTAGAAAATAGTTAAGGAGTAGAAAATTTAGTTATCTCCCTTAATGTTTACATGAGCAAATACACATGAAAAGTTTTGTTGGTTATGAGGTTATGAATATACATACAAATCAATGCAAAGCAACAATGTTACATGAATGGATGATGGTAAGTACCGCTTAGGGTTGCAATGAGCATGATATGAAACTCATCTTATTTTCCCTGAACTTGCGAATGTAGTCTTCTTCTCTCGCCACTGTTGGAGGATAGGATACGTACACTCGATAATTCGCGGAACAATCTGCTGTTGGAATCAAAAAAAAATTAGTAACAGTCACGTAAATGTCACAGTCATGTCAAATTTCATAATATTAACATCGTTTGAAATGTATCTGAAGAGGGACTAATACTAGTTCATTACTAGATAGCTGCACAGTTTTTTTTTAAACTTGTTCTGTATTAAATTTGATATAATTTTTTAATTGGCAACCAAGAGCTGTCTGAACGTAAAGCTTGTGCCAAAACCGGCGATTGTCCCCAAGTAGCCTGTTACAGTCTTAGATCTCTAGGGGATCTGAACTCGGGCTCACACAGGCAACAAACTCCGTTCGATACAACATAGCAACATTTATTTATATAATATATACAGTGCGCTGGCGAAGTGGGTTTTGACAAGCCCGCACTTGACAAGTTGCGTATCACAGAGGTTTTACATCACACATGATTATAACAAACAATTCTAAGCAACTATCTAGCATATGTCTACGACCCTTAAATACACATGGGTCTGAACTATCAAGTCCCCCTAAGGTAAGCCCTGTTGCTTCTCCGATGTCCAGTCCGTCTCTGCCGTTTCACACGTGTCGCAATCCGACACGGGTGGTAACTCTATCCGAGTTTCTCGTGGACCCCGTAATCGGCGGGCCACATCAGTGTCCACGGGACAGTGGACACACTGACCAGTCCTTCGAGAAGGCTCTGGATTCTTCAAGCCTTCGAGTGACTCACTTCTTTCCCTTGAGCGGGAGTTTTAGCCCTTCGCCACTATCTCTTACTTTATGTTGGTTACCGCCCCTATGTGAGGCTGTGACAAACACCCTATATAATGTCGTACAATACGACGCAGAGAACTTAAGAATATGCTTAGTTTACCGTTTTTCTATAAGGATTTGAACACCTGACCACTGGGCCAACAGGTAAGCGTGCTACCCACTGAGCTGTAACAGCCTCCATTACCTTCGAATGCTTTTGTATTTAAAAGTGTTGATAGCACAAACTATGGAAGGGCTTGAGCGTATCACCAAGTCACGCCTACTAGGACCGCTGATGTCGTTTGTCTAGGTCCGCTGATGTCGTTTGACTAGGACCACTGATCGAGGACCGCTGATGTCGTTTGACTAGGACCGCTGATGTCGTTTGACTAGGACCGCTGATCGAGGACCGCTGATGTCGTTTGACTAGGACCGCTGATGTCGTTTGACTAGGACTGCTGATCGAGGACCGCTGATGTCGTTTGACTAGGACCGCTGATGTCGTTTGACTAGGACCGCTGATGTCGTTTGACTAGGACCACTGATGTCGTTTGACTAGGACCGCTGATGTCGTTTGACTAGGACTGGCCTAACACTGTTCAAGAGCATCCACTGGTGGTGCGGCTCATCCACAGATAGGGTTCCCAGTTTGTCTAACACTCTAAGGATCGCTAAGTGATCTCGAGGTATGGTGTCCGCCTCGAGCGCTAGAGGTCCCGGGTTCAAGACCCGGTGAGGGCCGGGATTTTTTCACGTGGACTTCTGGGAACAAAAGTTCCCCTGGTCTCTGGGTAGTGAGATAGGACGCCCGCGTGTATTGTTGCGCACGTAAACAATCCCTTGGCAGTTGGAAATCGAAAAAGAGTAGCGTAACGGAGCTGCCCGGGCAAATTTTCGAGTTGCAAATCTACCCAAAGTATTTCAGGATCCTCGCAGGTGCTATGGAGTTCGTGCACTGAGCTAAGATTCTCCGGACTCAGGCTTGAGTTAGGACTTGAACGGAGCACTTATAGTTTACACCCGTGTGCCGTGATGTTGATCCGTCGACTAAACTAAACTAAACTATCCAAGGATCGCACGCTTCGTGGCAGATATGAAATTGCCACATATTCCTTGCATACGGCGATGTTTTTCAGATCTTGGAGAGGAGCAGGGCAGTCCTGCAACACAGAGCTAGTGCAGATGGTATTTGCTTGCCATGTAAGGAATACATCCTCCCCACCAACCTCACTCCGACAGACACACTCCGTTACACCGGCGGCGACTTGATTGTCACAGCATCCAACTTACAAGGTAAACGGATTTAAAGTGTATGCTTACTAAGGTGGAGAAACGAATGTTACGAGTGAAATGGCTATCGTCGCTTCAGGGGTCACAGATTGTGAGAATTGTATGGGTAATTTGCCCTGGCCATGCTGGGGTGCGGGAGAATGAACAGGCTGAAAGGCTGGCAGGGAATGCACCTCTTGGTGGTAGAATGCCCATGGACAAGGGGGAGGTGGTCATGCGTGTGTGGGATCAGGTGGAGAAGGCGGGGGAACAGACTGAGAACCTGTATGTGGAAAGAATCAGAATCCGGGGGATCGGTAGGGGTTCTGGAAGAATCTCAAAACTGAGTGGGAAGACAAGAAGAAATTGCAATCAGATAGCGGTTGGAACTATTAGCAGTATGACTCGTCGCTTGCTGTTGAACGAGGGGACGGAGCACATATGGAAATATCCTCAGTGCAGTCATGTCGGTTCTTAACTCAACTCAACTTAAAAGTTAAATCTTCTAGAATAGTCAAATATACCAACCTCCCAGCCACGTATACTGAGTAACAACATACAAGAGGAGATAGAGGAGAAGAACTTCCATTCAAAGAACGATACTGCTTCCTACCTGTGCCTATAACATTTCAGAAGATTGATTATTATTACGTAATTTGATTGTCTATCGTGTTTATTGGAATTTTTATCGATCTGTTTATTGACGCACATTTCTAAATGCAATTTTACTTAGGGTGTTTTATACTTTTTAATAACCAGTGTTTTTATCCATCTTCATGTTTCTTAATAAACAATTGTTTAAGAAACGTTGCTAAATTTACTGTTTCATTTCGATGGTCTCGTCCAACATCCAGCTATATATCCAACTATATATACTGAGTTGGCCCAATTCTTAACCCTTTGAAAATATAGTTTGTTCGTTCGTTCGTTCGTTCTTAAAAGTTAATTTTCATAAGGGCTAATACAGTGACCATCATATTACAATAGAAAACACGGACAGTTTTCCAAAATCAGTCTGACAAAGTCAGTCTCTCAGAAGTCTGGTGAAAATAATGAGAACAGATGGAAAAACAATATGCTAACATAAACGAGCTGTATTTGTCCTCATACATGTTAATGAATGTTGTAAAGTCTCACTACACTTTGTAGTGAGAAAAACACGTTTGAAAAATTTAGTACATGACGTCATAATAAAATGTGCTAAAATTAATTAAATTAGTTATAATAGTCACTGTTGTGGGAAGCTGGAAAGTACCAGTGAAGTATTCATTATAAGTTATTCAACACATTTCTAACCATAATGTGATGAGGAAGCAGTTTTTCAGGAAACCTTGCTATAAATCTGTGAACAAACCGTCCATGTGTATCGACAGCCGTTTCCAAACATTTGTTTAACCAAAACAATTTTCTCTTCTGTTAATAACACCATTCTGTTTTGAGTGCAAAGCCTACTCCAGCACACGACAGCCATTCGCTGCATATTGCTTCATTATGGACTGTGGAGCACATTTTTTGATGACGTCATGTACTTCATTGTTCAAAATTGTTCTACATACAAAGTGTTGTGAGACTTTACAAACACCTTATAATTGGAAATATCTGTTGGAATCAGTACACTGGTACGAATGTGATTTCCTTTTGCAGAAATGTTTTGTTTCATACCGCGTACAGTTGATGAACGAACAATCATTGAGAGAAAATATTACAAAGTGTAGTCGTTAGATTTAAGACCTCTGGTGTTTCCTTAAACGCATGAACAGATGCAGTGCCACACAAAATGTACGTTTGATTGAACCAAACAAAAATGGATGGCCGAAAATGGAAAGTAGGTGTGTATCCATTTATGACTTAAAAGTTGTTAGTATTGTAGCAGACATGTTGTAGTATACTGGAAGGCGCTGGTCAACGTCGTGGTTACGTTCCTGGAAAACGCGATTTTAAGTGGAACAACGTATAGCGAAACACTATTTCCCTTAGAATTAAATTAAATACAGTGTATTATGTAATGTTTTTTAAATGGTTGTTGATACTTATTTGCTAAACAGAGGTAGGTTGGAAGGAGAGTGGTATAATTATTGGGACGTACAGGCATTAAAACCACGACTCGCTCCAAAACTATCAGCACTACTAGTACTGCTTTCACCCGCTTTCTTAGCTAGATCTTCATAGAGAGACTGCTTTCTCTTGGATAGCCATCTTGCTCACAGGCATATTCCGTTGGTTCTGGTCTTCAATCCAGACGGCCAATATTGCTTCCATGTTCTCCATATAAGTACTTCTGGTACGAGTGATCTTCTAAGCACTCAAAGGGGTTACATGTTTAGCAACCTCTTTGATTTTGTCAGCACCTGCACGAATTGTCCTTACCGTGGCTGGAGTTAAACCATGGACTTTACCGATATGAACAGTCCTAACGCCAGCCTCAAAACGACGAAACATATCAAGAGTAACGCTTTTCCTGGTTCTCTAACAACCAGACACACCATCAGCACTTACTGTGCGCTTTGAACTCATAATTATGGGTGATTACACGATAAATCCTGGAAAAACGCACTGCACAAAATGTAAAACGGCGACGTTAACGCAGCATAGCAATACAGTTGATGACGTTGTAGCAGAACGTAGCGACGTAAAGTGAAGTTATGTCCCATTGTGACAACGACGTTATAGCGAAACGGCGAAACCGAAGAGATGTACAGCGGGATCCTTCCTGCACATTAAATTAAAGGGGACTGCATAAGGAAAACTGCTGTATGTAAGCCCATAACAGATATGGGAAGTCGCTTAAGACGATTAATCTTCTCATGGCATTTAATTAGTTAATATAGAACTGACGACCTAGTATCCCATGATCTTTGCTTCCATTCTTTATGTGCGTTTTCTTCTCTTCAACCTCCTTCTCTTTCGTTTCCTCCTCCTCCTTCTGCTCTTTCTCATCCAACTCTTTCTCTTTTCCTATGCTTTCATCTATAATCATTGATTTCTATTAATCTGTGAGGTTCTGAAGACACATTAACGCAGTCGATAAAAGAAGATACACTAGACAAAAGAAACAGAAATCCCATAGACATGTAGAAAAACCGAAGCTGTCACACCAAATACGCAATTTTGCGGGAAAATAAATGGCTAATGACAGCTGACCAAACAAACACTCAAACCACCACGCCAGTATTACTACTTGACGGGAAAGCCGGCATTGTTTCATTATAGGTTTTCCTGCAACCACGGGCACAGGCTTGACTACTTCGTTAAATCAGGGAGAACGCCATGTCTCGCGAGATCGTAGATGGAATAAAACATCAATATCTCGGGAAAAGGAAATTACCACAACAGACAGAACGCGTCTGTTTGCAGTCCAGTAATGTCCGTATGATACCCGAAACTGCTGATGTAGTCATACAGTCTTGCGAATTGAAAACTGTATATTTACACCGGTTGTGTAAAGATACTCCATAGGCAATTATTTCTAAGTATAGTTTAGTTTGTGATGGGCTTGGAAGTTTAAGTCAGTATCATATCGTTTCCTTTCATGTTGTTCCTGATCCACATGAAATACAAGCCTCTGTTGCGACTAAAAACCAAGATCATTAGATCACATTTCTTCTTCTTTTTCTCCTTCTTCTTTTTCTCCTTCTTCTTTTTCTTCTTCGTGTTCTTTCTTTCTTTCTTTCTTTCTTTCTTTCTTTCTTTCTTTCTTTCTTTCTTTCTTTCTTTCTTCTTCTTCTTCTTCTTCTTCTTCTTCTTCTTCTTCTTCTTCTTCTTCTTCTTCTTCTTCTTCTTCTTCTTCTTCTTCTTCTTCTTCTTCTTCTTCTTCTTCTTCTTCTTCTTCTTCTTCTTCTTCTTCTTCTTCTGCTTATTCTTCTCTTCTTTCTCCACTTCGTCCACCTCTCCCCCACCCCATCTTGACCATCACCACTGTTAGATCTTCTTCTTCTATTTCTTCTTCTTTGTCATCCTCCTCTTCTTTTTCCTCCTATTCCCCCTCCTTCTTGTCTTCGTCTTATCTCTTTCTCTTCTTTTTCCTTCTCCTCCATCTAGTCCTCCCTGTCTTCTTCATCACCGCAAACATCACGACTGCAAGTTTCCTCTTCTCCCCCGAGCGCTATCTCCTCTTCCCCCCCCCCCCTTCTTTTCGCCCCACCCCGCGCTACCTGCTTATTTCACCGTCTGTGTCAAATTGAACATTTTGAAAGAAAGCTGCATTTAACATGAGGATTTGGGACAAATTCCTTAGACATGCCCCTTAAATAATCTAAGAGATATTATTTTCCTGCTTACTCTTATTTTGGATACCCCTGCAGCAAACGTGTCTTCTCTACATAAGATGGACACTCTTACAGAAATGTTTAGCTGCAGTAGTATGTATTTCACTGAGACCATTCACACTCTTTCTAAGAAATGTGTGCATAGTTTGCATGTATCAATCGTCTTTAATAAAGCTCTGACAAACAGAGATAATGAACGAAATTGTGCATCCGTCAGTACCCCTTGGGATATAGATCATGCATGCATGTGGAGGTCTGCAGAAAAGCTGTAAAATTTTATCCGAAGAATGCTGTTGGATAAAGAACTCTTTTTCACGCCATGTGGCCTATTGTGATTATGGTATCATTAAACTAGAAATATAAATGGCCGTTTACACACCTTGAAGAGTATTTTGTATATGCTGCTAGGTAAATATAGCGTGTATTTTTAATGACTGTGCAGTGTTTGAAAATATTGCAGGTTAAAGTTTTGTATTAACCCTCTGTAAAGTTCCTGCAACATAATAGGTACATACAAAACTTGGACCGGCAATATTTTCAAACACTACACAGTCATTAAAAATACACCCTATATTTGTATAGACCAGTAAGCGCTGGATGGCTGATGCCAATATCACAAAGGTCGTCTGTACTTTACAGGGTATATGGTGCTAATGTTATATTGTCAGGCAAACCGACACTTGAGTAATGTGATCAATATCACGCCTGCAACCTTTTAATTCACTGGAGATGTCCACTATTACAAACAATTTTCAGAGTTCTCACTACAAACTAGCAGATTGTTGAAAACCCACGCCTGTTGGTATTCTTATAGAATATTGCACTGCTATTTTCATTATTATCACTGCGACCCATTGTTATACCAGCAACAGTCGTTCAATACATCACAAAATACAAACTATGTTTTTGTTTAATATGCTAATTAAGGACGCAAATTACAAGTACCCCTGAATTTGGAGTGGGTTCGCCTGATGGATTAGGAACACTGATAATAGGGAAAGCTAATCCACACCCAAATAACCAGTCCAGTGCACTGTAAGTACCGTATAGTATGTTCACATTTGTTTGCCGCAATATAAGCATCCATATCTCAGTAACCAACTGAGGGAAAATTATGAGATTTAGTATATAACCTTATCATTATGTCCACCCAACAAAAAAAATTTTGTTCTGGAGATTTTACAGCAGATTTCAAAGTTTGTTTATATGCGGTATATAATTTACGGGTCTGAGATGAAATTCATAATTTTAAATGTATTACAGCGTAGCCAGACAATTAGCGCTCAGTGTTGAATATTGTACATGTTTTGAAGGGATTGGCCTTATGCCAACTACCCGCGTTGTTCAAACAAGGACTGTTCAGAGGTGTTTCACAATGTGTTTTATTTCATGAAACCTGATTAATATGTTTTTTGTTTTTTTTAATCTTACCACTTATCGCTATCATTGAAATATGTGAATATTTTTCAATGGGATTTAATGCGAAATTGTACACTTCAAGAATCGCTATGAAGTTGTACACATATTTTTGTCAAGAAGCTGATCGCAGGAAACTGTTTTATACTATTACAAATTCCGAAAAAAGAACAGGGCATGCATTGGGTTTGAGTCGATGGGTGCAAGAATCTGAAATTAAACCACCACGCAATAACAAAACGGTAGGTAGAAAGATTATTGTAGACAGCTTTGACAAAGATGTCATAAGGCGAGCTATTATAAAAATGCTTTTAAAAGTCGACAGTGTCGACTTCATTTCACCGGGTTCTATCTCATATGGCTCGGTCTCTTTCCGCAGCGCGGAAAGCATCGGACAAAGCACGAACTCCGCAGCTCTAGCGACGACCCTCAGAAGTCTCCGAAACATTTAACTCGTGAACCGAAGGATGCGGCCCGGAATCGAACCCACGATCTTTGGAGCCCGAGTCAAAAGGCTTGACCACTTCGCCACGGAGAATCCTAAAATTATAAAAATTTTGGATTTTATAACCAGGATTATCCAGCATTATAAAAATGCTGGTAGCCAAAGAAACAGTGACTGTAAGAAAACTTAGGGTTTGGTTGAGAAAGAACAATAACATAGAGCTATCCAATGGAAAATTATAAGGACATTATCTTCACTTTTTGAAAGTACAAGGGCGGTAGAAATATTCTTTGCGAGCAACTGCATTTAGGAGCCTTGAGAAGCAGATACCTACGTGAAATAAGGGAAATGCGCAAAGAAAATTATGACATTGTGTATTTGGATGAGACGTGGATCAATGCGCACCACACAAGTGAAAAGGAATGGCAATCAATGGATGGAAAGATAAAGCATTATGTGCCCAGTAGTAAAGGAATGCATTTGGTCATAGCCTATGCTGGTAGTACTCATAATGGCTTACTACAGAATGCTGGTATCGTGTTCGTATCAAAGCATACAGACAATAGGGATTATCATAATGAGATCAATGGTAATGTATTTAGAGATTGGCTCGAGAATACAGTACTTCCATCCCTTGTTAGACCATCTTGTCTAATTATGGACAATGCATCATATCACAATGTTGTTGCCCAAGAAGACAAACTACCTGCGGCATCGGACACAAAGGAAGCAATAAAGATATGGCTCCGAAGAGAAAATATACCATTTCCAGAAACATATTTGAAGCTACAGTTGTTGTCCCTTGTAAAACATTCGCAAAAAAAGCAAGAAATATCAAATCGACAAGTTGATAGAAGAGCATGGCCATAGGAGCTTGAGACTTCCGCCGTATCATTCTCATTTAAACCCTATAGAACTTGTGTGGGCGAAAATTAAAGGACAAGTGGCAGCTGCCAATACTACATTCAAATTGTCTAACGTCAAGATACTAACCCAGTCCGCGCTATTAAATATTGATAAAAGTTACTGGAAAAAATGTGAGGACCATGTGTTGAAAGAGGAAGAGGACTATTGGAGAAAGGATGGATTGAATTTTTATGCAACCGAGAGCAATCATCAACCTACTGGAATCGTCCGACACAGATTAAGATCTGAGCAGAACGCAGACCTTAATCTACGTACACACTTACTGGGATATTTTGCTCCAACTATTCAGGCGAATTGCAGGCCCTAAACATTACAGCATCAGCATAATGTCAATAGCAACAGTTTGTATTCCACAGTAATGAATTTTCAATTCCGCAAGCCCTCAGTGGTGACAAACAATTGTATTGGGAAAAAAAAAAAAAACACACACACACACACACACACACACACTAAACGCATTGAATTCCAACAAAAGAGTAAATTGCGGTGGAAACTGACATATTGTGGCATAACGTGAGAGCAAACACGTTGTCAAATTAGGAGACAACACACGTGCATACAAATCAATCTATAAACTTCAATGAAAAGAGGACCAACATCTTAGTCGTTAAGAAGAAAGCCCACTACAGAGACACTGACTATTTTCATAGTGCACAACAGGTAATCATGTTCCGTCTCTGAACGGTAAACAGCAGAATAGACAATCTTTCACGAAGACTCAAAGCGGGTCTGTCACCCATGTGTACGTGTGAACAAACTACACAGACAGCTGAACAGATCCTTAAAAATTGAAACATGATGACTAAATTGCGGTATTTCTGGTCACTCCATACGCACATTAACGCACAGCTATTTTGAAGCTTTCACGAACTCAATATAAAAGGCTAAATGCATCCTAGTAACATGAATACTTGTGTACAATTATTAACCAGCAGCTGAAGAAACAAGAAGGAAATGAAAAATAAGGAAAGAAATATATTCCTTCTACTTTCCTGTCAATTTACACATTATTTACCCCATACTTCTGTACATTCTCTGTCTTTACTAATATTACACATTGCACCCCTCTCGGGAGTCTCCGTGGTGAAGTAGTCAAGCCGTCTGACTCGGGCACCGAGGGTTGTATGTTCGATTCCTTCATTTCACGAGTGCTTTTTTTTCGGAGACTCCAGAGGGTCGTCGCTGGAGATACGGAGTTCGTGCTTTGAGCCACGATTTCCGCCCTGCGGAAAGAGACTGAGCCATATGGGATAAAAACCCGGTGCAATGCTACTTTAAGCTACTTATTTATTGCACCCACTCCCATGCGAATCTGGCAACGCCTTGTACTTGTGTCCTTACCAGAAATAACGTGGTTTACTATAAGACTTGTTTGTTAGCGTGAATTCACTACATTTCCCCCAAAACATCAAAGAAATGTTGCCGCTTTCAATGATTTATGTTGCTTTTGGACCTATCAAAGACATATTACTTGGGTGGGGGTAAATATAAGACGGCTGGAAAAATTTCATAACGATGCAACAGACAGTTTTCAAAATAATTGATCGTGAATGAAGGCATTCTTTGTGGGACATACTATAGTAGCATGTGTAAGCACTACGCTTGAATTCAAAGCGAACCAACACACATACACACACACACACACACACACGCACGCACGCACGCACGCACGCACACACACACACACACACACAAATGCTAATGTCTGTACATTGATACTCCAACCTTGCACTAGTGCTCGTCATCTATACACAAGCTGTGCGCCTTCATTATAACAGCCCATTTGAAATGAACGGACTGTCAATTTCAATATTGTAATAACTTCCCTTAAATTTTTCTCTGATGAAAAATGGAATACCAGTTCCCATCTCTGCCAGAGAAATTAAATTACCGACTGTCTGTTGAATTAGACTAAATGGCTCTCTCTCTCTCTCTCTCTCTCTCTCTCTCTCTCTCTCTCTCTCTCTCTCCTCTCTCTCTCTCTCTCTCTCTCTCTCTCTCTCTCTCTCTCTCTCTCTCTCTCTCTCTCTCTCTCTCTCTCTCTCTCTCTCTCTCTCTCTCTCTCTCTCTCTCTCTCTCTCTCTCTCTCTCTCTCTCTCTCTCTCTCTCTCTCTCTCTCTCTCTCTCTCTCTCTCTCTCTCTCTCTCTCTCTCTCTCTCTCTCTCTCTCTCTCTCTCTCTCTCTCTCTCTCTCTCTCTCTCTCTCTCTCTCTCTCTCTCTCTCTCTCTCTCTCTCTCTCTCTCTCTCTCTCTCTCTCTCTCTCTCTCTCTCTCTCTCTCTCTCTCTCTCTCTCTCTCTCTCTCTCTCTCTCTCTCTCTCTTTTCTGGGTTCATATCTTTCTCCATCCTGCCCTCTCTGCCTCCCCATCACCACTACAATATTTTGTGAATTCTGAAACTAGTCACAGAGCATTCTGACTGAGTAAACTGACAAAACTCAAGAGCAAATAACTCGGTATTACTCTCCCTAGATAGTTAATAAAAAGAGTGGTTGTCGGTTGTGCTCGAATCTTCCTGGTTGCCTTGTTTATGTATGTCTACTCGTTTAGTAAACCAGCACATCGCGTTCGAAACACAGCTGCGGGCGATTTGGCAGCAGACCGCCTAGCGTTTTTTTAATGAAATGGTATGGGTACCGGTCGTTTAGAAAGCAATGGCAAACAGTTTTTGTTTTTTGTTTTTCTCATATCCTTTTACAGGACACTGCAGTCAAGACCAGTATTTTTCAGCGGTTGTAGATGTGTTGGCAAGATTACGCTCAGTAGTTTGCCATTACTTTCTGAGCGACCGGTTCACATGCCTCCGTAAGTAACCAACTCGACGCGATCCGCTACCGAATCTCACGCAGCTGCGTTACCCACGTGGATATACGGGATTAGAGACAGCCGTTAACCCCTTGGAATTACTGAAGGTAAATTTGCCCAGGAACCACGAACAGCCAAAAATGCTAGAGATGAATGCTACGTCCTATAAAGGATATGCAACTAACTTGTGTGTAAATCAAAAAAACTATATCGTCACGGTACACATACTACCAGCTGTCTGAGAGCACGCCTGTGAAACTCTTGTGTACTATACGTGCTTGTAGGACGATGTGTCTATCTATCGTTTTATTATCTCTGCTCTCTCTCTCTCTCTCTCTCTCTCTCTCTCTCTCTCTCTCTCTCTGTGTGTGTGTTTGCGTGTATTTGTAAGACAGAGAGAGGGGAGAGAGATAGAGAGAGAGACAGAGAGAGAGAGGGAGAGATGGTATATGATTTTGGGAAAATAAAACCTATAATATTCCTCCTGTAACATTGTAAATTAAAGAGATGGTGTTAGCCCCATACTTGTAGAAATTAATCAGCACCCGCCGGTCTCCCTGGCCCAGGTGATAGCGACTTTCTCCGTAACTTGCGCGAGAATCGGTAGCGGTTCTCGCCGAGTTGGTGACTTACAGGGGAAGTGAGCCGGCCGCTCAGAAATCAATGGCAAACTCGTTAGCGTAATCTTGCCAAGAAATCAACAATCGGCTAAAAGATGCTGATGTTGACAGCGATGTCCTGTAAAGGATATGAAAAATAAAAAAAAAAACATCATCACCAAGCAATGTGGTCACTATCACGCGCGCTCCTGTACGTCCCACTACATTCTGGGGTATCCGTGTCAGGCTGGCTCGAACTGGGAGCTCAGGGCATTGGAAACAAATATCCTCGTCTATATGGAGATTCGAACATATGAACGTGCCTTGTACACCACGTAAAGCTAAACGTGCTGAGGTTTATTGCAACATCCTGTAAGGGACACGTAATTAACTCTCACACCAGACTGCACTGATACCTTATGATAGTTTTATTTTTATTTACTTATTTTTTATTTTTTTTAGGGGGGGGGGGGGTTTCCGTGGCTAAGTGATCAAGCCGTTTGACTCGGGTTCCGAAGGTTGTGGGTTCGATTCCGGGCCGCGTCCTTCGGTTCACGAGTGAAATTTTTCGGAGACTCCTGTGGGTCGTCGCTAGAGCTACGGAGTTCGTGCTTGGTGCGGCGCTTTCCGCGCTGCGGAAAGAGACCGAGCCATATGGAGTAAAACCCGGTGCAATGAAGTCGACCTTGTCGACTATTTATTTTATTTTTATTTTTTTTTTCTTGCGCTCGCTCGCTTTTAACTTCAGCGTAGTCCATACACACTATCTATAGTAGTGATGTACTGAATTTTTGCGTGTGGGTTAGCTTTCCCTATTAACAGTGTCCCTTGCCATCTGGCGAACCCACTCCGACTTCAGAGGTACTTGTAATTAACGTCCACAAGTCAAGGACGACAGGCCAACATTTTAGTCCAACTGTCTGGTGTAGGGGTTGAACCGCTTACCTCAGCATCAACACACCGGATGTTTAAGAATACGCGTTCTTATCCATTCGGTCATGCTGACCTACGATATTTTTATTATTTCCGGCTTGATTGCGCGCCAACTATATTTACATGTGACATTAAGGCCAATGAGGCATCCTCGCGGAGAAAGGAACGCCGGGAGTTTATTGCTCTATATCTGTATTCTGCCATGCTGTCATGGCGACGCCTCTGTGTGTTAATACCAACAATTCTCTATTATTTCGCCATGTCTGCGTTCTCCATTTCTCTGCTGTTTGACAAATTGTCCTGATAATAATACAAATTATTTGACACAATGTGTTTGGTGCTCTCCCATGCGTAGTCTGTGTTGACGTATATAAATGGCGCATTTGGGGATTAGGGTTCTGCTTTCATTTGATGTCGCCCGCTGTTCTCTTTCATCTGCCCCATCGAATGACTGTTTTCTGGCCGAAACTTTGGCAAAGGAAAACGACCGTAATCCTGTGATGGATTACTCTCTCATTGGTTGGTGTATAAGTTATCTGGTACAGTTAAGAACTGGCATTCTGATACGTTTTCCGTTCGAGCTTTGCGTCGAGAGGACTGTCTGAGTGCAGTAAAAAGTGTCTATGAGTTGACTATACAAATGGACAGACATCATTATCATCAAGTGTCTCTCCACTTGTCTCGGTATTTGTTGTTCTGGATCAACTCTGCTGATGATATTCCTTCATGCCACCGCCTCAATCCATCCAGCATCATTTATCTTGGTCGGCCTCTGCCTCTCTTCACCTCGATCTTTCCCGTCGTCACGATGTACTCCAATGCCTCTCTTCTCGTCACATGACCAATGAAAGCTGTTTGTCTCATTCTTATTGTTGTATATAGTGTTCTAGTTTCATTAACTTCTTTCTGGCAGTCGTTGTTAGTCACTCTGGCAATCCAAGGATGGACAGATATACATTATCCCAATACACAAATAACACACCAAGAGCTCATTAGTAGATATGCAGAAAGACTGACATATATTTAGATATGCAGGTTGAAAGGCAGGAGATAGGCAGACAAATAAGTAGATAGACAGGAGGAACACAAAGACAGACAGGCGTGAGATACGAAAGGAAGTAGATACGGATACAAATGTGTTATCGTCATCATTATCATGAAGTCAAATATCGTTGTATTTCCTTAACTCACATTGGCCATATGTTGCTATGTCTATATATTTATATATCAATCGTCACTCAGTTAGTAATGTAGTTAGTATCACACCGGCCACCTTTGGTTCCCAAAACATTTTCTGGATCCCATGTGTGGCTGTGTTATCCTGGGAGTCTAGATCACATTTAAAACTTCCACTCCACCTCATTATCATATGAAATGAAAGGAAGAATGAACGGTCGTGGTTCGTCAACTCATTATCTTATGAAATGAAAGGAAGAATGAACGGTCGTGGTTCGTCACCTCATTATCATATGAAATGAAAGGAAGAATGAACGGTCGTGGTTCGCCAACTCATTATCTTATGAAATTACAGTAAGAATGAACGGTCATGGCTTGCCACCTCATACAATCAACAGAGCCTTGTTTCAGCAGCGTGTTCTTGATAGAAACACAGACAGAAGAGATGCATCAGTTCTTTTTATCATGAGTGACAGTGATTCTAAGATATAAAGTAAATTGTATGGAGCTTGTTTTCCTACCGCTGATATTTGATATCGTCATCAATTTTAGAACAAATTTATATTACGTGTGTGTTTTCTTTGATATCGCCATACCTTTAGAATAAATAGATTTTAGGTGTCAGTTTTCTTTGATATCGTCATCAACTTTAATATAAATAGATTTTAGGTGTAAGTTTTCTTTGATGTCGTCATCAACATTAGAATAACTAGAGTTTATGTGTTTTTCTTGCATACAATGTTTACAAGTACATGTATATATGAACACGTTTTATGTAGCGTGTATGTCAGTCTTATTGCTGCTTATAATATTTAGAAATGTCTGAAACGTTGTTCTACCCTTCTGTGTGCAGGTTCTACTGGGATTTATTCATGCTGGTTCTGCTGATTGCCAACTTAATCATTCTGCCTGTGGCGATCTCTTTCTTCAACGATGACCTCAGTACACACTGGATTGTATTTAACTGCATCTCAGACACTGTATTCTTCCTGGACATCGTCATCAACTTCAGAACAGGTAGGCTGTGTGTGTGTGTGTGTGCATGTGTGTGTGTGCATGTGTGTGTGTGTGTGTGTGTGTGTGTGTGTGCGTGTGTGCGTGCGTGCGTGCGTGCGTGTGTGTGTTCATGTTCATTGATATCGTCATAAATTTAGAATAAATAGATTTTAGGTGTTTAGTTTAGTTTAGTTTAGTCGTTGGATCAACATCACGGCACACGGTTTAATCCATAAGTGCTCCGTTTTCTTCCTAACTCAAACCTGAGTCTGGAGAAACTCAGCTCAATGCACGAACTCCGTTGCATCGGCGAGGATCCTTAAATACTTTGGGTAGATTTTTAACTCGAAAGTTTTGCCCGGGCAGCGCCGTTAGGCTACTCTTTTTCGATTTCTAACTGCCAAGGGATATTTTACGTCCGCAACAATACACATGGGCGTCTGATCTCACTACCCAGAGACCAGGGGAAATTTTATTACTGGAAGTCCAGGTGGATTTTTTAAAATACATCCTGGTCCTCGCCGGGGCCTGAACCCGGGACCTCCAGCACTCGAGGCGGACACCATACCTCGAGACCACTCAGCCCCCCAGATCTTAGGTGTGTGTTTACTTAACAGAAATCGTCATCACCTTAACAATTGTAATCGTTTCTGTCTTTTCTTCCTTCATATCGTCATCAACATCTTTGATTTATTTCTTGAAATCGCAATCAACAGTCGAGTGTAAGCAAATGAAGATGTCTGTTGTGGTCAATATCACACTAACCGCTTTTTTCTTCCGGGAAACTTTCTTGGTACGAATGTTAAATTGGATCGATCTGGAATTCCAGGCAAATTAAGCAAACTCATCACTAATGGATTCGAACACATGAATAATGGACCGACAGCCAAGCGTGCTAGTCCCTGCGATACATCTGCTTACACCAGTGTTAGGTTATGTAGACACTATGAGCCGGTGTCTGTGGTTAACAGACAGCGAGCGAATGCGATTCATAATCTCGCATACCAGATTAGAATTCAGATGCCGCCTATTTGGAAGCAAACCGCCTTTTATTGATTTTTAAACAATGAAATGAGCGTCTCCTGTTCAGAAAACCTTTTTTTTTTTTTTGTACGTATCATATTTACAGGACATTGCAGTCAACACCAGCATTTTTCAGCTGCTGTTGATGTCTTGGCAAGTTTTACGTTCAGTAGTTTGCCATTGATTTCTGAACGACCGGCTCACCTTTCCATATGAAACCAGTGCGATGCGATCCGCTGCCGAATCTTGCGCAGCTTTCTTTCGTACGTGGGTCTAAAGGATTACGAAGAACGTCCTTAACTCCTTCGCCAGGAATACACACTTAGCTAAGGCACAATGTACTGTTTTTTTCTTATTCATCGTAAACTAAAGAATATGCTTATTTACGTAAATAGAGAGAGAGAGAGAGAGAGAGAGAGAGAGAGAGAGAGAGAGAGAGAGACACGCACACACACACACACACACACACACACACACACACACACACACACAGAGACACACACACACACACAGACACACTTTAGATCAACAAAAGATTTAGAAAAATCATTGGATAATCATGTGCTACGCCGTTAAGCGTGTGCTGTCATCGTTTACCATCTCGCTTGGTCAATCAATCAATCATGTGCCATGCCGGAAAGCGTGGGCGGTCATGATTCGCCATTTCACTCGATCACCAGAGTCGTGGATCAGCTCAGTGTTCCTGTCTCGTCCATGCCATGTGCTTGGTCACCAGTCCTAAATATTCATCCTTATAATGTGCCCAAAGAATCTTGACTCTAAAAGACTAGTTTGCTAATTAATTTACGGTTTTCATGTGTTTCTTGTAGGCATGTGTCATTCTTTCTTCGTACATAATATTCTTAGCAATTTTGTTTTACAAATTGCCGTTAGATGTTTCTCAGCTTGTCTGCTTATTGACATGTTTCACATGAACATAACTGAATAGGTTCTATATAGCACTTCAATACTCTTTTTCTTATTGCATTTGACAACTTTATTTTGGTCTTTATGTGTTCCATCTTTTAAAAGATTACGTTTGTCATAGCGGGTTTTGTTCTATTCTCTACATGACACCTTTTATCAGATGTTATGACTGATCCATGATAGTTGTACCCATTCACAACGTTCACATTTACTTCTATGTTTCACTTTTGTATTTATTTATTTTTTTTAATCTTTAGATGTGTGTAAGTTCTGTTTTCTTAGAATTTAATTCTAACCATAATTGCTTACTGTATGCAATAAGTGCATCGTCTAATTCTGCAGATCCTGTACATTGTCTGCATCATACGCATATATTATATTATTCATGTTATGTCCTTCAATGGTGATTCCGAACATTTCTCTACATTTCTTATACAATTTATTTTCACTGTATACTCAATTCCACACACTTGTCTTAATAGGTTTGAAGTTTTTTTTTTTTTGTTCCTAGCTTTAAACTCAAGCGTATTCCTTACATGTGCTACTACTTCTAGTGCTCTGGACTGATTTATGCCTGTGGATTAGCTTTACTTGTAACAGTGTCCCTCACCATCAGCGGAAGCCACTCCGTCTTCAGAGGTACTTGTATTTTACGTCCCCAAGTCAAGGACGATAAGTCACCAATTTATTCTAACTGAGCTGTGTATAGGTTGAACCCGCTGACTCGAAACCAGCACACCGGATGTTTGATAACGAGTGTTCTTATCAATTCAGCCATGCTGACCTGCTTATAGGCTGGTAATGACTTACTTCATTATCAACTGTTTATAAGTCTAAGGTCATTCCTTTTAATGTGTAGTTCTTCCAGTGTCGTTATCATGTCTTACTTTATCGAAAGGTTTTGTGTATTCAACGAAGCAACCATGTAGGTAGGTTTTGTTTACTTCTATCGGACGCTATATTAATGTCCTCAGCAAATACACATTTAATTTTTTTTAATTGCCTTCAGCAAACTCACATTTTTCTTCCCCTATTAAGAGTTGAATTTTCTTCCTCTTTTCTTTAAGATTCTTAGTCAATTGTTTGTAATGTGACTCATTATGCTAATTGTTCGATGTTAATCGCATTATAGGGATTTCTTAGGGATTTCTTCAGGACAATCTCAAATAGAGTGTATTAGTGAAACTCCATGGCAACCATCGGCATATCAGTATAATACAGACAAGAGAAGATAGCACAGAAGACGATATGCATGTATTTTATAATGAATCAAGCGTGGCTTTAGGTCAACAGTTTCAACATAACAGTAATACTCGGGGACTTAAATGTTGACAGTTAGTTTCATGTCCCTTACGTGAATCAACCCCAGCATTTATTTACTGTTTGTGATTCTCATGGTGAGATGGGGGATGAGATGGGGGATCATGGGGGATGCGTGGTCTCGAGGTACGGTGGCCGCCTCGAGTGCTGGAGGTCCCGGGTTCACGCCCTGGTGAGGACAGGAAATTATTTCACATGGACTTCTAGTAATAAAATTTCCCCTGGTCTCTGGGTAGTGAGATCGGACGCCCGTGTGTATTGTTGCGCACGTAAAAAATCCCTTGGCATTTGGAAATCGAAAAATAGTGGCCTAACGGCGCTGCCCGGGCAAAATTTCGAGTTAAAAATCTACCCAAAGTATTTCAGGATCCTCGCCGGTGCTACGGAGTTCGTGCACTGAGCTGAGTTTCTCCAGAAAGCGCTGGATATAAGGTTTTCAGTCAAATTGATTACATATTGATTCCATAAACGCTCAGAAGCAGTTTAGTGTGGGAAAACAACAAGACCAAAAGCAGACTACCATAGTGAACGTATTCTGGTCATAGAAAAGATGAGATTAAAGCTTAAGACTATAAAGAAACTATCTTAGTGAACATAATCTAGATACAGAAAAGATGATATTAAAACTTAAGTCTATAAAGATACGATCATACTGAAAATATAGTATACAAAGAAAAGATGAGATTCAAACTTAGGACTAGAAAGAAACTATCACCGTGAACATAATTTAGTCATAGTAAAGGATATTATAAGTTACGACTATAAAGAAACTATGTTAGTGAACATATACGTTTATAAAAACACGAGATTACAAGATAGGACTATAAAGAAACTACCACGTGGACATATTCCATTATAGACAAAGATTAGATAAAAACTTAAGAATATAAGGAAAACCTCACAGAGCATCACGTTATATTTAGTCTTATTTAGACTAAAGCATCTCTTTACAACATCGTTGTGACAGAGAACATGTGACAATGTGTTTTGTATATTTCAGTTGACACGATGTATTCGGCTACTTCATTATATATTAAATTTGTTTCTGTGTCATGTGCCTGATGAAATACTGCAAAATACCAGACAATAAACTGTGCAGTATATTGTTTGTGTCTTCATTATTCAAATTCACAACGAGAAAACATTGTATTAAATTACTTAAAACAGACCAAAACTATAGAAATGTACAATATTACTGTTCAGAACAGATATAATATCATTTAGATAATACAAGCTATTGATGGACAATGGGATATGTTGCTGAATCAATACAACTTACGTCAAAAGAAATAATTCCTGCGATACATAGGATTATTGCAAAACAGAAATGGCCGAGACGTGATATATTCTTCAGACGATGGATGAAAGAAGACAGAAAAGGCACACTAGCGATAAATATAACAAAATAGCTTAAGAAATAACAAATAAATAGACGTAAGTTAAAGAGATTTGACTGAAAAACAATTGCGCAGAGATTGGAACAAAAGACTTGAAAGATTCACATTCCATTTGCAAATAAATAAGCACCTTGGCAGATATGAAAACACGAAATACAACTGGATGTTTAAAACCGAAAAATTGCACAATATTAATGAGACACGATAGTATAATCAATAGTTGGACAGAATAGATATAAGTGTGTTATTATGTCTACGTAGACTTAGATGGATAGGACATGTTAGGAGGATGGATGATGGTAGAATACCAAAGGACATCTTTTTTGGTGAATTACAGATGGGTAAGAGATCTCAGGGTCGGCCTCTACTACGATACAAAGATGTGTGCAAGCGGGACATGATTGATACAGGCATTGATAATGCACAATGGGAGCACGTCGCCGCTGAACGTGTTGCATGGAGGGCAACTATCAGAAATGGAATAAAGACAAAGGAGAAAATGATTGCAGATAAAGCACACACAGAGCGTGAGAGACGTAAGATGGTGCAAAATGGTGGAAGACGTGGGCCACGTTAATGGGTTCTTGTTAAACGTGCTAGGTTCTTTGTTAAACGTGCTAACGTCTTTGTTCTTAGCTTGGGCCACCTACTGTGGGCAAACATTTGCAGCAAGAATTGGCCTTACCAGCCACACTCGCCACCACCATGGGTCGTAGTTATTAAACCTTTTTGAAGCACAATGTACCAACCTATCGTCTGTCAAGACGGAAAGGTGCCAATGTATGTATGTGTTATTATGGTAAGGGACTAGATGAAATATAAAAGACAATGGTGAAGGCTAACCAATACTTCCTATAGAAGATGATGATGTGCTAAATTATCCCAAGAAAGGAAAGGCACTGGGAGTAGACAACATTACGCTGGAGGTAATTTAGGTCTTTTGAGATTTTCTGATCGAAATAATAACCATTTTAAAGGACATCTATAATGGTGGGTATATTCCTGATTAAGTATGTATCAGCATCATCTTCTTCCACTTTTGCAATCTCGAGCCGCGGGGAGGCATATCTGATATTCCAGCGTGCGATAGGCGGGACGGTGTAGTGTCATTCTGTGTAATTGTACAATATCTTTTATGTTATCAATCCAATGTCTTTTACGGTGTCCTCTTACTCGGGTAGCAGATCTTTAATGTGAAGTCAGTGCTGGGAACTGATGGTCTCTCTCTCTCTCTCTCTCTCTCTCTCTCTCTCTCTCTCTCTCTCTCTCTCTCTCTCTCTCCACACACACACACACACACACACACACACACACACACACACACAGATGAAGAAAGAAGAAGGTGTCGTCTTCGAGTGGCTACGCACCTTATCCCTGACAAAATAAAATAGATGATAGACAAGAAAGGAGAGATGAGGGAAGAAAGACATTTGTGCAGGTTCTAAAGCAGAGATTTCGGAAATAAAATAATAAACTCTAAACAGTATTTAGTGATAGCCAATCAAGAAAACAAGTAAATGGGAATATTCTTCAACAAGTGAATCGATACAATTATCTCGGAACAGTCATAACATCTGATGGGAGATGCCTTGAAGAGTTTAGAACAAGAATCGTCATGGCGAAAGTAGCCTTTAGCAAGATGAAAAACATTCTGACCAATAAAAAGATGTCAATTGAAACGAGAAAAAGAGTGTTGATGGGATACATAGAGCCTGTTCTTTTGTATGGATGTGAAACTTGGAAAATGTGCAGTCAAGCTGAAAAACATCTGATGGCTGCAGAAATGTGGTTTCTGAGGAAAATGCAAAGAATACCATGGACAGATAGAAAAACCAATGACCAAGTACTACAAGAGACAAATGAACTCGTAAATTGATTAGAGAAATTAGACGTGGACAGTCAAAATTTTTTGGACATGTTATGAGAAGAAATGGATTGGAGAACTTATTGACAACTTGCAAGATCGCAGGGAACAGATCAAGAGGAAGACCGAGAGGAAAATACCTGGATGGCTTGGCCACATGGCATGGATGAGACAGGAACATTGAGCTGATCCACGACTCTGGTGATCGAGTGGAATGGCGAATCATGACCTCCCACGCTTTCCGGCATGGCACATGACTGATTGAATCAAGAAAACAAAACAGTCACAAACGCGACTACAAGGTACAGCAACTAGTCTACACATACTAAGCCAGACAAATGAAATAAAGACATCATAAATATAACTGTATTGTGGTCTAGAAAATGTCAAGCTGGTGACATAACATTTTATATAATACACAGTAGGAGCAGCAATGCAACACTCAATACAGTAGTAATCAACCAATTTCAATGATTTCCCCGCACAAACATCAATAGTTGTACAATATCCTGCTTTTAAAGTTACTACAAGAATAAGAATAACATTAGTGGAACTGCGTTAAAGCTGTGGAAATGTAAACAATCTAAAATAAAACAAAGTAATGCAGCTTTACAGAACAGAAATACGTAACATACAGGAAGTTGCGGTGACTAGCCTTCATCTGCAAGCATATACATAATCTAAACACAACATATAGTCACGGAGAAGATCCGACAGAACTTCTTTAAGGCATAAGAACGGAATGAGAAGAATAAAAAGATGAAACAATGAGAGCAATGAAGAGAAAATGAACATTTGAAAACAAATGTTGCTGCTTATCTCAGAATCCCAGGCTGAAATACTAGATGTCACATTTATTCTCTTTTATAAACAGTTGTGAGAGTCTGTGGGTCATAGGGACCGGTGTAGGGGGTGGTAACGGTTCAGTGAAAATACCAGGTAAATGAGTGGAAGTGGTACATGAATAAAAAATGGGCAGGAAGATTAGGCGGGAAACTGGAAGCAGTGGAGATGTGATGGTTGTCCAAGAGTGAAAACTAAGAAGGAGCCCCAGTGGACGTGCATACAGTGCATGAGTGGGTACCAGTGAATGGGGTGACCATAGTGGACGGATATTAAAGAGCAATTATGCGTGCACCTAAGTATGATGATGATACTAACGAAACTCATTTTCTGTGCTAAAGTCTGGGTGGACTGATATGTGTGAGCGCACATACATACATCCACACACATCAACAGACATTGATACAATAGTATATATACACCTGTGTATTGTATACATGAGAAGGGAGAGATAGTGAGTGAGAGAGAGAGAGAGAGAGAGAGAGAGAGAGAGAGAGAGAGAGAGAGAGAGAGAGAGAGAGAGAAAGGGAGTGGAGTTGGTATAGTACCTGCGATGTGCCACATGGGGTATGCGAAACTAGAAGGTCTAAAGATACGAGCCTCGACGAGTCTTGTATTTCTGCACCTTCTAATTCCGCATAACCAATGTGGCACATCGCAGGTACTATATCAACCCATCTCTTCCTCCCTCTGGGCTTCATTACTCTGGCAAACATGATAATATTACAACCGACGTCATAACCACAGACATAGCACATACATAAACAGTAAACAACACAGTATATGCACACAGTTTAATTGAATCCTAGTTAATCTACCAACTTAAGACTGTTGAGCCTGTTAATCTACCAACACAATTATGATCGCCCCTCAGCTTCTAATCCACCATGTCTTTATTCCTAATTTCATAATATCATTATCCTTCTGACCGACAAACCCTCGATTATGTGTGCTCGTACCATAAACCCTTCTTTCCCACACTGCCCATAAGCTCATCTATTATTGAAATCTCTAATGCTCTTAATCTCTTAACTTCACTGTTGCCTTCTCTGGTTGAGGAGCCCAGTTCATTTACCAAGTCAGCCGACCTGAAACAACCGGTTCTTTCTCAGTTATAACATTTTCATTATTACAGACTATTTAGCACATAACAATCAAATGGGCAAAGAACAATTAACACACTAAATACTTTGAACACACTTCGGTTTGAAGCGATATCACCAGACTAGCATTGGCTTATACCAATCTATTTGTTCATTTACCCCCCCCCCCCTCCCACTTTTTTTTACCTCACCCATTTCGGCACACACTACACAAGTGAATGCATAATATCGTAAATGTCCTCACTTAAACCAGACTTTGAAAGCAGGACATTGAGTGCCTTTACTCCGTTATTGTTTATGAAGCACTGGCAAACTACCATTCCAATGTATAATATTATTAACGTCTTTGTTCTTAGCTTCTCCCAATGCGGCTACGCCAGTCTTATTGCCTTCTCTGTTAACACATTGACTCTCTTATTCTACACCTTTTTTTTTTCACCGTCCGCTCCTGAACATCTCATTCTAACACAGTATAGCTATCGCCCAATTTATGTATATTAGTCACGAATTGTAACGTTGCGTGTTGCGCTGGTCAGCTTGTCCGCTCTTTGTAACCTCCTCCCTACCCGCTTAGTAATCCCTGACTGGACTGCCATTACACGACCAGATGCGTGTCGTGAGGTGATTGCTAGACACCCAATCCTAGCTGTCCGCTATTGCTTTCTCCTTTCTTGTCGGCTAGTCGATGCCTTCCGTTACATGGTAGTGACAAATATCAATACAGATTTAGAAGTCTACGCGCTCGGTACTTAATGTTTTTACATCATTTCCTACGTATTTACCTAGCACGTTTAACAAGAACCCATCAAATGTCAGTGCTTACTTGAACAAGACTTTGTACATTATTCTATTGAATCTGGACATCCATCAATCAATCAATCAGGTGCCGTCTCCACAATGAAGGTTGGCTGCAATGGATCACTAACGTTGTCTGTCTCTCGCCTTGACTGTACATTCTGTCAGAATGATGTTCGTTCATCTCTAGGTGTTATCTTCCCCACTTTTATCGTTGTCCACCTCTTGCTCGCTTGCCTTCAACCTTGCCTTCCAGTATGGTTTTATAAGAGTGCTATGTCTTTTAACGTGGCCCAAATATTTTACTTGCCTCTTTTTTTATTTATTTCATCAACTCTCTTTTCATTCCCAGTTTGTTCAGAACCTCTGTATTTGATTGTTTCTGTTTCCATGAAATACGACAAATTTGTCTGTATATCCACATCTCCAGGGCATCTATTCGACTTTCCAGTTGCTTGTTCAATGTCCAGGCAATCGCACCATACAATAGTTTTGAATATACGTAACATTTGACCATTCTCATTTTAATGCGCTGTTAATCTCTCTAGATGTTAATACTGATTTCATGCTATTGAAAGCATGTTTGGCCATTCCTATTCTCTTTCTGATGTCTATTTCACTTCTGCCATCATCTATCTGTTATTACAGTCCATGATTGGAGAAAGTTGTTACTTGTTCTAGTCTGAAAATTCACGCCATCTCAGAGCAAAAAGCACAGAAGCTAAATTTTCTCTAAAATGTGTGCTGTTACTTGCGGCCTTTGTGCTTGTTATGGAAATTTTCAGAATATTAGCCGCAGTGGTTCTTTTAACTGCGCATATATTACGTGCTAACTCCATAAATCAACTACCTATTACCCCTTAAACAAAAGGCCACTAAATAGATCATGGTCGAGCTGAGCATTAGTAGTTTTGAAAACCATGACTCGGCGTGTTTGAGCGCCTTAATCCAGGTGTCCTTGGATCTTTGCTCCACTCTTTCCTCGGGCCTATATGTCTCGCCACATTTACAGGTTCCAAAACTAGGACACTTAGCGATAAAGTCCTTTTATTCTTATTATATTAGGCTCATATCATGCTGCTTCATACTGATGGCACCTTGCCGTCTTGACAGACGATAGTTTGTGCTTCAAAAAGGCATAATAACTACTACCCATGGCGGAAGGGGAAGACCGAGAAGTAAATACCTGGATGGCTTGGCCACGTGGCATGGTCGAGACAGGAACACAGAGCTGATCCACGACTCTGGTGATCGAGTGAGATGGCAGAACATGACCGCCCACGCTTATCGGCATGACACATGATGGATGGATGGCGGTAGCGAATGTGACTGATAAGGCCAATTCGCGCTGTAAATGTTCGTCCACAGTTGATGCATGGGATTACATGGTCATTTCCACCATCATGCACCATATTACGTCTCACACGCTCGGTGTGTGACTTATCTGCAATAATTTTCTCCTTTGTCTTTACTCCATTTCTGATATTTGCCCTCCATGCAACACGTTCAGCGGCGACTTGTTCCAATGTGCATTATCAATGCCTGTATCAATCATGTCCCGCTTACACACATCTTTGTATCGTAGTAGAGGCCGACCCTGAGATCTCTTACCCATCTGCAATTCACCAAAAAAGATGTCCTTTGGTATTCTACCATCATCCATCCTCCTAACATGTCCAATCCATCTAAGTCTACGAAGACTGAGCATGGCACACACTGTCACACAACCTGATTTTTCCAATACTTCAGTATTTGTGATTTTGTCTTGCCACTTAATACCAAGTATTCTTCGCAGACACCGCATATGAAAGCTGTTTAAAATGGTCTACTAGTTCGGCGTCGTCAATAAAGGTACCCCATGTGCACCTTGTGACATCATCTTTGTCTTCTTTTTGCTAATTGTTTAACCAAATTCAGAACAAGCATTGGAGAATACAGATAGTAGACATTGTAATTCTTCCTCAGAGTGGGTCGTAAACTGCAGCATCATCTGCAAAAAGCAACTCTCTGATCAGTACTCTCCTAATTTTGGTATTGGCCTTCAATCTCTGAGCATTGTAGAGGCCGCCATCTAAGCGTGAGTGAATGTATATACCATCGTCCTGATCACGAAAGGCATATTTCAGTAGAAGTGAAAAGTATATTCCAAAGAGGGTGCTTCATATATATATAGAGAGAAGAGAGAGAGAGAGAGAGAGAGAGAGAGAGAGAGAGAGAGAGAGAGAGAGAGAGAGAGAGAGAGAGAGAGAGAGAGAGAGAGAGAACTGTGTGTTTTATATGTATATTTTTTCCTGGACATCACAATAACCTTTATTCTATTCACACTCATCAAGTCACAATCACCTTTAGGTCCCTTGTATTTTATGTCAGTTTTATTCTTGGAGATGACAATCAATTTTATGATCAGTACATTCATTCCTGGACATCATCGTCAACCTTAGACATTTCTGGGGTTTAATTGTTTTCCGTTAGGATATAGTAATCAATTATAGAATATAGTGGTTTTAATTGTGCTTTAGTCCAGGTCATCTAATGTAATTTAAAACTGATAGATTATCAAATGCCTGTTACGTGGCAAAGGAATTACGGACGCAGTTTGTGATCCCGCATACCCGCGTCCGAAACACAGCTGTGTGCGATTTAGCAGCAGACAGCGTTGTGTTGATTTTTACGAAGTGGTATAGGTTCGGTCGTTCAGAAAGCAACGGCAAACTACTAACCATAAACTTGTCAAGAGATCACAACAGAGAAAAAAAAATGCTTGTATTGACTGCAACGTCCTGTAAAGGATATGCAACTTTACATTAAATTTAAAAAGATTATCATCTGTTTGTTCAGACAAAACATTGTCATCGCTTTTGGAAAAATGTATAGTTTGTGTCATTATTTTGTACATTAAAATTTATCTGAGAATAGATCGCAGAGAAAACGACATATGTTTGTCCTTTCACCAGCTTTATATATATATATATATATATATATATATATATATATATATATATATATATATATATATATATATATATATATATATATATATATATATTCATTTACAGTGCTTGTGTGTGTAGGAATTAACTTTAGAACAGAAATGTATAACTAACATCAATAGCAGACACTCAATGTTGTTATCATTACTGCCTTCTTTAAAATTGTATTCCAATTTACATTTCTCGAGTTATTTATGTCCATCGCTGTGATGAAAGATACAGTCTACCTCATTAAGAATATCCTACAAAATGTCCGGTTTATGTTGACTCAGAAAGTTGAGGGCTCAATCACAGCATTGAGCTGGAAATGTTGACAATAACCATTGGTGCCGAGGAATATCACACGTACCCCTGATCTCTTAACCAGTTCAGTGCCAAAGGATAATATATCGCCAGATGTGACCCCCTGTTTAGACAGAAAGACGATATATCGCTATACTAGGATCATCGTCATATTTGTTGTTTTTTTTTTCGTGTTACTTCCCCAATTTCAATACTCTATCAGTGAACGGAAATTGACATTAGAATATTTGTTCATTTGATTGTGTACCATCTCTGGTCCAATCCAATTTTTTGTTGGCACTGAATCAATTAAGAAGCGAGATCGTACCCCAAGTCTTTTCGAATAAGAGGGAAAAGCTCAAGTGCCGTGTGCAGATGACGCATGTTAAAACCCCACGACGGATGGAAGTCGCAAAGAGTAAACCAGGTGGGGAATATCTAATGCTTGACATAAGCTCCCAGGTCGATCCCACTTAAAATCAGTGCAAGGATTTGTTTTGGGAAGCACTGAAGGCCGGTACTATTGACCACATCACCATCCAGTGTCGACTAGTCTATAGAAGAAATATGGCGCTAGCACCATATCACTAATAAGCCGCAGGACGTGAAAACTTGTCCTTTACATTACTATTGTAAATACAGGGTGTATTTTTAATGACTGCAGTGTTTGAAAATTTTGCCGGTCCAAGTTTTGTATTTACCTATTATGTTGCATGAACTTTACAGAGGGTGAATACAAAACTTGGACCTGCAATATTTATATTTTGAAACACAGCACAGTCATTAAAACTACACCCTATACTTCACATCTATCGCCGACAACATTCAGGAAAAGCATGTACATTAAGGGAAATCAATTACTGAAAACATCGGTAACAGAAATCAAGGAAGGCGCATCCGTGTCTCTAAGCATTGATTCAAGATTAGAACTATCTGATAAACAGACCGTAGTGTTTTCGCTGTCCTGGAGAATCAAATAATAAATTTCGGAATGTTTTTACACTCCTCTTCCCTTTCTATGTTGCGCTGGAGATGCTTGTCGCAACATTGTCTTGAAATTCTTTGACCAAATTAGAATTGATGTAGCGTAACTAAGTGGTTCGTCGCTTGGAAAAACATCAAACATGTCAGTGTGCTACAAAGGTATTCAAGCACATCTTATCAATATCGATCATCTGAAGTATTACTTTCAGTGTGCTGTAAATTCTCATAATGTGGTATTTGTGCATGCTGTGAATTGTTGCAAATGGACATTTGGTTTTGTGATTTTGTTCAAGAACGTTACACTTTACTTGTGTGGTTCACATCAAAGGTGGTCTGTAATGCTTCGTTAAAGATAACTGTGAAAGTGAATCAACATAAACCTAACAGAGCATTGGATACTACATAGTCTGTATAAAGCATTGACGTCATTCTTACAGTTTACAACTCTTTAAAGAGGCTATATAATTTAACAAAGAAATTAAGCATTCGTATTCTGGCAAACAGCGGTAGCGCCACGGCTTGACGCCTGTCTACAGTACCTGTTGTCTTGAGACTGACCTGCATAAGGGCGGTTTCTTGTTTTAAAAATAAACCTTGTCTGCCAGGTCGACCCAGCCTGAAATGGGTACCGGAAATGTCTTGGCAAGTAAATGTAGCCGGCGTGATACTGACCACATCAGCTACTGGGTGTCGTTTGGTCTATATAAATAAGGGTCCAGCCCCACAATGCGCCTTAGATGTGTAAACCGGACCTTTGCTTACGTTGTTTGTATACGCTATGAGTTAACGTTATGGAAGTCACAGTTAGGAATATCTCTCTAGGCGGACTTAGTGGCTGTAATATCAGAGAGGTTTAGTTCTGTCAGTACATCAATTCAAACATATTGTTTCAATCACAAAACTTCAATCATATCACTTCAATCACATTATTTCAAATGCATCACTTCAAACTCATCACTTCAAACACAGAGACTGAACAAAACTGAGAGCGAAGACCAGGAGAACGTTTAATCAGATAACGGTGGGAACGATTAGTAGTGTGACTCTTCGCTCGCTGTTCGACGAGGGAACAAAGCACATATAGGAATGTCCTGAGTGCAGTGATGTCGGTTTTTAACTCAGCTCAACTCAACTCACTCAACTCAACTTCAAACACATCACTTCACACACACCACTTCAAACACAACACTTCAAACACATCACTTAAACATGCAACACGCTATCTTCATTCATCCGTTCAACTTCTTATCTATGTGGATATTTTAATTACACGGGTTTAAGTGATCAACGACAAACCATAAGACAAAGTAGAAATTATGGCATATTGTGATATGCACATCAACAGAAGCAAGGAAAATTATAACTAGTCAATGACTGTTACGCTGAGGTTATTAATTCGCAAGAAAAACTTAAACGTAAAGTGGAAACATATTGAAAGAGCATTTACATTTTCTACACAGTTTAATCGCTTTGTGAATATAGACGTGCTGTTTCATTGATTCGATTCCTGGAAAACATTTAAACACGAGTATCAACAGCATATGTTAAGTCACAGAAGGTGTAATCATATGATATTGAGCCTTAATTAGTGTCTGCAATTCTTCACTACTAAATCCTTTGTTGGTGAATTTTACGAATTCAAGCACAGACATAGAACACCAAATACATCTGATGGCAACCCACGTATAGTACACACGGCACGAACAGCGTCATTCCCTTATGTTGAAATAGCAATACATATTTAAATAATATGAGGATAAGTCAATAAGTAAGTCACACAGTTCTGTCGGATGCCAGGTAAATGTAGTTGGTGTTTTCTACAGGTGTCATTAGGTGACAGCAACATCGAAATTTATATTCCCGTTCGTCAGGTGGCGCTAAGCATCGCATGCGCGGCGCATAAACAAAATGGCGACTGTACTTACGGAGTGTACAACCAAACAGCAACGTGCTGTTGTGCGTTTTATGGTGGGCAAAAGGACTGCCTGCAAAGGACATTCATAAGAAAATGCTTCCTGTTTATACTGGGGACGAATCATGGGTGCATCACTACCAGCCCGAATCAAAGCGTGCTTCAGTGGGATGGAAAACGCCTTCTTCACCTTGTGTCCAAAAATTCAAGGTTACGCCATCAGCAGGGAAGGTTATGCTGACAGTGTTCTGGGATTGTCAAGGAGTGCTTTAACCAATTTCAAGAAGGAACGTACAATGTGAATTCTGAATCGTACTGTGAAGTTCTGTCGATGCTTCATGGTGCAATTCGAAGAAAAAGTCCAGGACGGCTGACTAGAGGAGTGTTGCTTCTTCATGACAATGCCAGACCACATACGGCTCGATTAACGCAGGAGAAAATTAACCAACTAAGGTGGGAAGTTCTGGAACATCCACCTTACAGCCCCGACTTACCCCTGGCGATTTCCACCTGTTTGGTCCACTGACAACCCACCTTAGCGGGAGACATTTTGCGAATGACGCCGAAGTTGAATGTGAAGTCAAAAAATGGTTTAGAAAACAGAGCATGCAGTTCTATGCAGCTGATTTGGGAGGACTGATAAAACGATGGGATAAGTGCATTAATGTTGGTGGAAATTATATGAGAAATAAATATATATACATTATATATATGTATAAAAATAAATTGGTTTCAAGTCGTTATCACATTTAGTTATTTTCCTACAGACATTTGTGACTTACTTATTGGCTTACCCTCGTCAAATAAATCCGTTGTCCTCAAGCAGTTTCCTGCTATGAGTCAGTGATGTGATAGCGCCATAACATTTTGTAGGCCTTGAGAACAAGGAGGAATAGGTGGCCAATCTTTCCCTTACTTTGGCAATGAACGAGCTCATTCGACGAACATCGTCCGACCATGTGCATGCCATTATCGGGTCAGTTGGCTCTCAACTTGGCGTTTAAATGGTGACCAACTCGTTTAGAGAAACAATGTACACAGATCGACGGTTGCATAGAAACAACTAAATAGACATCTCCTCGTGATAATTTACAATTGACATAAAGAACCTAAATTGTTATTCATTCATTCATTCAGTAGCATGTCCTTTGCAGAACCTCGCTCCCATAACAACCTTCCGGAAAACCTCTCGATCATAAGCAACATGTCCCGCGTCCGATACACCCATCTAGAGATCATCCGCCACATCCTGCACCCATCTTCTCTTTGGCCTTCCTCTCCCTCTCTTTCCAGGCATATACCCCTCCATTACTGTTCTCTTCAAACTTTCGTGACGTTTCAAGTGACCAAAATATTTCAATTTTCTTTGTTGTACCGTTTTTAATAGCGAACCTTCTTAAATATTCAGCTCTTGAAGTATTGATGCATTTGTTCTTTTCTTTACCCAAGATATTCTTAGAACTCGTCTATAACATTTATATTCAATGCTTGTTTAGTAAGTGTCCAGGTGTCACAGGCGTATGTTGCAATGGAAAAGATGCATGCTCTTAAAAATCTAATGTTTGTAGTTCTGTCTGTCCCATTCCATAATGTATTCAGTTGTTTTAGTCTCTGAAGAGCAATTGATAGTCGTTGTTTAATTTCTGTCATTGTGTCATCATTATGTTATTACCATTTGGATATATGTGTATTGGGGTGTCATGAACCTGAATACATTTCTTCAGGGATGACTTCGGCCCAACACTAACTACAGCATTATTCTTTAATTAGTGAGGTTCATTTGGAGGTATGGGTGATGGTGCTGTCGATTAATGTGAACAGGGAAGTACTTAGCCCGTCAATTACAATTAAAGGATTCGATAATCTTCACCGGGCCATTAAGGAAGTATCCTTAGCTCCTAGGTTAGTGGAACAAATCCCTAGATTTTATGACAGGAGAAGAAATGTTGCTTTCAGTTATTATAGTTTGATAATTGTGTCGTGAACTTTAGCAACTCTATTAGATTAAAGCCAAATATGACTCATTACACTGTACTCTGTCGCACGAAGCTCTGATTTGCCGTAAAATATTAGGCTGCCCCTAAGAGAACGTAGCTAGACGAGGCAAGGACGACAGAAGAAATCAAGATACTGTCTGGCTGTAGTCAGTTCCGTTATTGATTAATCTGTATCCAGGTTATGCTTAGAGCCATCGGATGACGTTTCCTACCCGCCTGTCCAATCAGTCACTTTAACGATTTGGTTATGTGAGGAGACCTTTCTTATTACATTTTCTGGACAAGATACAGATTGTCCTTACAGAGCACGGATTTCCTTTTACAGTGTAATTTCATACCCGATATTACTAAATCAAATACACGGTTTAATTTTGGATACGAGGTGATGTCATGATAATCGGGTAACAGACAAGGCCGAAGTAATACGAACTGATAAGTCTTTAAATGTATTAAGCCACAAATCAAATATTGTGTCACCATTTTTCTTTCTTTCTGTAATTTCTTCCCGTAATTCCATTAGGCCAAATCATATACCCAGTTCTATAATCTAACGTTTGAAGATGGCACCGTCTTTCGAGTTAGTAAATGAAGCTACTTAGTTACTGTGCACAGACATGTCATTACAGTAAGTAGCATTACAGGAAACGCTAGCGAACCGTCCCCCACTAACAAGACATGGTGATGTGAGCTTCCTAAACAGCCGAAGGACTGATGAATTTGAGTGCATTACTGCCTAGTAAATCAACCTGGTGTTGGGGTTAATGAAACGTCCTGCAATGCGCATACAACGTTCTTACCTCAACGCTGAAGACAGGATGTGTGACCGGAGATGGCTTGTGGAGGGTCTTAGGCTTCACACTGTCCAACATATGAACTGTACATTTAGTCACTGGGAGTATAATAACAAAATCGGACAATTGAATCGGTTAACTTCTCACGAATCAATCATATGAGATAGATTTAACGTTGTCGTCAGCACGCAAAACATAAAACACTAATATTTTATATATATTAATATTATATTATTATTATATATATTAATAGTATTTTGAATACAACTGTATTTTAAAAACAACTAAAAAGCACATAGCTTAGTCCCCCATAGACGTCTAAATCATACGGCGCAAAAATAATTTTATGTGCTATGTGTTACGTTGGTCAGCTGGCAGGATATCACATTGGCAGGAACGTGTAGGCTAAGGAGAAATAATTATTGGGATGAGAAATGTCAATCTCTATAGGGAAGACACAAGTGGAATGAGCACATAGGAAATAGAGAAATGGGAATGACACACGGGTGAGGTGTTAGAGGATCAGATATTTTGTATATTTTTAGGATTACGATCGTGCCTGTAAGTCAGAAGTCAAGCTTCTGCGAAAACTGAGGTCAGCATGAAGTATACAAAGGTACATGTGGGGGTTATCTTTAATAATAATAATAATAACGTTGTGAGGGTAATACGTAAGGGAAATGCTATGTCTGTTTTTCTACTGTTTCGTCATGAATACATACTCGCATGCAAACACACACAACTACGTATTTGTGTAGACATATATGTGCGTATGTATTTGCATTAGTGTAAGTAATTATTCCGTCTGCGTTTGTAGCAGAGTTGGTGAAACGCATTTTCACAATTCCTGACACATCGAGTCGAGAATTTAATGGTATGAGGCATCGGTCGTTCAGAAAGCAATGGCAAAATATTGAACGTAAAATTACACAAAATAGATCACAAACGGGAAATAAATACAAGGGTTGAATGCAATGTTCTGTAAATGTCTAAAATTTGCTTTTATTGAACACATACATGCACGCAAACACTCACACACATACACACACAAACTCACATAAAGTAAACCATTGGTTGCATCCCTTTCCTACACTCATCTAATTTCTTCACTAGTCTAATCTGATATCTTTCCTACTATAATATAACCCCTTCTTTACTATAAACTAATCTTTCCCCTACTATAATGTAATCTCTTTCCTCATCGAATCTAATATATTTCGTGTCTTGAAAAATAACAAACGGCAAATATATGCAGGGGTTGATTGCAATGTTCTTTAAAGGACTCGCAATTAACTTTTTTAAACATACATACACACACACAAACACATATACACTCACACACACACATGCATATGTAAAAGCACCCACACATACACACACACACATACACACACACACAAATAGAGGAACCTCTGTTAAATCTCTCTCCTACTCTAATCATATCTCATTCCTATTATAATATAATGTCTTTCCCACCCCAATCTAATATTTATCGTACTATAACCTAATCTCTTTCCTATCATAACCTAATCTCTTTCCTACTCTACTATAAACTCTTCCTGCTTTAATCTAAACCTTTTCCTACTATAATCTAAACTCTTTCCTACGCTAAACTAATCTGTTTCACCAGTGTACGAAGAACACCGTGTTTAACTCTCCTTGTATCTTCTTGCCCTTTCCCTTGCAGGTATCATTCTCAACGACTTCGCTGACGAGATCATTCTGGACCCGAAGCTGATCGCCAGACAGTACATCAAGACCTGGTTTTTCCTCGACCTCCTCAGCTCAGTCCCCATGGACTACATCTTCCTCATGTGGGACGCCGAAGCCGACTTCAACCAGCTTTTCCATGCAGGTACGAACGACAAGTCGGACACTCCCGCGTACTGGCAAGGTGATCATTCTCTTTCCATGGAATAATTTCATATATAAGCAACGTCGCCTGGCTACTTCTACGTTCACATTATACTGCTTTCGTATGCTCCTGATTATCTCTCTGACACTCGCACGTGCTTAGTCGATCTCACGTAGTACATTTATTTATTCTTTTTTTTTTTAAACGTAGTTTTACATTTTTATATCTTTCAAATATTATCATTGTTGCAAATGTATTGCACTTTTTGGATTGTTTAAATTTAAAACGTACGGAAAATATTTCAAAACTTTCAAATCAAAATTTTGATTATCGTTACTATTATAATGATTATACTAGTTTTCATATTATTAATGATATAATTCGACTTTAAAAAGAACTTTTCTACAATTTTAACTTTATTTAACAGGCGTTTATAAGAACCCATTTTAAGCACATGACAATTACAAGCTTATCTGATCTTCCTGATTTTGAACAATATATACATATAAACAACATTAGATAATATGGCCACCCAAAAATGTAGTTAAAGAAATTGGGAGATTTATAGTTATTTTTTTAAAAAAAAAGGTATTAATGTCAAGAGGGTCGTCTTCATTGTATCGAGGTTTATCCCATACGGCTCGGTCTCTTTTCGCAGGTCTCTTATCTGCCAAAAGCGTCGCCCAAAGCACGAACTTCGGAGCTCTAGCGACGACTCTCAGGAGTGTCCGAGAAAACTGCATTGGTGAACCGTGTGAAGTATCCAGGAATCGAACTCACGAACTTCTGAACTCGAGGCGGGCGGCAAAGCCACTTCGCCACCGAGACTCCTTTAAAAATTACAGCCAGCTGCCCATTGCTTGCAACATATGGTCAAATATGACTCATGTAGGATCACCTTGCCGGTCTTGATGGTGAAGTAGTTAATGACGTTGTTCGTAATCCCGTTTACTCACGTATGAAACACAGCTGCGCGAGATTCGGCAGCGGATCGCGTCACGCTGGTTACTTACGGAGGAATGTGAGCCAGTCGTTCAGAAAGCAATGGCAAACTACTAAACGTACAACTTGCCAAGACATCAACGAGCAGCTGAAAAATGCTGATGTTGACTGCAATCTCCTGTAAAGGATATGCGAACAAAAGGTTCACCTTATGTGGCAAATGCATTTTCAAGCTCAGCTATCTGCCCGTGGCTATCGGCTTCAGATCAGAGAAGGAGCCATCTCCACATTGAAAGTCGAACGTAACGAATTTTCAGCATTGTGGTCTCCCGTTACTAAGAGCGCCTGGCCGAGTGGCTAGAACGCTGGGATCTCATTCGGGAAACCCGGGTTCGAATTCTCAGTAAGGTGATGGATTTTCTTTTCCTTTGGGGAGAGGGGAGAGGGGAGAACACCCTACCTGCACAGTTCACGGCGATTGCAATAGCCAGGTGGCCTTCATTCCTCTGGCTGAAGATCACCCCCCCCCCCCCCGACTTTTCCAATCCTACACCTCAAGGTGCTGTAGGCATTACTATCAATTAGTTTGCACAGCCTAACATTCTATTTTTAGTTCCTCTCTTGATGTTATCTATCAATTTAACATTGATCATCCAGGTTTAGAAATCGGTTGTAAGAAAACAGAAATTATGGTTATATCCAAGAAGAAACATATCCATGATGTAACATCCAAGTTAGTTAGTTGCATACCCTTTACAGTTACAGTCAACACCTGTGTTTTTGCTGTTGTGATCTCTTGGCAAGTTTACGCTCAGTAGTTTGCCATTGCTTTCTGAACGACCGGCACAAATACTATTTCGTAAAAACCACCGCAACGCGGTCTGTTGCCAAATCGCGCACAGTTGTGTTTCGAACGCGGGTATGCGGGATCACGAACTGCGTCCGTAACCGCTTCGTCACGGAACTGTCAACGTCCAAGAAAGTGAGGGAATTCTTAAACTGTTGAATCTGTACAACAATATCGGAACAGTCATAGAATCTGGCGGAAGATACATTGTAGGGATTAGAGAAAGAATCGCCGTGGCAAATGTAGACTTTTATGAGTTCATGGAAAATATACTCATAAAAACATACAAATAACACGCTGCCAGATACAGAAAGAAAACAAAAAGAGTGTTAGAGTGTTATGCTGTGACGTATGTGAGATATGGACAATGAACAGACGAGTTTAGATACATCTCATGGCAGCCAAAATTTAGAAGAAAACACTTAATGTCTCTAGGAGAAAATATTATGCATTCATGTAATGTTTTTTTTTTTTTTAACTTCAAGTATAACTTCGGTTTCTTATGACACAGTTCTAGTGATCTTTTCTCAATTTGGGTTAGGTAGTATGGTCATTTTAATGCTCCTTTCTCACACTGCGTGTGCCAGAGAGATGCATGACTTACAATATACTCTTGTGTGTGAGATGCGCTTTCACACATGCTTTGTTGATGCTATCTTTTGCTTGCTTTCTAGGCTTTGTGTTCCTATTAATCAAACATATGCGATATTTAACGCTAACCTTTTCTGATTTGAACGCCACTATAATAGTTTGTGAATGTCTTCTCAGGAATGAAACATTTAAATTTATTTATTTTTCTTCGCTGGTGTTTATTTAGTTTGATCTTGCTTAACACTGTAAAGCTTATACGCATATCATAATCTTCATATTTTGTAAATGATTTATTGTATATATTACAGCACCGATGTACAGTAATGTTCCGCTTTTCGGCGATTTGGCTTCACTGTAGTTTCCTCATCCGGTGCTTAGAGCATTCTACTCCTAGACTTCCTTAATTTATTTTTTTTTTTTTTCGCGTTTCCATCCTGTTTCAGGATATTGCAGTCAACACCAGCATCTTTCAGCTGTATGTTGATTCCTAGGCTAGATTACGCTCATCAGCACACCACGACTTTCTGAGCGACCGGCTCCATACTCTCATAAATCACTGGCGCGAATCGAACCACTTCAAATTCTCGTGCGCTCACGTCAACCACGAGAGTATTCGGGGTTAACGGAGAAAGCTGCAAAACCCCTCGGCCAGGGAGCCGGCTTTCCTTAACTTATATTGTTTCATTTTGCATTTATCAGTCCCTATAAACACCGGAACAAAACCTGTGAAAGTAATGTTATTGATGACTTATACTGCTGGCTTTTATGCAATCGCTCGCTATCAACTCAAGCATAGTCCATACACGTGCTGTTACGTTTAGTGCACTGAACTGAACTGTGAGTGTGGATTAGCTGCCCCTGTTACCAGTGCCCCTCTCTATCAGGCAAACCCACTATAGTTTAGGGGCACTGAAAGCGTTTCAAAATGTCCCGTCGTGCCGTGTCGAGGATTCGGAAGCGATTTGGAAGCATACAGCTTTGCGTTGGTTACTATGGCATGAGGTGTGGATCGTTCAGAAATCAGTGGCATTCTACTAAACGTAAAAATTGTCTAGTAAATATTAAACAGCGAAAGTAAAAATACTCGGGTTGATTGTGCATCCTGTAAAGAACATACAATTAACTTTTTTTTAAAGATAATTTTAGACGTTTCACTGCACGGAAAAACGTAGAAAAGGGAACTTCGGGTCCTTCACTGGTCAATGATGTTCATTGTTCATGGGGAGTCCGGTTACTGAGCGATCTTAATCACGAATTTAAGCAAATAAAGAACGGGTCCACACTTCTAAAGACGCATTGAGCATAGGTGGCTAGATCTCTGTCTATAGAAGACCAGTCGGTATTTGATGGGTGAAAAGGTCACCATCATTCTGGTCGCTGATACTTCTCAAGGTAGGGTCCTACTTTAAACTGATTATGGCATGTAAAAATCTTTCTCAGAATGGAATTTACTCAATGTTTTAAACGGTTTTAACGAAATACAGGAGATCAGCATGCCGAATGGATAAGAGCGTACGCTCTTAAACTTCCGGTGTTCTGATGCCGAGGTAGCGGGTTCAACCCCTTACGCCGTTCAGTTGGTCTATAATTTTGACCTTTCGTCATTGACTTTGGGACGTAAATTGAAAGTACCTGAGAAGTCGTAGTGGGTTCACATGGTGGCGAGGAGCACTCGTAATAGGGTAAACTAATCCACACCTAAAACTCAATCCAGCGCACTAGACGTAGTAGCAAGTGTGTGGATTATGCTTGAATTCAAAGCAAGCGAAAACAAAAAACAAATAAACAAACAAACAAACAAACAACAACAACAGAATACAGAAAGAGCATGTAGCATCACTCCTTTCTATGTTCTTGTGTATTATTGAATAATTCTTTCGTAACACAACGCTAACTTATAAGCCATATTTATAAATCATAATATTGGTACAAGATTTTGTTTGAACAATCCTTTAAATCAGAACTGATCCTAGCATGGCATGGTATCCTTACTGTGGGATATATTGGTCATGGATTCGAAAACCCTTCAAGACAGAGATTTGGTCATTATCCTAAACTTCCAGACAGATCCAGTTCAACGAGGAAAATTAGTACCTGGACATGTCCTCGGTAGTAATGGCGGCTGATGTGATATTGACCACATCGCCCATATTATGCCACTTGGGTTAAATATATGAGGCATCATTACCCATCACCCATTATGGCAACAACAGGCATCCGTTACCGTTAATTACTTACTGCTTGGTATTAAACGGTACATTTTATAGCATCATACATATGACTATTTATCCTCAATCGGATTGTGTATTGATTGAGGATAAAACGTCTTCAATGTGATTATATATTAGAGATTGGTACAAGATTGGCTGGCCGAGTGGCTAGAACGCCGGGCTCGCATTCGGTAGACCCAGGTTCGAATCCTCGGTAAGGTGTGGAGTTTTTTCTGTCGGAGGCAAAATGAAAACTCTAACCTGCACAGTTCGTGGCGACTGCACTAGCCAGGATACCTTAATTCCTCAGGCCCCCTGTACTACACCGCAAGGTACTATAGGCAGTAAATGACAGTTTCGGTACAAGAGTTTGGTGTGGGTCTTTACCCCGGTGTATAGATGTGTGTAAGCGGGACATGACAGATACAGCATTAATATCGGAACACGTCGCCGCTGATAGCGTTGCATGCAATGCAAAGATCAGAAATGGAATAAGGACAAAGAAGAAAACGATTTCAGATTGGTCACACACTGAGCGTGTGAGACGTCAGATGGTTCGCAATAGTGGAAATGATCGTGTGTTCACATGCATCCATTGTGGACAAACATTTACCGCACAAATTGATCTGATCAATCACATTCGCTACCTCAATGGGTTGTACGAGTTTAAGCCTTATTTTTAAGCACAATATAACATATTATCGTCTGTAATGACAGCAAACTGCAAATAGTATAATTGCATATTAATTTATTAATGACGTTATATCATATCTTTAACGTGGCGGTATTAACACATTTGGGGTTCGCAGCGAATACACTAGCCAAGCTGCCTTAATCCCTCAGGCTCAAGACCCCCCCCCCGTCCTATACCACAATGTACTATAGGCAGTAGATGCCAGTTATATGTGGACAGTGTAGTTAATAACCTGTTATTGCCAAAAGTAGGTAACTTTCAACAGTTGTATTGAAAGAGAAACAACAAGAAACGAGTAGAGTAACATGTCATAGTTAGATTCGTAACTACACATAATTCTAACCCCAGTGTAGCTGTTTTAACGACTCAGATTTTATACCATTTGGTATTCATTGGGTGATGTGTTTATCACATCGGCCGTCTTCACGTCCCAGGCGATTTCCTGGTACCCACATGGGAACCTATGCTACTTTTAAAACTCCTCCTCGATGCGAACCCTCGAGCACAGGACCAGTAGACAAGCATCTAGTCATTGCACTACTGCGGCACCCAAATTCGTACAGTGACGATCATTAACATGATAGTATTAAATCTTTAATAATTCTCTAATATAATGATATCTTATCCTTAACATGATAGTATTAAGTCTTTAATAATTCTCTAATAAAATAATATCAGATCCTTAACATGATAGTATTAAATCTTTAATAAGTCTCTAATAAAATAATATCAGATCCTTAACATGATATTATTAAATCTTTAATAATTCTTTAATATAAACTATCAGATCCTTAACACGACAGTTTTAAATCTTTGATAATTCTCTAATATAATGATATAGGATCCTTAAGATGATAGTATTAAAATCTTTGATAATTCTCTAATATGATGATCCGCTCCGTGGCGAAGAGGCTAATGAATCAGTTCGATATCAGGCATACCCACGTTCGAAACACAGCTGTGAGCGAATTGGCAGCAGACTGCCTTACGTTGGTCTTTTTGTTTAATGAAATGGTATGGATGCCGGCGGTTCAGAATACAATGGCAAGCTACTGAACGTAAACTTGCTCAGGAATTACGAACAGCCACTAAATATTGGGGTTGACTGCTACGTCATGTAAAGGATATGCAACAATATACCATACAACATACAATATATTCACCATATTTTCAGAACGTCATTTCCCCCCCCCCCCTTTCCCATCAAAAATTTGGCCCGTGCCCCCCCCCCCCCTTTTCACCATATTTTCAGAACGTCATTCCCCCCCCCCCCCCCCTTTCATATTTCCTACCTAAAATCCCCCACCCCTACACAGTATACGTAAAAATAGAAGGTAAATATGTTAAAACAGGTCTAGACATCCACATAAAACGTGATTTGTGGGTCTCAATCAATCAATCATGTGCCATGCCGGAAAGCGTGGGCGGTCATGACTCGCCATTTCACTCGATCACCAGTGTCGTGGATCAGCTCAGTGTTCCTGTCTCGTCCATGCCATGTGGCCAAGCCATCCAGGTATTTTCCTCTCGGTCTTCCTCTTGGTCTGTTCCCCTCGATCTTGCCAGTTGTCACTAAGTTCTCCAATCTATTTCTTCTCATAACATGTCCAAAAGATTTTGACTGTCTACGTCTAATTTCTCTAATCAGTTTACGATGTTCATTTGTCTCCTGTAGTACTTGGTCATTGGTTTTTCTGTCTGTCCATGGTATTCTTTGCATTTTCCTCAGAAACCACATTTCTGCAGCCCTTTTCAGCTTGACTGCTCATTGTCCAAATTTCACATCCATACAAAAGAACAGGTTCTATGTATCCCCTCAACACTCTTTTTCTCGTTTCAATTGACATCTTCTTATTGGTCAGAATGTTTTTCATCTTGCTAAAGGCTACTTTCGCCATGGCGATTCTTGTTCTAATCTCTTCAAGGCATCTCCCATCAGATGTTATAACTGTTCCAAGATAATTGTACCGATTCACTTGTTGAAGAATATTTCCATTTACTTGTATATTACATTGTGGCACTTCTTCCTTCCTACTGACGACCATAACCTGAGTCTTTTTACAATTTAATTCTAACCCCAGTTGCTCACTGTGTACAACAACTGCATCTACTAATTGTTGCAGGTCCTGCTCATTGTCTGCAATTAATACTGTATCATCTGCATATCTAATGTTATTGATGTTTCGTCCTCCAATGCTGATTCCATTTATATCCTCTACATTTCTGAAAATATTTTCACTGTACAGGGAAAAAAGATCTGGAGACATCACACATCCCTGCCTAACACCTCTCTTAATTGGCTGATACTGTCCCACTTCATTATCAATCCTTATTGCAGCTTGTTGTTTCCAATATATGTTTTTTATAAGTCTAATGTCTTTCCCATCAATTTGTAGATCTGCAAGCATATCCACCATGCTGACATGTCTAACGCTATCAAAAGCCTTTGTATAGTCAATAAAGCAAAGATGTATATCCTTGTTTACTTCTATAGCACGTTCAATAACTGTTCGCAGCATATACACAGCATTTACTGTACCCTTTCCTTCTACAAACCCGCATTGTTCTTCCCCTATTTGAGGTTGTATCTTCTTCCTCATTCTTTGCATGATAATTCTTAGCAAAATCTTTGTGATGTGACTCATTATACTAATTGTTCTATGTTGATCACATTCCAAGGTTCCTGATTTCTTTGGGATTGCAATAAATATAGAGTTACATAATTCAGGAGGTATATCTCCAGTATCATATAATGTGTTCAGCAGTCTGGTGACTTGATCTAGTCCAAATTCTTCTAAAGCTTTAATCATTTCTGTTGTGATGTTATCTGCACCGGGGGCCTTGCCAGCTTTCATATGCTTAACAACATTTCGAACCTCCATCTCCAAAATTGGCGGTCCTTCATTATTAAATCTAATATCATACTGTTCGTCTCTGTTATCATCATAAAGGTGTTTCACATAATCTGTCCATACATGTAGAATCTGGTCTTTTTCTATTATGATTTTGCCATCTTAAGTTTTTAGACACCCGGTTGATGTACTTGTTCTTTTATTAGTAAGTTCCTGAATTCTTTTGTGCACTAATTTGGTATTTTGACTGTTGTGTTGGCTGTCAATTTCTAAGCACTTTTCCTCAAGCCATGCTTCTTTTGCCTCCTTACATAATGTTCTGACTTGTCTGTGAATTTCTTCATATTTGACATAATTATTTTTGCTGAGTCTTCTTGTTTCCATGAGGTGTAAAATTTCTTCAGTCATCCATTTCTTACGACCCACCTTCTTTAATTTTGGAATAGTTGTTTCTGCAGCCACATTGATGGAATTCTTCAACGTTTCCCATTGATCATCCACATCCTGGAATAGGATCTCTAGATCAGAAAGAATTTCAAATCTGTTCTGTACTTCTATGTTGAATTTGTTTTGTATTTCCTTGTCATTACTCAATGTACACAAATCATATTTAGTGTTTCCTATTATATACTTGACTTTCTTCAACTTTATCCTCAATGTTCCTGTGATTAATCTGTGGTCACTATAACAATCAGCACTGGGAACTGTTTTTGCTATTGTTAATGCGTTTCTAAATCTTCTGCTAATCAGAATGTAGTCAATCTGGTTTCTAATCCTGGTATCAGGACTCCTCCATGTCCATAATCTTATACGGTGTTGTTTGAACCAGGTGTGGGTCTACTTACATTATAAAATGAATTTTAGAAGGATGAGACGTGCATAACTGTAAAGTATGAAGGGAAAAGCAATATCAAGTAATCGGTTCTTGTATTAACGCGATCTTGAAATGATCTCCATTCACCCCTAGACACCCTAAAATCCCCCCCCCCCCCAGGGGGGGGGGGGATTCCCCACAGGTTGAGAATCACTGGTCTAGATGCACGAATGAATAGGGGGAGGGCAGTCTTTCCCTCACTTTCGCAGACGAGAAGCCCAGGCCAAGAACCCGTGTCCGACAGTGCCCATGATATTACTAACCCTATCCGCTATTATTTCTCCGAAATCCTGTATACTTTCGTGAGTAACGTGACGTGCGCGAGAATCGGTAGCGGTTCTCTCTGTGTTGGTAACTTCCGGGGTATGTGAGCCGGTCGCTCAGAAAGCAATGGCAAACTACTGAACGTAATCTTGCCAAGAAATCAACAATCAGCTGAAAGACGCTGATGCTGACAGCGATGTCATGTAAAGGATATGCGAAAAAAAATCCGCTATTAACTACGCTCTCACGCGGTCAGAACCTTGACATTAATATCCGTGCATTTAGCTCAAGCATCATCTTCTTACAAGCCGAATTTGTGTATGCTTCTGGGGTAATTTTGATGAGTTATAATAGTAATTTGAAGCTCATTTTGCTTTTCTAGCCGTCTTTTAACTGATAAGTTCACCATGTTGTCAAAAAGAGAGTAGTGACTTGTAGAAATGATAGCAAATAATACGAGCCATATAGTTTGCTTGATTTGAATGTGTAGAGTCTCAAATACTGCAGCCAATGTAAGTTGGGTTTCTTAAATTTAGAATATGTTTATTTTTTATTTTTTTTTATTTTTTTTTTTAACGTTTGCTGGCTATGAATTCGAGCATAGTCCACGCTGAACTGATTATTGCGCATGGGCTAGATTTCCCTATTACCAGTGTACCTTGCCTTCAAGCGAACCCACTCCGACTTCTGAAGTCCTTGTAATTAACGTTCCCAAGTCAAGGACCGGAAGTCAAAATTCAAAGAAATTCTCAAAGAAGAGAAAGAAGAAAAAGAAGAAGAAGAAGGAGAATACATATATATTCAGAAGGTGACAGTTCATACCTATTTTAAGCTTAAGAGTGTCGATGAAGACGGGAGGCAGTAGACTAATCAGATGACTAATGTTACGGTATTAAATCCTTAATATAATTAGATCCTTAATCGTATGATATTAAATGATTAACGGAGTGCTGCTTGTCGCTTAACAACATCTGCTCTAGCTTCTGAATATAAAGGAAAAACTCAACGGTTGATCCTTTAATCTTACATTTGAACCGAAGTAGCAGAGCCGAGGGCATTTAATACAGAAGCGTGGGCAATAGCTATATTAAAAGTAGTGAAACAAGTCATATCAGTTAACTAATTTAGCTTTTACCAGATAAACTGTCTAAAATAAACACGATACCAGCATTAGAGGTTATAAATAGAAGAATTTATTAGATAAAATAAGTTATTCCCGGCTAACAACATTGAACGAAGCGGACTTCCGCCTTACGTCGCGACATGTTCAGATGTTTTCAAAATCCCAGAGTTTGAATTCCTTGGACTGCCAAAGTAACTAACAACGACTGCCTTAAAGAGGCTAATGAAACTAGAGCATCATATACAACAATAAGATAGAGGCAATTGGCTTTTTCTGGTCATGTGATGAGAAGAGAGGCATTGGAGAACGTAGTGTCAACTGGAAAGATCTAGGGGAAGAGAGGCATTGGAGAACGTAATGTCAACTGGAAAGATCTAGGGGAAGAGAGGCAGAGACAGACCAAGAGAAATGATGCTGGATGAATTGAGACGGTGGCATGGAGAAATATCAACAGTGGAATTGATACAGAAAACCTAAGACCGAGATCTGTGGAGAGTCATGAACGCTTACGCCAGCCGGCATGGCACTTAATGATGATGAAAGTTTGTGTGACATTGTCTAATAATCGTGGAAGAAAGACAGAAAATTATCCCAACGTCATAAATAGCATAAAGCTTTTGGCTAAAATGAAGTACAGCTTGTCTCTGTTGTTGGGAGTTTTGTCATGTATAACTGCCATTTTCATCTCTTCAAAGAAAGACAAAAATAATGTATACTTGATGGTCATGAAAAGGATCGTTACAACAATTGGGTCCGAAAATGTGTAGGATAAAGCAAACAATGAGAATAAATCAAGCACATAATATCCCGATCTCCCTTGATGACATTTCCATTAACGAGGTAGAATCACGCATATACTTTGGTTGAAAGATCAACACCTGGTCTCTCCAATTCAAGCTAGGCTTTGTGCTACAAAGAGGTATAACTGCACCACTGCTCACCGCTATGGACTGTAGTTATTATGACATTTTAAGCACAATGTAACAAACTATTGTATATCCAGACGGCAATGTGTCAGTAATAGCAATATGTAAACACAGATAGCGGAAAGTATATATACATATTTAAAGAAGAGTACAAAAGGTGAAAGAAGCTTTCACATCGCTCGCAGTAAACATAAATTAAATTAAATGAAGAAATTAGCTTTGATTATTTCACTTTAACGTCAAATCAAAATTGATGTTTAAATATTGAGCACAACCCACCACTGGCAACGCTGATCGTATTCTGGTATGAACCTAAGGCCTATCCACGTCAATGTGGAAGGACTAGACTCGAGTTTGGCTCTCGTTTGAGCTCATCAGTAGTGCATATCCTTGACCGGACCTGGAAACAAACCCCGGATCACTGGCGTGTGAAGCGTGTGTATAACCACTAGACCACGCGGCACACGCTGGACACGGCTAGATTATCACAACAGAATATCACACGTCACCCATGGACTTCAGGCGGCCTGGTGTGCCTTGCCAGTGAGAAGACCTGATCGTTCGGGTCCACATCGATTGACGGACGTCAGTCGCGGCGATCGGGCAAATCTTGAGCTACAGCCTACGATGGGTGACGTTGTGATATTCTGCTGTGATAATTTGGCCGTGTCCAGCGTATGCCGCGTGGTCTAGTGGTTACACACCCGCTTCACACGCCAGTGATCCGGGGTTTGTTTCCGTGTCCGGTCAAGGATATGCACTACTGATGAGCTCAAACGAGAGTGAAACTCGAGTCTAGTGCTTCCACATTGACGTGGATAGGCCTTAGGTTCATACCAGAATACGATCAGCGTTGCCAGTGGTGGGTTGTGCTCAATATTTAAATCTCAAATCCCGAAACAACCAAATAAATCAATACTGATGTAATTAGAAACGCTGAGAGAAATTGCAATTATTGATTTTCATAATGTGTCATGCCGATAAGCGTGGGCGGTCATGTTTCACCATGTTCCACCATCACCAGAGTCGTGGATCAGCTCTGTTTTTTTTTTTTTTTGGTCTCGATTATGCCACATGAACAAGCCATCCAGATACTTACTTCTCTGCCCTCTCCTTGTTCTAACCCCCAACCGTACCGGTATTGTCACCTAGTTCTCCCCTTTCTAAAACGATTACTAATGAACTAAAACAAAAAGCATTTGTTGTCTGTACAGATTAGACAGACTAAAATTTTATATTTTAGCTGTTTGTGATTTCTTGGTAAAGAATACGTTCAGTAATTTGCCATAGCTTTCTGAACGACCGGCACTCATACCAGTGATTGAAAATCAGCGCAAAGCGGTCTTCTTCCACATCGCTACAGCGTGTGTTTCCAAGGCGGCAAGCTGGATGACGAATTGCCTTCGTACACGTTTGGCCACAGCGCCGGCTAGTGTATGTTAACCAACGATAAATAAAGTCCATATTGTAATACTATGTTACTACGTCACATGAGTAACTTTATTATTATTATTATTATTATTATTATTATTATTATTATTATTATTATTATTATTATTATTATTATTATTATTGTGTCAAGTCGATAAGCGTTGGTGGTCGTGTTTGGCCATCTGACACGATCACCATAGCCGTGAATTTGATGAAACATGATTCTCTAGGCATCTGTTTTTGTTTTTTTTTTAAATATCTTTTTCGCATATCCTTTATAGGACATTGCAGTCAACACCAGCATTTGTCAGCTGCTGTTGATGTCTTGGCAAGATTACGCTCAGTAGTTTGCCATTGCTTTCTGAGCGACCGGCTCACATATCCCGTAAATAACCAACGAGACGCGATCCGCTACCGAATCTCGCGCAGCTGCATTACTCACGTGAATATACGGGATTACAGAGAAAGTCGTTTAACACTAGACCAGGGAGACCGGTCTAGGCATCTGTAAAGAAGGCATTTGCCATTGCTTTCATTCTTAGTAGAGACCATTGTCATTGTCTCCAAAAAGAGATCCTTTGCCTATCTTGGTGAAATGGGAGACAATAACTTAACAACTATCTGTCGGCTGCTCTTCAAATGCACCTACACCTGCAAACATTTCATCGCGTAACCCTTATTCGCTATTAACGGGCACTCCACCGTGCCCACGGTTATCTTATTATTATTATTATTATTATTATTATTATTATTATTATTATTATTATTATTATTATTATTATTATTTTGCATTTCCCTTACAGGACGTTGCAGTCAACATCAGCATTTTACAGCTGATGTTGATGTACTAGGCAAAATTACGCTCAGTAGTATGCCATTGCTTTCTGAGCGACCGGCTCACATGCCCCATAAGTTACCAACGCGGCGAGAACCGCTACCGATTCTCCCGCAGGTTACGTTACTCATGAGAATATACGGGATTACGGAGAAAGATGTTAACCTCTAGGCCATTATTATTATTATTATTATTATTATTATTATTATTATTATCGGGGTGTACGAGTAGTTTAGCTGTAGATGTTAGAGACGTCTCTAATAATTTTAATTATCCTGATCGTAATGGAGTCGGCTATGTATGTTCCACATCATTAAGTTAAGTGGAGTATTTTATGTCCGGGGCAAAAATAAAACTCTAACCTGCACAGTTCGCGGCGACTGCACAAGCCATGCAGCCTTAATCCCTCAGGCTTAAGACCCCCCACCCCCCCCCCCCCCCTGTCCTACACCGCAAGGTAGTATAGGCAGTACATGACAGTTTTACCATAACAGCTGAATCAAACTTATAATGGAGAGCCACTTAATCAACACTTTAGGATGCATTCAGCCACTGGAAAACCAACACCGTTATAGATGCTACTGTTTCTGTGTACTCCCTCTGTGTATTCGTATCTGTTTCCACATTTCTGGCTTCCCATTGTCTTATCTGGCTCCTTAACTCCTGAACACCTTCGAGACATTGTCTTACATGGCTCCTTAACTCCTGAACACCTTCGAGACATTGTCTTATATGGCTTTATAACACCTGAACACCTTCGAGACACTGTCTTATATGGCTCCTTAACACCTGAACACCTTCGAGACATTGTCTTATATGGCTTTATAACACATGAACACCTTCGAGACACTGTCTTATATGGCTCCTTAACACCTGAACACCTTCGAGACATTGTATGTGTCGTTCCTGAAGAAGATTTTTAAAAAAATTGTTTGCATATCCTTTACAGGACATCGCTGTCAACATCAGCATCTTTCAGCTGATTGTTGATTTCTTGGCAAGATTACGCTCAGTAGTTTGCCATTGCTTTCTGAGCGGCCGGCTCACATACCCCGTAAGTTACCGACGCGATTCGAACCACTGCTGATTCTCACCGTCGTCATCTTACTTACGAGAGTATACGAGATTACGGAGAAAAGTCGCTAACCTCTAGGCCAGGAAGACGGCTGAAGAAGATTACTAAGATGGAAACGTCGAATTTGTTGTGTTATTGTTGAACTTATTTTCATTTTTTTTTTTTTTTACGTTTTAATTTACGTTCATTTTGTATTATTATTATTGTTAGTTTCTCCACTGTGATTTCTGTTAACCAGTTTTGAGTTCGTTGTAAGGTATGTACAGTGTCTTTATGTGTTAGCTCTGTCATTGTCGCAGGAGTTACACATACTTAATTGTTTACATTGCACATTGTCATATCCTGCTGCAGCTGTTATTCCTTTTACACAGCAGAGATTAGTTCTCACATTTTATAAATTAGAAACAAAAATTAAGACGTTGAACTCATGAACATAGATAAGTGTTTGAATCAGCGTGTATCCACTCGTGGATGAGCTGCTCACACACCTTGAAATTCACGTGAAAACAAATTGTGAACAATTAAGGAATACACCGCCTGAGACCCCATGGATAAACCTTTCTGATACTGACAACCTAAGGTACTGAGCAGTGCACCGCACAAGATCAATAATACTGTACTTTCACAGACATGACTATTGTAAACATTTCAGTAGTTGACAGTGCGAGATCAATACCAATGCACTCCCCGCAACAGATTATGAGAAACAATGTTTGATTAATGTAACCAGTCTGAGGATTATGTATCTGTTTGATGTTAACATTTCTGTCTCCAAGGGCGTGTTAGCAAATGTTTCCTACGCTTCATCTATTCGTTATTATAATTGTAGGCTGGTAAACACTGAATCAGCAGTGGTGACGTGGTGGCAAGATTGCTTATTATTGGTCCTGTGGTTATGTGTTCGAATATCCGTCGAGGCGGGAATTTTTTTTTTTTTTAACATTGAATTGGGCTCCCCCGCCGTCTAAACCAGTGTTTCCCAACGTGGGGCCCACGCCCCACAGGGGGGCAATTTGACTGTTAAGGGGGGCAATTCGAAAATGGAAGAAATCGGCTGAATATAACAAAACGGGGAGACTTGAGACTGAAGTTAACTAAATTGGAACCTGACATCAGATCTCTTTTCAGCAAGCATCAAGCGCAAGGATCTCACTAAATTTAAATAATAAATAATTACTAATAATTAAAATAATATAGAAAAATCTTTCATTAAAATTATTTTGTACTTGAATTTCAGTTCTCCATTATATATTTTGAAAATTTACTTACTGTGTTTGCTCAATAATTACCTAGTGATTTCTTCCTAAAACCTATCATTCAAGTTTCTTTAGTGAACATTTCAATTTTTGAATATTAAAAATAATGTATATGTTGAGGGGGGGGGGGGGGCGTGGGGCGGGGGAGGGGGGCAATATGAATTTTAGAAAGGCTTAAGTGGGGCATGGCACAAAAAAGGTTGGGAAACACTGGTCTAAACCTTAATCGGGTACCAGTTTATGTTTATTGGAAGTATTCATATCCGGCGTGATATTGAACACACCGTCCAGCGAGTGTTGATTGGTCGATTAAATATGGGTGTCAAACCGCGGACAAGAATCATGTAATAATATAATAACTCACAATATTGCCAAATGGAATTCGCGGTATCTCAAAGCCTAACACACGTTCCTACCGGCCTAATCGTCCTGTCTTCGAATCCTTATTGATGCGGGTTTTGTTTTCACTGACGTGAGCTCCCAGTTCGACCCAGCCTAAATTTGCAATCACAAAATATTCAGTCTAACATTGTTGAAACCAAGGTTACAGTTTGGGTACATGGTATCTCTTTGTCGTCATGTAGCAAGACTTTTGAATCATTGCTGCCGAAAAGACTCTCGTTCCTTTGCCAGTTCCTCGACCTCACATACGAGGGTAAGTTAATAAGTAAGTCACAAATGGCTGTACAAAAATAACTAAATATGATAACAGCTTGAAACCACTTTATTTTTATACATACATTGTCCCTTTATTTCTCAACATAATTTCCACCAACATTGATGCACTTACCCCATCGTTTTATCAGTCCTCCCAAACCGGCTGCATATAACTGCATGCTCTGTTTTCTAAACCACGTTTTCACTTTACATTCAACTTCGGCATTTTTCGCGAAATGTCTCCCGACAAGGTGGGTTTTCAGTGTTTATGCTGATAACTGTTTATCATGTAAAGCGGTGCATAGCTGAGTAGAAAAAAATTACGAATGCGAGTCAATAAGTAAGTCACACAGTTCTGTGGCATGACAGGTAAATGAAACCAAAGCATGCAGTTCTTCATGTCATTTCATGGAACTGTAACCAGACACGGTAGAATATCGTTACTTCATGTAACTGTAACCAGACACGGTACAATATTGTCACTTCAAGTAACTGTAACCAGACACGGTACAATATTGTCACTTCATTGAACTGTAGCCAGACACGGTACAATATCCTTACTTCATGTAACTGTAACCAGACACAGTACAATATTGTCACTTCATGTAACTGTAACCAGACACAGTACAATAGTGTCACTTCATGGAACTGCAACCAGACATGTTACAATATCATCACTTCTTGTAACTGTGACCAAACACGGTACAATATCATCACTAAATGTAACTGTAACCACACACGGTACAAAAAACACATCACTTTATGTACCTGTAATCAGCCACGGTACAATATTGACACTTCATGGAACTGTAACCAGACACGGTACAATATTGACACTTCATGTAACTGTAACCAGACACGGTACAATATTGACACTTCATTTAACTGTAACCAGACACGTTACAATAACATCACTTCATATAATTGTAACCAGTCACGGTACACTATTGACACTTCATGTAACTGTAACCAGACACGGTGCAATATCGTCACTTCATGTATCTGTAACCAGACCAGACACAGTACATTATCATCACTTCATGTAACTGCAACCAGACTCGGTACAATATCGTTACTTCATGTATCTGTAACCAGACACGGTACAATATTGTCACTTCATGTAACTGTAACCAGATACGGTCAATATTGTCACTTCATTGAAATGTAGCCAGACACGGTACAATATCCTTACTTCATGTAACTGTAACCAGACACAGTACAATATTGTCACTTCATGTAACTGTAACCAGACAGAGTACAATATTGTCACTTCATGGAACTGTAACCAGACATGTTACAATATAATCACTTTTTGTAACTGTAACCAAACACGGTTCAATATCATCACTAAATGTAACTGTAACCAGTCACGGTACACAAACACATCACTTTATGTACCTGTAATCAGCCACGGTACAATATTGACACTTCATGTAACTGTAACAAGACACGGTACAATATTGACACTTCATGTAACTGTAACCAGACATGGTACAATATTGTCACTTCATGTAACTGTAACCAAACTCGGTACAATATCGTTACTTCATGTAACTGTAACTAGACACGGTACAATATTGTCACTTCATGGAACTGTAACCAGACACGTTACAATAACATCACTTCATGTAACTGTACCCAGTCACGGTACACTATTGACAGTTCATGTAACTGTAACCAGACACGGTACAATATCGTCAATTCATGTATCTGTAACCAGACACAGTACAATATCATCACTTCATGTAACTGTAACCAGACTCGGTACAATATCATTACTTCATGTAACTGTACCCAGACACGGTACAATATCATCACTTCATGTAACTGTAACCAGACATGGAACAGTATCATCACTTCATGTAACTGTAACCATCCACAGTACAATATTGTCACTTCATGTAACTGTAACCAGACACAGTGCAATATTGTCACTTCGTGTAACTGTAACTGCCAAGTAGCAGGACAGAGAAATATCATCAAATAAATCATCACTTTATTTAACTGTAACCAGACGTGGTACAATATTGACACTTCATGTAAATGTAACCAGACACTCTACAATATCTTCACTTCATGTAACTGTAACCAGCCACAGTACAATATTGTCACTTCATGTAACTGTAACCAGACACAGTACAATATTGTCACTTCATGTAACTGTAACCAGACACGGTACAATATTGTCACTTCATGTAACTGTAACAAGACACAATACAATATTGTCACTTCATGTAACTGTAACAAGACACGGTACAATATAGACACATAATGTAACTGTAGCCAGACCCGGTACAATATCCTTACTTTATGTAACTGTAACCAGACACGGTACAATATTGTCACTTCATGTAACTGTAACCAGCCACAGTACAATATTGTCACTTCATGTAACTGTAACCAGACACAGTGCAATATTGTCACTTCGTGTAACTGTAACTGCCAAGTAGCAGGACAGAGAAATATCATCAAATAAATCATCACTTTATTTAACTGTAACCAGACGTGGTACAATATTGACACTTCATGTAAATGTAACCAGACACTCTACAATATCTTCACTTCATGTAACTGTAACCAGCCACAGTACAATATTGTCACTTCATGTAACTGTAACCAGACACAGTACAATATTGTCACTTCATGTAACTGTAACCAGACACGGTACAATATTGTCACTTCATGTAACTGTAACAAGACACAATACAATATTGTCACTTCATGTAACTGTAACCAGACACGGTACAATATAGACACTTAATGTAACTGTAGCCAGACCCGGTACAATATCCTTACTTTATGTAACTGTAACCAGACACGGTACAATATTGTCACTTCATGTAACTGTAACCAGACACGGTACAATGTCATCACATCATGTAACTGTAACCAGACACGGTAAAATATCCTCACTTTATATAACTGTAACCAGACACGGTACAATATCATCACTTCATGTAACTGTAACCAGACACGGTACACTATTGTCACTTCATTTACCTGTAACCAGACACGGTACAATATCGTCACTTCATGTAACTGTAACCAGACACGATACGATATTGTCACTTAATGTAACTGTTACTTAACTGTTACCAGACACGGTACAATATCGTCACTTCGTGTAACTGTAACCAGACACAGTACAATATCATCACTTCATGTATCTGTAACCTGACACTGTACAATATCGTCACTTCATGTAACTGTAACCAGACACGGTACAATATTGTCACTTCATGTAACTGTAACCAGACACGGTACAATATTGTCACTTCATGTAACTGTAACCTGACACTGTACAATATCGTCACTTCATGTATCTGTAACCAGACACGGTGCAATATCGTCACTTCATGTAACTGTAACCAGACACGGTACAATGTTGTCGCTTCATGTAACTGTAACCAGACCCGGTACAATATTGCCACTTCTTGAGGGGCATATAAACCTAGATAAAATAAAGACCAAGCTAGCGTCAAGTTGTGGGTTCAGGTGGGTGACAGGCCTGGCTATTGCAGATACCTTTTCCAGGTGTGTTAAGTTAACGGTATATCGAAGTACACTTGTTCAGGGAGACATTGTCATCATGTGGAATCGGCATGTTCAAATCCTACTTTGGCCACTCGTACACACGTTCAACTGTTATATCGTCTAGAGAAGTAGTTCCCAAGCTTTTCAAGCAGAGGGCCATAGCTACTATTTTCGGTAGTTAAGCGGGCCACAACGTTATACAATTATAAAAGTCGTGCAATACCATTCTTACCTTTCTTAACTTAAATTTTAAATCAGTTTCGAAAATCCCTATTAATTTAATTAATTCACAGTTGTATCTGTTCTTCACAACCAGTTACTTAAGTTCAGATGCCAGTTTATCAATGTCGGGGCACAAATCTGTCGTGCCCAAAGTCATAAGCGCAGCTAGGTTACTGTCGGTGAGTCTGGAACGTTGCTTGTTTTTTATAACGGTAACTGCGGAGAATGACTGCCCGAGGCCTCGCGTGCCACTTTCTGACAGCTGGTGGGCCACCCGCGGGCCGTGATTTGTGAACCTCTGGTCTAGAGTGTTCTCAGGCCTCTACTTCTATGAGTGTCAATCAATAGCTGTTAATTTATTTCTCACGTTATATCAGTGACCTTAAAGCGTCCCCGGACACTGTCATTATTGTGCGACAACAGCTTGGTTTGTTGCAGTTTAGTCCATCAACAGATGGCAAAGCAAAGTTATCAAAAGAAGTAAATGGGTTCGTTGGCCGGGGTGGGGTGGGTGGGGTTGGTTATTAAAAGGATGGGTCAAAATGGGTGGAGCTATATGTAGCTTTGTGTTCAGACCAGCAGACTGGAATATGGTGTTTTTCCATCAAGAATGATGATGACCATTCATTTCAACCAGTGGGATAAGCTGGATGAAGAATGACTTGCGCGATGAATTCGATTAAAGTGAGGAAGAGTTGCGCAATTCGTCGACTACACTCTCTTTCCTGAGTCCATCTGAATCCAGTGGCAAGATAAGTCAAGACGACTAGAGATGAATACAAGAGTAGTGGATGAAAGGACACTCTACGTGCCTTACCGTGCTCTTAACGTTCCATAACGCTTTGCAGGAAAACGCCGTCTTGCCCTTTAAAGATAACCAGACTACTGTAGCAAACACGACTCGAGATCCCTAGAAATTATTAAATAAAACAAAATAAGTCTTCTAAGCTATGTAGTGCGGAAAATAATACTCAGAAAACGAAGAAGATAACAGTGGTTAGAAAACACAAAGCAATTACATTAACTAAACAAGAACACAGAATAAAAAACAGTCTCCAAGTTTTCTTGCGTGAGTCAAAGGATAACGGAAGATGTGGGTTGCCAGAATGGCATTACAATTGCAGTGGCACAAAAATAATCCTTAGAGAGAGGCCGCAGAAAATGTTTAGATAAAAAAACTGAATGTTAAATCACGGAAAAATTCCTTTGTGCGTGCATATAGTCATTAGGGTTTTTTCAGTTCGGAAATAATGGACGGTAATGATACGCTATGTCGAGATGCGTTCCAAATATGGCGCCCTGTCTTAGGCTGAAAAGAATGAAAGGTAAAAATAGTTCCATGAAATTTCTATCAAGTCTGATATTTACAAATTGACCTGGCACCAGGCAGATCTAGGGTAAAATGGTACCAGGTAATGCCTTGCGAGGTAAAGGAGGCGGACATTAACTATATCATCCAAGTGCCATTCGTTCATAAAAATATGGAGCTATTATCGTGTTGGATAATTCTTCTATAAAACCACATCTCTGAAGCTACAACATAATTCCTTACTTTTTCCTCCGCGTTTCCATCCTGTTTCAGGATATTGCGTTCAACATCATCATCTTTCAGCTGTATGTTGATTCCTAGGCTAGATTACGCTCATCAGCACGCCACGACTTTCTGAGCGACCGGCTCTATACTCTCATAAGTCACTGGCCCGACTCCAACCGCTTCCAATTCTCGTGCGCTCACGTCAACCACGAGAGTATTCGGGGTTACGGAGAAAGCTGCTAACACCTTGGCCAGGAGGCCGGTATAATTCTTTACTACACTGTTAATTATCCATGTTTCACTTGCATACATGAGGGTTGCTCGTTAGAGCTCTTAAGGTTTTATTTCATTTTCAAAAAAAAAATAATATTAACTGTTGCGTATACATATTACGTTATGGAGTTAAAATTGCACATTGCACGTATTTGCTGTTGTCTTATAAGTGTCTATCGATACTAATTTAATCATTACGCAACCACTGCGTACATCAACCCTTCGGCACGTCCTCGTAATAAGCTAACAACCGCATCCCCTCTTTGAACTGGAGTAAATCTATAGCTTTTTCTAGTTTTAGTAACATTGATTTCAGATTTTTCTAGAATCGATTTCACGCAGAAAAGGAAGCACTTTGCAGTTGATCGATTGTCCGCTTGGGATGATTTGAAAGTCTATCACATAATTGGCGGGCGCGATGTGTGCTAATGATGATGGTAGTTTGTCAGGGGCACTTTGAAGGTTTGATTTTATTTCGTTTCAGACAAGATGATGTTTTTCTAATTTGAGCCTCAGCTCAACATTTTGGTCTTCGAACAGTCTCTGTTGAGATTTTATTTATTTCTGCTGATGGACGAAACCAAAGTATTGTCGCGCACCTTCAAGATGGTAGTGGGTAGTACACTCGCTTCAAGGCACAGCTATCTGGGATCAATAACCTTTTTATTATAGACCATAGCGCGCTGGGTTGGTAATTATGTCAGACCACTGCCTTCTAAAGTGTACTAAAGTGTGTACTGCCAATCATTTTTGATAGATATATTCCTCTATGCCAGGACGTCAAACGGTCTAGAATCCTGTGTCTTAGTGGTCACCTGCTTCTTTCCTCCTACAATTTTACAACCGTCTTCCAGCTTTCCTCTTCTTCTGATATCAGCTTTCCTCTTCTTCTGATATACCTAGAAAGTGGATTATCTGCTTCTGATGCGAGTATCCAGTTTCTTTGTAGGATAACATTTGTAAGTACATCTTCATGATGTTTTTTATCTGTCCTTGGATATCTCGTAATTGTTTCTATAAAACCACACCACTGCAGCTTCCATTTAATTTTTCACTACTCTGCTAACTGGCCATGATTTATTTCTCTAAATCATGTCTGGCATTATATATTAGGTCGCGTTCATTTGAAATCTGTTCGCGCCGCACCGCGCGTAATTGCGTACGTTGAAAATGATCGTGTCATAGTCATGTGATAAGTACTGACCAATGAATAAAAGAGCATGTGCTTATCGTCCCATGATGCATAGGGTCTGTTTCTGACCGTTGAGAAAATGGAGGGATTGATCTAAACTCCGTCCAAAGAAGCTCAAAGAGCTGTGATTCAGTTTCTTTCATTTGAAGGATGTCGACCAGTGGACATTCATCGAAGAATGCAGACAGCGTACGGTAACAAATGTGAGTTGAAGACAATAGTGACAGACTGGGCACACATGTTTCGGAAAGTTCACGGCAGATCTTCGTGCATATTGTTGCAACAGAAAAAAAAACATCGCCAAAACTGATGCAGCAGTACAGATGAACCGTTGTAGAAACATACGTTCGCTAGCGAAAGAATTTGATGTGTCAATTCAGACATTTAAAAGGTCGTTCGTAAGAAACTGCAATATTGGAAGGCGTGTTCACAGTGGGTACCACGGATGTTGACCGACCACCAAAAAGAGGAGCGCATGGGATGATGCTTGAATTACTTGCTGCGTTACAGAGTGGAGCGTGATGCATTTTTCTTCCGCACAGTGGCAGGCGATGAATCATGGTGTCACCACTTTGAGCCGAGCAGCAAAAGAGAGAGCATGCAATGGAAGCATGCTGGATAACCAAAAGCCAAAACATTCAAGTTACAGGTTTCCACTTGTAAGGTTATGCTGAGCGTATTTTTTGACCATGAAGGGCTATTGTTGGCCGACTTTAAAGAACCTGGTTTCAACATCAACTCTACCCACTTCTTGGAAACATAAAAAAGCTGTAAAAAGCCATCAAGAATAAACGACCCGCTAAGGGCTTGAAATCGCGGTTTGTGAGCCCGTATACCCGGGTTCGAAACACAGCGGTGCTGGCTTTTTCGAAAAAAGGCATAGGAGCCGGTCGTTCAGAAAGCCATGGCAAACTACTGAACGTATAATTTGCCCAGGAATCACGAACAGCGAAAATGCTGGGGTTGACTGCTACGTCCTGTGAAGGACATGCAACTTAATTAATAAAATACTTTATCGCGGTGTGATTTTGTTGCACAATAATGCTCGTCCGCATGTTGCAACGATTCTGCAGGAAGCATTGGCTTGGAAGAAATGGGAAATTCTGCAACATCCAGCCTGTAGTCCTCATTTGTCACCATGTGATTTTCATTTGACCCCTAAAAAAATCTCTCAAGGGGCAACAATTTCACACAGATTCAGACGTAATGAACGCGGTAAACACTTGATTCAGTGTGCAGCCACAATCTTTTTTTTGCGGACGGCATTCGCCGCCTACCTAAGCAGTGGGATGCTTGCCTAAATGCCTACGGCGACTTCTTCTGACCAACACATTGTGCATAATTCAGTCAAAATGAATGCTTTGTTTAATTCTACCACACATGTTAATGTTTCTTTCATGCTTTTTGTAATAAAGCCATTGGAACGGGTTTCAAATGCACGACCCTTATAGCTCTTAAGAACTGTTTTGTTTTCTCACCTCGATAAAAACAGAAATATTTAACAGAATATCTATATCGTGACAATTTATTTTTGTTTATGCTGTTCTACATTTCACTTCTTTAATACACCATCCATCAATGTACCTAAATACTTTGGCTTGTTTCAGACTAGTTCCTGTAACTTTGACCTGTCTCTGCTGTGGTTTTGTTTCTTTCTTTCTGCTGACGGCACGAACACGGCACCGAAAGAACGGAAACATTGTGGTACTCCTTCCAGACATAATAATCAATAGACACTATTTAGCATCGGCAATAAACATGTACAAAGTTTAAAGAAATGACGCAATACAAGATGACGAGCAACAAAAGACCGTTAATTCCGAACGGGGCTGACATTAGAGCCGAACGGACGAGAAATCGGTTCAGGAGAAAGACAGAATGTAGCAGGATGTTGAACAAGACTCCACTGAGCATGATACTTTCTGTTTTTTCGTTCGCTCCCTTTGAACTCAAAAGAAGTTCATACACGTACTTCTACTTCTAGTGCACTGGACTGTCTTCTGTCTTTCTGTCTGTCTGTCTGTCTGTCTGTCTGTCTGTCTGTCTGTCTGTCTGTCTGTCTGTCTGTCTGTCTGTCTGTCTGTCTGTCTGTCTGTCTGTCTGTCTGTCTGTCTGTCTGTCTGTCTGTCTGTCTGTCTGTCTGTCTGTCTGTCTGTCTGTCTGTCTGTCTGTCTGTCTGTCTGTCTGTCTGTCTGTCTGTCTGTCTGTCTGTCTGTCTGTCTGTCTGTCTGTCTGTCTGTCTGTCTGTCTGTCTGTCTGTCTGTCTGTCTGTCTGTCTGTCTGTCTGTCTGTCTGTCTGTCTGTCTGTCTGTCTGTCTGTCTGTCTGTCTGTCTGTCTGTCTGTCTGTCTGTCTGTCTGTCTGTCTGTCTGTCTGTCTGTCTGTCTGTCTGTCTGTCTGTCTGTCTGTCTGTCTGTCTGTCTGTCTGTCTGTCTGTCTGTCTGTCTGTCTGTCTGTCTGTCTGTCTGTCTGTCTGTCTGTCTGTCTGTCTGTCTGTCTGTCTGTCTGTCTGTCTGTCTGTCTGTCTGTCTGTCTGTCTGTCTGTCTGTCTGTCTGTCTGTCTGTCTGTCTGTCTGTCTGTCTGTCTGTCTGTCTGTCTGTCTGTCTGTCTGTCTGTCTGTCTGTCTGTCTGTCTGTCTGTCTGTCTGTCTGTCTGTCTGTCTGTCTGTCTGTCTGTCTGTCTGTCTGTCTGTCTGTCTGTCTGTCTGTCTGTCTGTCTGTCTGTCTGTCTGTCTGTCTGTCTGTCTGTCTGTCTGTCTGTCTGTCTGTCTGTCTGTCTGTCCGCCCGTCCGTCCGTCTCTCTCTCTCTCTCTCTCTCTCTCTCTCTCTCTCTCTCTCTCTCTCTCTCTCTCTCTCTCTCTCTCTCTCTCTCTCTCTCCAGAAACGGGTCATGAGTCTAATTTATAGCAAACATTTATCTGGAAATCCTAGCCTGCATAAACGCCTTCAGTTACTACCACTCCGCAAAGGCTAAACTAATTCACAAAATCCTACATAGGAATGCTCCAAATTACCTTTGGCCATTGTTTAAATATAATGCTAGATACAGTAAACGATTAAATATATTACACATTCCGAAGCCTAGGATTGACTTATACAAAACAAGCTTAACGGGCTCTGCAACTCAGCTGTGGAACAATCTTCCACAAGAAATCAAAGACATCACCAATCCCTATACATATAATCGCAAATTATTCGAACACTATCTCAGTACGGATTACTTTCCCCCTTAATAATATAAATAATAATAATAATAACAAAACCCTAGTATAACAGCCAGTCCCATTTGGTAGGCCAGTATATTCCACATGGCTAATAACAAGTGTCACACCATTTGCTAATATTACTGAGTCGTGTAGTATTGATGTTCGCATTTTGCCCATGCCTTTATAATGCATATCTTTTACATTGTTGCTCTTCCCTGATAGCCTTGAATGATGTGTGAATGAAATAATGTATGAAAGAGAGTGATAGAAGGTCGGAATGTTAGACGGGCCAGCGTGCCCAATTCTTAACCCTTTAAAAATAAAGTTCGTTCGTTCGTTCGTTCTCTCTCTCTCTCTCTCTCTCTCTCTCTCTCTCTCTCTCTCTCTCTCTCTCTCTCTCTCTCTCTCTCTCAATCATACACACTCACATAAACACACACACACGGCCAAACTTAATACACACATCTACACCTTGTCTGTTGAACACACAAGAACTGAAGACATCTTTGTTTGTATGAATTGTATATTGAACGTCGTAATCACCTGTAATTGTGGTTATACGTCTCCCAAATGGGCGCTAATCCAGGCAACATTTTAGAAGTTTCCCACTGAAAACTAATCCAGGTAATATTTCTGACACATACCCAACTGAACACTAACTCCGACATTTTTCATGCAAACCCCACCTAACACTAACTCTGACAATCTTTTCCACACAAACCCCACCTAACACTATCCCTGGCAACATTTTCCACAAAATCCCCAATAAATATAATCCCAGACAACATTTTACAAAATTCACCACTGAACACTACCCCAGACAACATTTTCAAACATTCACCAGTGAACACCAACTACACCAGACAACATTTTCCAACATTCACCACTGAAAAACAACTACGCCAGACAACATTTTCCAACATTCATCACTTAACACCAACTACACCAGACAACATTTTCCAACATTCATCACTGAACACCAACTACACTATACAACATTTTCCAACATTCACCACGAACACCAACTACACCAGACAACATTTTCCAACATTCATCACTGAACACCAACTACACCAGACAACTGTTCTTATAAATTCTCCTGTGCAACCTAAACCAGATAACATTCTCCACAAATTCACTATTGAACACTACCCCATATCATATTTGTTCACGAGCTTCCAACTCAATGCCAACGAGAACAGTGAACTTCTTCAAAATATCGATCACATGTCTGATGTTGGTTCAGCTACCCGGATACTGACAGTTCAGCACCAGTTCGTCGGATAGGGTATTAACCTCGTGACACTAGAGATGTCGTCGTCTTATCTCAGGGAACTTGTCGTTATTCGACAAATTTGTCCTGATAAATCATCTCAACAAACATACAAGCAAGGCTTGCATTTGAAAAACTCTAACAAACAAACACTGTTAACAAACTTACAGGTCAGACTTACATTATAACAACCTTAACAAAAATTAGTAACAAACATACAAGCAGGGCTTGCATTTGAAAACCTCTAACAAACACACATTGCTAACAAACGTACAAGCTATGCTTACATTAAAACAACCTTAACAAGCATTACTAACAAACATACAAGCAAGGCTTGCATTTGAAAAACAAAAACGCTAACAAACAACTTCTCAGGGAAGACACAACTCCTATAGTGAATAAGGAAGTGCGTAATGACGAATGCATCCCAAATTCTTTTGAAAGGGTGCATTCTCACAATACCTACCTGAAAAGAAGACGGAGGTCTAAGAATTGGTACGTGGAAGGTACGCACCCTGTATCAAGCAGGGGAATTCGATAACCTTATTTCCGAAGTAAACAACATGAATTTATATATTTTAGGCATATTCATTAACTCGGGCGGAGATCATCACGAGAGAGGAGTAGGAATTTTAGTAAAACGAACTTTAGAGAAACATATTAGTGGATTCTGGGCTCATAAAAATAGGGTGATACTTCTCAAAATTAAGGCAAGACCGTTCGACATAGTAATTTTTCAGACATATGCTCCAACAACTGATTATAGTGATGAACAGCTAGAAGAATGTTATGAAGACCTACAACAAACACTGAAAATTGTAAAATCATCAGACATCCCTATTGTCATGGGAGACATGAACGCAAACATTGGAAGCAATAAATATAAGCAGATAGTAGGGCAATATGGTATGGGAAATAGAAACGACAAGGAGACCGGCTGAGACAGTTCTGTGAAGAAAAGAATACAATACGTGGAAAAGCCCTGGAGATAGAAACAGAAACCAAATTGACTATATTATGATTAGAAATAGATTTAACAACAATGTTAAAAATCAGGATCACTGGCGTGTGAGGCGGATGTGCAAGCACTAACCACGCGACACACGACTATCTCTCACAACCATCAGCGTTGCCAGTAGTGAGTTGTGCTCAATCTTTAAACCTCAAATCCCGAAACAATGAAACAATCAAATAAATCAATGTTAAAAATGCCAAAATATACACTGGTGCTGATATAAACTCTGATTACAATCCTGTAGTCTTAAAATTACAAATAAAACCTAAAAACTCAGAAATAACGATATCGAAGACACCTTTTATATATATATATATATATATATATATATATATATATATATATATATATATATATATATATATATATATATATATATATATATACACACACACACACACACACATATCGGCATTGAAACAATCAGAAATAAGTCAACTATACCTGGTTGAAGTAAAAAATAGGTATGCTGGGCTAATCGTTGAAAGGATGGAACAATATAGACATGAAAATCCAAGGATAAAATTAATACAAAATGGGAATGTGTGAACACCAGTATACAGATTGCAAATACCACCTTGCTAGAAAAAAACAATTATGGTTATCTGATTAAATCTTTAGCAAAATGATTCAAAGAAAGAAAGCAAAGGACACTCTAGAGTATATATTAATATATAGAGCAATGCGTCACATAAGCAATAGAAAAAAAAGCAGCGGCTGCAGCAGGATATAACGATATGAATTGGAAACAAATAGGTATATTAAGGAACAGCAGGCCTCCTAAAATCCAATGAGCAATAATTTTAGAAGGCCTGGTGTTATTTGCCAGTGAGAAGTCCTGATCGTTCGAGTCCACATCGATTGACGGACGTCAGTAGCGGCGATTGGGCAATCTTGAGCATGGCCTACGATGGGTGACGGTGTAGTGTTCTGTTGTGATAATTTGGCTGTGTCCAGGGTGTGCCGCGTGGTTACACACCCGCTTCGCACGCACGCGTGATCCGGGGCTTGTTTCCGGATCCGGTCAGGGATATGCACTACTGACGAGCTCAAACGAGAGCGAAACTCGAGTATAGTGCTTCCATATTGACGTGGATAGGCCTTAGGTTCATACCAGAGTGCGATCAGCGTTGCCAGTGGTGGGTTGTGCTCAATATTTAAATTTCAAATTCCGAAACAACCAAATCAATCAACATCCATTTTTTATCACATAAACGAAGAAGCCAAGAGCTGTTAATTGTGAGGATTATAGAACTATTAGCTTAATGAGTCACATAACTAAGATACCATTCAAGGTCATACAGGAAAGAATTCAACATAAAATAGACGAGGAAGTAGTTGAAGAACAATTTGAGTTCCGCAAAAACAGCGGCACCAGAGAAGCAATTATCTGTTTGATGATGTTAATTGAAAAGTATATAGAAGATCAGAACAGTATATATGTTTGTTTTATAGACTACTTGAAAGCATTTGATAGAGTACAACATGAACGATTAATTACGTGCCTTCAAGATATACTTAGAACAAGTAGCGTCTATTAGATGCGGAAATAACTATTCGTCGCATATAGAGATTAAAAGAGGAGTATGGCAGGGATGTGGACTGTCCCCAAGCTTCTTCAACATATACACAGAAAGAATTTGTAAACAAGTTGAACTACTTGGATATAACATCATTGGAACAATCATTAATAATCTTAGGTATGCTGGCGATACCCTGTTACCAGCAGAAAGCGAGCAGGAGTTACAAGACCTAGTGGAGCAAGTAAACAGGCATAGTGCAGAATGTGGCTTAGATATTAAATCCAAAACACAAAAACTATGATAATTAGCAGTGGAAAGGAAATGTCATCAATGAACATCACAGTAAACGGGGAGATACTAGAGCAAGTAACAGGTTTCTCCTATCATGGACATATAATAACAGATGATGGCAGAAGTGAAATACAAATTTTAAAAAAAGAGACTAGGAATGGCCAAAAATGCACTCAACAGCATAAAATCAGTATTAACATCTAGAGAGTTTAACAAAGTATTAAAAATGTGAATTGTCGAATGCTACGTTTATTCAACGCTATTGTATGGTGCGGAAGCCTGGGCATTGAACAAGCAATTAGAAAGTCGCATAGAGGCCCTGGAGATGTGGATATACAGACGAATATATTGTATTTCATGGAAACAAAAACAATCAAATGCAGAGGTTATAGAACCTCAGGGAATGAAGAGACACAGAGAGAGAGTTGATGAAAGAAATTAAGAGGAGGAAAGTTGAATATTTCGGCCACGTTAAAAGACATGAAACTCTTATAAAAACCATACTGGAGGACAAGGTTGAGGGCAAGCGAGCAAGAGGTAGACAACAATGCAAAAAGGAAGATAGCATCAAGAGATGGACAAACATTAGTCTGACAGAATGTAGTCATGGCGAGAGACAGAGAGTGTTGGAGATCCATTGCATCCAACATTCATTGTGAAGACGGCACCTAATTAGCTGATTGATTGAACAAACAACGATATTACTATATCTACTAACGAGAAGCCAACTCTGATTGGTAAGTCAGTTGCTTGACCTTTACAGGACGTTGCAATCGACACCAGCATTCTTTGTCTGTTTATTAATTGCTATAAAATATATTTCAGTTGTCTGCCATTGTAACGTGAACGGTCGACGCCGCATGCATCGAAATCAACGTACAGAGGTCTACTTCCGAATTTCCTAAGGCTTATTTCGAACCCCCGAATCGGTATGCGCGTGAATTATTATATTGCTCATTTCATTATCACCCAAATCACATTGCAGGTTACCAGTGATATTATTTGAGTCTCATTGCATCATCTCATCTTGTTCCTCTTTAACCCTGCGATGACGAGGTCAAGTATAAACAGCGGGAGAGTGCCCGTTTAAGGGCATCATGTATCTAGATTCTCATGGACTCTGTTATTCCACCTGTCTACTGTTTACATGGTCGGCCTCTTCTTCTGCTTCCATTTGGTCTGTACATCATTGCTTGTTGTGGTATACTGTTAGATGGTAATCTAGTTACAGTTTAGACTATTTAATGCGTATTTATTCTGCTACTGATTTTGGTAACAGTGCTTGATCGTCTGCAAATAGGAGTTCGTTAAGGGTTAATTTGCCGTTGATTCTTCTTCTGTGTTCCGTTCTTCGTGTGGTGTTGTTATCTGAGTAAAAATTCAAAATTGTTTATAATATTGCATAAAGCTGAACCAGAGAGAAGTGTCAACGAAACATGTCATCCATAGCTTAAAGCGTAAACATTACCGAAATATCATTCCTCTTAATCTATTCTGGTTTATCTGGTCATTAATGAAGTGAGTCTTGTGAAAGGACAGAAACAAAGAATGCATCGCAGGCATACGAAAGTTTGCGTAAAGAAAACATTGTCTGCTCAGACGAGAAATTGTCTCCCCATCAGTCTCCTTTAGCGTGACTGGTGTGTTGACCAGCGGATAATCCCCCTTGAAATGAAACCCATTCGCGTCTTCAATCATGCAGGAAAATCCTACAGATGGATGGATGCTCGGGCCAATAAGAATTTGAACTGCACCATCTGGAAAAACCTTGTTTTTAGCAGCGTAATCTAGACTTAATGACATTGGCTTTTTTGTAGGATGCTCTTGGGGATGTTGTATACAGCATTATTGATATCGTAGACAGGCATTTTCGGAAACTGTAAAGCTAGATATCAATCTTGTACGTGTATTACAGGCTGGCTCTGAGATTTCAGTGACCGCGTTTCTAGCTCAAAAGATTTCAGGTTTACACCCATCTTTGGTATGGCCATTTTCACAACAACAGTTGATAATTAATTTAAGTCACACTTGTCCCTGATCTCTTGGTAGGTAGCTCTGATACATTGCCTTCTAGTTTACGGATAACTAGGAGGTTAAGTGTGTGAACTTCGTACGTTAACAATTCCTCGCCTGTTCTTTATGGCAAAGTGTTGACAGCAAGGTCGGAAGTAAGATGTCAGCCTCAAACTCAAGCAGACCTGTCCTTTCCACAAAAAGGACGCGTGAAATGAGGAAACATGGTATCAGGATGTAGTGGATCAGATGTCCAGCCTTGTAAGGGCAGGCGTCCACATATTGCAAAAACATTCGGCAATTTGAAGTAGGAACAAGCAGGCCTAAAAGGTACTGCCCAGATTAAATTTCGCTTTGAGAAATCTACTTACGAAGAATATTTATAGCATTTGAGACTCTGATATATACATTTGGATCCCCGCCCGTGCTACTGAGTTCATGCACTGTTCCAAGAATCTCCTTGTTCACAATAAGAAGAAATCTATGAAGGTACCAAATGCAACGAAAATGATCCACTATAGACTCTCAGAGAAAGCATGACAAACTGAAAACAAAGATAACTCCTCAAAAAGTTTCTTTAAACCAAATTAAAGATCGGCTGGTTCTGATTCTTAAAGCAGCGTCTATAATTAAAGAATATTTAACGTGTACAGCTATAATATTGAAGCATATTTTATGTCTGAAACAAACTTAATCACAGTAATTACGTTCTTTAACGGTGTTTATTTCAGTACAAAAACCTTTAGATCTTTTCTGCAAATATATCCCAGAATCCTCAGCGATAGTTTGAGTCGTTAGCTTGTGAACATCTTCCAGTTAACGAAACCATCCATCCATCCATCATGTGCCATGCCGGTAAGCGTGGGCGGTCATGTTCTGCCATCTCACTCGATCACCAGAGTCGTGGATCAGCTCCGTGTTCCTGTCTCGACCATGCCATGTGGCCAAGCCATTCAGGTATTTACTTCTCGTTCTTCCCCTTGGTCTCTTCCCTTCGATCTTGCCAGTTGTCACCAAGTTCTCCAATTCATTTCTTCTCATAACATGCCCAAAAAAGTTTGACTGTCTACGTCCAATGTCTCTAATCAGTTTACGATCCTCATTTGTTTCTTGAAGGACCTGTTCATTGGTTTTTCTGTCTGTCCGTGGTATTCTTTGCATTTTCCTCAGAAACCACATTTCCACAGCCATCAGCTGTTTTTCAGCTTGACCACACGTCTTTGAGAGACATGTTAGCGTGTAACCGGGTCGGAATTCAGGCGAGGTTGACTGAGAGTAAGCTTAGAACGATAAGTGTCATTGACATACCATCCCTGTCAATGACACACCATCAATAAATTTCATTGACTTCATGAAATTGTATTCAATGCAGAAACCTGTCTCCTTGCGAATATTCGTCTTGCAAAGTTTTCCCATTCATTTCAGTGTGATTTGTAAATATGGTAAACAACGTTATTAACTGTTTTCCCATAGTTCGCACAGTGATTATTTTTTTTAAATATTGTATTACTGTATATTGTTTACTAGACTCCTAACCTTCCCAAAAATAGCCTTCCCTGTATTTTCTGTTGCTGCTGGTACTACCATTACTACTACTACTACTACTACTACTACTACTACTACTACTACTACTACTACTACTACTACTACTACTACTACTACTACTACTACTACTACTACTAATACTACTACTAATACTACTACTAATACTACTACTAATACTACTACTACTATTACTACTACTACTACTACTACTACTACTACTACTACTACTACTACCACCACTATCACTACCATCACCACTACTATTACTACTATAACGACTGCCTTTAATACTACTGCTACTACTACTACTATTACTACTACCACTAACTCTACTATTACTACTACTAATTCTACTATTACTACTATTACGACTACTACTACTAAATTTTGTTCCATGTCCTTTAAAGAAGGTTGCAATCAACCGCAGCTATGTCAGTAGTTTGCCGTTACTTTCTGAACGCCGATGTCTTATGAAAGAGATCAAGATCAACATACAGTAATCTGCTTCCAAATCACTCTCAGCTGATTTCGAACCCTCAACTTTGTATGTCGAAGATTTATGATAAATAAATAAATAAATATATATATATATATATATATACATGGTTGTACAGTAGGTATCAGTGCTGGTGTAATCTCTAGGTAGCCATTAGAGATGAATAGAAATTACATACTATAGTGCATGTACTACTTTTTCGACTCAGTCATCTGCCACTGCATCATATTCTTTCCATTGGATCACGAACTTCTGTATTCCGGCAGCATAAAATTCTTTTTCCTGGTCATTGAGTCAGTGGAGAGCTACCTGACACACTTCGTCATTGCGTCAGTGGAGAACTACTTGACACTCTTCATCGTCCGTGTCAAAATTGTGTACTCCAAGATGCTGTTTCAGAGAGCCAAAAAGGTGAAAATCACTCGGAGACAAGTTAGGACTGTAAGGCGGGTGTGGCAGCACCTCCAATGCAATTGGTCAATAATTGACATAGTTTTTTGCGACAGTATGGGGTCTCGCGTTGTTGTGTTGAGGAATGGCACATTTACTGGACAGTCATGTATGTTTGTGGTTGGCCTTCATAACTTTATTAGAAAGCAGCGAGGAGTAGTGCTCACCGTTGACAGTTTCTTCACTTTTCAAGAAATTCAAGTACACAATACCCTAGAGAGTCCCAAAACACCAAAACTATAACCTTACTCACTGAAAGTGCTGTGCGAGACTTTTGTGGGTGGCGGTGATCCTCGATGTTTCCATTCCATCGAGTATCTTCTTTGTTTCAAGCGTGTTGTGATGCACCCATGTCGTATTGGTTGTAACGATGCGGTGTATCTTCATGTTCATACTGACCCAACAGTTTTCAACAAATCGCTACTCTTGCCGTGTCTGTTTTTTTTTTTTTTTTTTTTTTTTTTTGGGTGGGGGGGGGGGGGGTGGTTAGGGGGTAGGGGGGTGTCAAAATTCGGTCGACCTTCAAGGGGCTCATCCTCGACAGATCCATAACCTCTACTAAAGCGTTTACACCATTCATTCACTGGTGAACGTGGCACAGTTTTGTTCTCCAAACACACATGGCAGTCGACGATCAACTTCAGCGGGTTTTGAACCTTCATCCCTCAAAATTGTCAACACAAAACCCTGCTTCTGCATTGTAGTCAACGGGTCCGACGCCATTTTGAAAACCAAAGCTCGAAAAAACTGTGGTACTTGCCCATTCCACCACCAAATGTCTGATAAATACTGTTCACTGTGGAGTAGTTACTATATTTACCAATCTTCGTCTTTGTGTTATCCTGTTAAACATCCGGGAACTTACTAGACATCTCAAATATATGGTATGAATATTTAGCCTGCCGTAGAAGGCCAATGGCGTGTATAATCAGGGAATAAATACTGTATCAGCTGACGCTGTGACTTTATGTTAGTCCTTTTCGTCTCAGCATCTGCCAGAGTATTGCGTGCACGACCACAAGTAAGTACCATACGTTAAGTATCTTGGCACTGAGCAATACAGAAAAGAGAACATTTAGTTATTTCATGCATATGGAAGTATCTTGGCATGAGACACACAGAATATTGAGAAGTTAGATGATGTGATATCAATCATATACCAGAGGGATGTGTAAGAACCGTACTGGAACTGCACGCTTGTGAGGGACATGTTAGGGTGTAATCAAGGCGGCATTCAGGCCTCACAAGTGAGGGGGGCTGAGAGTAAGACGTCAAAGTCCTCTGTTCTCGCCATATCTTTAAGGACGTTAATAACATCGGCACGATCCATGGGCTGGCCATCTATAGGGGGTGCAGAGCCAGCCAGTTTATCAGCTCGTTCATTTCCCTCGACTCCCGCATGTCCCGGGACAAAGATGAAGGTGACTTTACGGACAACAGACTTCCTCCACGACTCAGTCCACTGTTTACGTACAGATCCAGCTTCGACCTTCCGAATCATGCTCATTGAATCACTTAGTACACACACGTTGGTATAATGCTGTGATTCCAGCCATATGAAAGCCTGTGTAACTGCCATCACCTCCATAGTCATGCTGCTCGTGGTCATAAAGTGGACACCACTGGATTCTTGAACGGTTCGGCCCGCTGAACGGGCTGTAAATGCCCACGCACTTCTCTGCTGCTTTACAACGGATCCATCTAATCTAGCCACTGATCTAGACCCTGATCTAACCATTGGCAAACACGTATACATGATTTTCTGTATCCTAGAAACAGTGTCTGTCTAAAGCTAAGGTAAAATCATTGATACAATACATATTTTTGTTTACTTTTGCTCGCTTTGAACTCAAACGTAGTCGTTACACATCTGACTATTTTTGTCTGCGCTGGCTCGCTTTGAACTCAAACGTAGTCGTTACACATCTGACTATTTTTGTCTGCGCTGGCTCGCTTTGAACTCAAACGTAGTCGTTACACATCTGACTATTTTTGTCTGCGCTGGCTCGCTTTGAACTCAAACGTAGTCGTTACACATCTGACTATTTTTGTCTGCGCTGGCTCGCTTTGAACTCAAACGTAGTCGTTACACATCTGACTATTTTTGTCTGCGCTGGCTCGCTTTGAACTCAAACGTAGTCGTTACACATCTGACTATTTTTGTCTGCGCTGGCTCGCTTTGAACTCAAACGTAGTCGTTACACATCTGACTATTTTTGTCTGCGCTGGCTCGCTTTGAACTCAAACGTAGTCGTTACACATCTGACTATTTTTGTCTGCGCTGGCTCGCTTTGAACTCAAACGTAGTCGTTACACATCTGACTATTTTTGTCTGCGCTGGCTCGCTTTGAACTCAAACGTAGTCGTTACACATCTGACTATTTTTGTCTGCGCTGGCTCGCTTTGAACTCAAACGTAGTCGTTACACATCTGACTATTTTTGTCTGCGCTGGCTCGCTTTGAACTCAAACGTAGTTCAGACACACTACTTCTAGTGCACTTGCCAGATTTTTGAGTGTGGATTAGCTTTCCCTAATAACAGTATTCCTCGACATCAGGCGAATCCACTACGACTTCAGAGGTACTTGTAATTTACGTCCCCAAGTCAAGGACGATAAGTCAACATTTTAGTCCAACTGACCGGAGTAGGGACTGAATACTTTACCTTGGCATCAGCACACCGGATGTTTAAGAACACGCTTTCTTATCCATTCGGCCATGCTGACCTACATTTCTGGAGGTAAAGACTGACCACCTATTCCTGTATGCACTTTGGTTTACAAAAATATGATATTCCTGACACTTCACATATCCACAACAAGTTCCTGCTACAGAACTCTTGTACGCATTATAATTTGTTTAATACGATTGTTCCAAAGGCAAACGCAACTTGAGAAACACGCACAAACAATATAGCGACGTGTCTGTTATCAATAATACCCTATCTTCCCCAGCCTGAACAGCTGTACCGTGACACTAATGTCTTATTAACGATCGCACTGCTACCTAGCATTTTGTATCACAGTGTGTTATGTCAAATGGTATACTTCAAACATAGTATGTTATATCAAATTGTATGCTACAGAGTATAGCATCTCAAACTGTATACTTCAATCTTAAGTTGATAGAGTGCACGGACTGCAATTAACATAAATGGATCACGAAAACAAAAATCATGTATACTAAACACATAATGACATGTTGAAGGTAAAAGACACAGAGGGGTAGTTTTAAGTCGAATATTAGTGAAGGGAGATAAATGTTATAACTACTCAGAATATGGTTGTTGGTCTTGAATACGCATTATTTATGCTTATTATTGGTGTTCATAGCGGGCGAGCTGGTGTAGTCGTTAGAGTGGTATGCTGATAGTGTCATGAGTGTTGTCGTAGAAGGGTTCGAGGCCTTGGTTTATCGTCTGCTAAATGAGGAGAGAGACTAACCACCTATTGCTTCGTGCACTCAGGTCTACGATATGTAATGGGGCAGTGAGGGGCATTTTGTGTGCTATTCACTAGCACAGGAACGGAGCATAATGGGCCGTGAAACTGGAACAGCGACTAACTAACTAACTACCTATGATATGTGATGGTACTGTTTCATCATAGACCCATAGGAAGATTCTGCTTCGAGATTTTAAAAGAAAAATGTTAGAACAGTATGTTATTACCCTGGATAAACATTTCATCATACGCTAATAACATATTATACTGTAAGTAATAGAAGCTCTGTAAATGTCAAAGAATTCATTTTACAGAGGTAAATCAGCCGGTTGTGTGTGTCAACAAGCAAATTAGTTTGTTATTCCAGCCAGCTTTCGGGAAGAATCAGAACCAGACATCTTATATCATACAATTGTGTCTGTATTGCAAGTACACCGTTGGTGTTTGTAGAAATCAATATTGTACATTCTATAAAACAGTGTTCACAATAAAAGACAATTGAAATATGAACACGAAATGAACTTTTCGTTAGCCATTTGTAAGTCTGGTCGCTGTAAATTAATGGAAATTAACCCACGATTCGATTGCGAGTTGGAAAGCAGTGTGGTCAAATGAATAAGAGCGCTCGTTCTTAAACATCCAGTGTGCTGATGCTGAGGTAGGGGGTTTAACCCCTACATCGGTCATTTGAGCTAAACTTTTGACTTCTTGTCATTGACTTGGGGAAGTAAATTACAAGTACCTCTGAAGTCGGAGTGGGTTCGCGTGATGGCGAGGGACACCTGTAATAGGGACAGCGTATCCACACGCAAATATCAGTTCAGTGCTACTAGACGTAGCGTGAGTGGATTACTCTCGAGTTCACAGCGAGCGATCGAGCTAGCGCAAAGATAAGGAAACGAATCACCAATCATTGGTGTACTACCACGATAGAGGCAACAACCTCAACTAGTCGTCACAGTATTTTCAGGCAGAAGATCTATTTGACCATGCTCATGTTTTGTGCTGTCCAAGTTAAGATAGTTGCATGTTCTTTACAAGATATTACAATCAACCGCAACATTAATTGGTTGTCTGTGGTTTACTATTCAATTTTAGTGTAGCTGCTTGTCATTGCTTTCTGGACGGCCAAAATTTCATACCATTAAAATCAAAGTAAAGCGGCACGCTTTCAAATCGCGCACTTGACCTCGAACTGCAGACCCGGTTTATGGGGAAAACTGTAAAACTGCGCGTTTCACTACACACAAGCCGTGGACGCCTGCTATCCAAGTAGTAAATATGTATACTACAATTTAATGTTAATAAAATGTATCATCTTTCTATAGCATACAGCGCTATTCTTCACGTGACCAATCAAGACATTGTGTGTAATTGATTTTCTTACGTTTAGCCAAAACATAATGAAGAAATCTGACAATGTTTTAGATTCTTACAATACGCATGGTCTCCGTGAAAGTATAATGCACGTGTGGTGTTTCCCTTAATTCCCATAGCTGCCGTAACCTTCTGATAGCCCATGAGTTTTTAAAATGAAATAGCGCTGTTGTTAAATCTAATTTCCTGTCAATAATCCCATTTCCATTCAACAACCACACGTCGAATCTGCGCAATGAAAATGCCATGATTCCATACAATTAAAATCCACACATCTCATCTTGTCTAACAGCTTGCATGATTATCTCTGCCCGTGCCATCACTTGGTTGCAAGTAAGGCATCATGCTGCGTCCTGCAAACTAATGATGCATCTATGTTATTGTGTTAAGAGCATGTGCGGTTTTTTTTAATGCTATGTTTGCCAGCATGACAATTTTGCATATTTTTTGTAATGTTCTTTTACTGGTCTAGAAGTGTTACTGACAAAATGAAACAATAATCTGTTAATGAAATCACCGAATTCATTCATAATTGACATCCAACTAATAGCATATAAATTATGTTATTTGGTATAATGCATATTTCATTGTAAGAACAGGCGTGGCTGAGAGGTTAAGCACGTGTAAACTTTCTCTTCTGACGTAGTGGTTCGTTTCACATGCGATCAGCTGGACTCCCATGCTGACGTCTCGTCCATGACTTGAAAATGTAAATTACAAGTACCGCTGAAGGGGAAGGAGAGTTTCATGATGGCGAGGGACACTGGTAACTTGAAAAGATAACCAGTCCTCAGGAAAAGTCAGTTCAGTGTACTCACGAGTGGTGACACTACTAGTATGAGTAATAGTAGTGTGTGTGTGTGTGTGTGTGTGTGTGTGCGTGCGCGCGCGCGTGGGTGTGTGTGTCTGTGGATTAAGCTTGAGGTCAACGCGGGCGTAGGACAACAGAAAGAAAATAAGCACATAATATAACCACCATGAATAAGCTAGACCTTAATGTATGAAAGGGTGTTTTTCAGTTAAATTAATTCCTACACATTCTGTCTCGTTTGGGATACCCTTTATAACTAGTAAAAATATGATAATGATGAAGAGGAAAGCTGAAGAGTTAGTCAAATCGACATCTCACATTTTAATTATGGCTTTTACAATAGTTTTGTTTAACTAGGGTATAAAATAATATATTTCGACTTAGACAAATAGAAGCGCAAAGTCATCTCTAGCATTATTTCACGAATATGTGCCAGTATCACAATAAACCATTGAGTTCACATATTAGGTAGCCAATTTTACTTCATAAATAACACCCACAAGGTGTGGCTAATATATTGCCGTTAAGCTATGTGTCTGGGGAAGTGAAGGTCACTTGATACTGACCACATCAGCCACCAGGTGTCGATTGGTCTTTAAGAATATGGTTCTAAATCCATATGTCCTAGGCGCGTTAATGCGTGTAAAGTGGACTTTTACTTCTTTTACTACCATATTAAACTGGTGCAGTAACGTTGCGATTGTATCGTTAGCTACGGTAGTAAAATCTCAAATGATTAACACATAATGTGTGTTAAAAATATGTGTTAACATGTAATTAATTCCGAAGAATAGAAATACATTACATTAAACGTGTTTCAATATTGTTGTAATTGTATCGTTGGCTACGGAAGCAGCATTTCAAATAATTAACACAAATCACATATCAACAAAAACAAGGAGCACGTTTGTAAAAATATAACTAATTCTGAAGAATGGAACACACACATTTGGAACCTTAATATTGATTTAGCTGAACATGTGTTTAATCGCAGCGGTTATAACTCTTTTCTGACAGCCCTATGGTCATTTATTCGAATCCCTTTCGAGGTGGAATTATTTTTCACATTGAATGTAGCTCTCAAACTGATCCATGTTAAAATGGGTACTATGAAATATTTAGAGAAATAAAGGCGTGATATTCACCAAACCACTCATCGAGTGTCGTTTTGTCTATAAAATACGGGGCTAACACCATATACTCAAAACATTTCAAGGTGTTGAAAAAAAGTCCGTTAATTTACCCAAACATCTGTTAGCCAAATTCATGGTTGACGTAAAAGGAAACAAAACGTGCAGTATATCAATACTGTAATTCCTAACGCGAATGACAATTTACTTTGAGCCCATGACTTTCCTGACAACTATAATTCTTTTTCTTGCGGCTAAACTTTTATAAAGGTGTTTTTTTTTTTTTTTTTAAACAGCCAGTATTATAACATTTCTAATTCTTCTTCTGTCCTTTGTCTCTCACTGAAGTATAAGCCCTCAACGAAATCATGGCCAGCAGTCCTATCTTTACTAAATCACTCAAGTCCCTCTCCCATGTTATTCATATCTGTCTATGTGTCTCTTCTTCGTGAATTTATAGATCTCTATTTCGTTTGCCCTTTTAATTCCAAAGAAAGGACTTTAGTTGTCAGGTTTTCTCAACGTTTCCTATCCAGCCTCATCGTCTTTTCCTCAACTCTTGATTCGCTGGAATCTCTCTAATTCTCTGCCCTACTTGGTTTATTTTACTTCTAAGAGCGTCGATCAATGCATGTGTATTTAATCATGAACTGGTCTAGGCAAGCAGCAGTTAATGATTGGCTGCGAGTTATTAATCATTCTTTTAGTTGTTGCTGATCTATAGAGCATTACAATTATAATGTCAGAGTTAAGTTTGCTAATGGTGGTGCTAGTTTCGTATTTCTCAGGATTTCAACACATGTTTGTGTGCAATGGAGGCTCCTCTTGCTTTTAGTATTACGAATTTAACGTCTCCGTCCCCCCCCCCCCCCCGTGCCCGAGCCCCTTCCCCCCCCCCCATCTTTGTATATATGGTTACCTAAGTAGGCGCATGAATCCAAAGCTCTTACAAAAAGGAAATCTAGGCTAAATGTCAGAATAGTTCAAGATGTCGTTTAATTCTGACATTTAGCCAAATTTTTGTTTTAATGGAGAGCATTGGAGAGGTTGTATGAGAAAATAATCTTTCCGTGTGACGTGAACTTTTTTTTTTTTTTTTTTTTTGGAAAAAAAAAAGAATGCTATAAGACATTTTCTGGAAAAGAACAAATGCAAGAAGCTTGATGCTTGGTTTTAAGAATCGACATAATTAATAGTGCTTGGTGTTTAGAATCGACATAATAGTGCTTGGTTTTAAGAATAGACAAAAATAGTGCTTGGTTTTAAGAATCGACAGAATAGTACCCCGTGCAAACACGTAGATGCTCCGTCTCCTCTAATAAATGTTGTAAGATGTAGATGTAAATCGTTCCGGCAACGCGCAGTTTACAAGTGACATTCGTCACCTCGTAACCCTTCGTCCTGGAACCATACTGAAATCCAAACTCATACTTCCTGAAACATATACAGGAAGACACAAAAAATACAACCATAATTTAATTTGAAACCCCTTAATATATAAGAGAATTATCAAAACAATAACACAAACAAGGTGGATTGTAGTGTATAGCTATCTGACTACTAAAATCAAACGTATGCCCACGAGCAACGTCCCTGACATCGGTGAAGGCTCCACTGAACGCTCAGTGCATATGTCAAGTGATTCAGTACCAAACAAAAGGTAGGTTTGAACCAAACAGGGTACAGAATTAAATAAACAAGTATTTAATGTAAATTTCCATTCACTGAGCACTAAAATTTCGTAAGATACCACGAAATAAAACAATTAACACGATGACCCTTGTATGTCGATATATCATCCTTCTGTCCAAATTGGAGATCCTTCGGCACTGAATCAGTTAACAAGCCCTGCAAAAGTAAATAGTGTTACAAACACATCAATTGTATCAATCAATATTTTAAGAAAATGGACTAAACAAATGTGCAGTTTCAAAGAATTTACGATTTAAATTCTTTAATAAACTTGCAATTCAGTTTAGTTTAGTCGAAAACTAAACTGAACTGCAAGTTTATTAAAGTATTTAAAACTTGCAATTCGCATTGTTTTATGATCGAATAGATGATGGTTTTTATATTACTAGGTAAGATGTGTGTAAACTGAAAATAAAAGACTGAAATGTGCATCTTAGCTATATTACAGGTAGTGGAGACGGCTGTTTGAGAAGGATGATGACAATATCGTAGAAGGAGAAGGAAAGAAAACACTGGACTGTAGGGATTACACGATCACTTTTTTCTTTTTTCTTTCTTTTTTTTTTTTTTTTTTTTTTTGCATATACTATTTACAGGACATTGCAGTCAACACCAGCATTTTCAGCTGTTGTTGATGTCTTGGCAAGTTTTACGTTCAGCAGTTTGCCATTGATTTCTGAAACACCGGCTCACATACGTTTCCTTAAGAAACCAACGCGACTCGATCCGCTCCCGAATATCGCACAGCTGTGTTTCGTACCTGGGTATACGGGATTACGAACAGCACCCTTAATTCCTTCGCTAGGGAGACCAGCACACGATCACTTAGTGAGACGGAAAGGGGAGATAAACACGGTCGAATGGATAAGAGAATCGCTCTTAAGCTTCATGTTTGTTAATGCAATGGTAGCGGGTTCAAACCCTTTAACGGTCTTCTTCTTCTTCTTCTTCTTCTTCAGCGTTCCGAGCCATTGAGGTTCTTTGCTGCAAATACAATCCGTCTCCATTCGTCTCTCTGGTGGACCTTCTCTTGCCAGTCGTTGATTCCAAGTGCTTGTAGGTCTGTACATGTATTATCTCTCCACCGTATTCTTGGTCTACCTCGGGGTCTACGGTTATTTATTTCCTGAGTGTAAGCGAGTTTTGTTTCCCTATTATCTTCCATTCTTTCTATATGCCCCAGCCATTGTAGTCTATTAGCCTTCATGATACCAGTGATTAGCGGGGACTTAAACAGATCATAAATGTCTTTGTTACTTCTTCTTTTCCACTCTCCACTTTGTGTATCCCTAATGGGTCCAAAGATGCGTCTTAAAATTTTGTTCTCAAAGGTTTGTAACAAGGCTTCGTCTCCTTTCGTTGTACTCCAGGTTTCAGAGCCATACAGCACAACTGGTCTGATCAGTGTTTTGTTTAACGGTCAGTTGAACTAAAATGTTGACTTCTAGTCATTGACTTGGAGATGTAAATTACAAGTACCTCAGAAGTCGGAGTGGGTTCACCTTAAGGCTAACAGCACTCGAAATAAGGAAAGCTAATTAACACGCAAAATTCAGTCCAGTGTACTAGAATTAGTAGCACGTGTATGGACTACGCTTGAGTTCAAAGCGAGCGAGCACCCAACAAAATTACGACAAGTAGAAGACAAATACAAAGAAATACAAATGAAATCTTTGTGCATAACTGCAGAATAATTGGAATAGAGAATTTAGCGAGTGGGGGGAAAACTAGGTTAGAGAAGCAGAGGAAGACAAAGAAAATTAATTAGGAAAGCATTCAACACGGACAACAAACAGTATTATAAGCAGAATCAAAATCATTCAAATATCAGATGGCAGAGAAGAACAGATGGTCACGGTCGCTGATGTCTACTTCTCCAGGATACGCCTCTGAAGGAAAGGCAGAGGAAGAACTATTTTAGAAGGCATCATACAATCATTTATTTGTTTGATTATACTAGAAGGCGTCATACAATGATTGATTTGTTTGATTATACTAGAAGGCGTCATACAATAATTTATTTGTTTGATTATACTAGAAGGCGTCATACAATAATTTATTTGTTTGATTATACTAGAAGGCGTCATAAATTGATTAATTTGTTTAATTATTCTACGCAAGCTGTTAGCATTTCTCCCTCCACTTCCCCAACCGCCATTCACGGGTGAAGGGCATAATTCAACTGTTCAGAAATGTACCTAAAAATAAATGTATGAAAATACAATCGTGAAACTGCCTGACAGAGATTTTCAAATTCAGTTTACCATGGGAATGTGACAATCAATATGTGCATTCTCTTTTGTGAAGGGACCATCTCGTAAGGCCAAACCATACACATACAATAAGTCTGCAAATCCATTGCATATTTTCTGGTATAGATCAGCTTCGACAGCAATTCTTTTTCACTAACTCAACCCTTTCGTTGTAGACTTGGATAAAGCAAAGCTCTTAGTTCCAATAAATTCTGTACTAGGTCTTATTTTTCTGTGTTTTTCAGAGATTATTGGGCCTCAGTGTGTTCAAAAAGTGGAGAGGGATAATATTTTTTTAATAATTTAATTTCCTTTCACAGGGATAATCGGTAATACGCTTAGACTTAACAATGTCAAAGATAATTGAAAAATTTAATTATAAACGCGTATTCTAACGAACCATAATTACATCTAAAAAACCATAATTACATCAAACGAAGCATAATTACATCTATCAGCCATTCGTAGTTTGTGGTAATTATTTCTTATCTTAAGGTACAAGCAAACGGACTCCAATACCATTAGTCACAATTTCTTACTTTTACTTTAAAGCAACGCTGTTTTAACTCATTCTGTACGTTTCCAAGTTACTCTGATTTTTTTTTTTTAAACTAAATTTTTCTTTTGACTCTTTGGGTCTCCGACAATTATTATTCTGTCGTAATTGATATTTTAAACAATAATATCTGTGTTACTTTAACCCATTAGCTTTTATATAGTTACTACTGTACCACCTTTATACCCAGAATGTTTTTCATTTAAAATATAAATTGCTAGGAGCGTAAATAGTTAAATAGAAACACAATTGTAGCATTCATCTTTATAGTTAGGTACTTGACCTCAGCAGTCACTATTTTGTCAGTAACATTGCATGTCCCCCAATTAGCCTTTAGTTGTAGTTCTGTGTTGTTAAATATTACTTACTTACATGTTTATGACATTATGTTGCCAGATTTACATAAAACATGTCAGCAGTTGTATGTAATATAATCATGTAAAATTGGTATTTATGAATTATATAGACGTTCATAGCATTGTATTCTCCGATTTATGCTCTTGTATATAAGTAAACTTACATGATTAATTTGGTTTATTATAGTGTTATGTTACAGAACGATATGGATGTGTGTATTGTTTTACATATATGTCTAAAATGTTTAATAATAATGACACGTGTGTAACGCTCCGCTGTGTGTTCCTATACACGAATGAAGGAGGGTAAGTTAGTAAGTCACAATATACCCCTAATATGTAAAAACAAAAACTGCACGAGGTGCAAACGTGAAAATCATTTATTATTGTAATTACATTTCTACTTGTTTCTCAACATAATCCCCCCCCCCCCCCCCGAAGATTAATGCATTTATCACACCGTGTAATAAGACCCCACGATATCTGCACCGTAGACGTGTCTTTAACTGAATTAATGTCTCGACCTCGTTTGCACACCTTGCCCAATTTCTTCATTATCAGAAAAGTGTGTATCCTCCCAGGTGTGGGCTCCTTTTTTTGCGACAGACGCTTGCCGTCATAGACTATGTCTTGTGAATATCTTTAGTAGTAAATCCTCTGGTATAAAAGAGAACCTCACAACAGCTGTTCTTCGGTGTTGTAACATTGTAAAACAATGTGTTCCCTTCGTGAACACATAAGCCACAAACAATTTGTTACACGATTTCGTGTCTGGTATATTTCGCTGCGTCTCATCAGGTGAACACTATATAGTTATATATCATATGATTGATTGATTGATTGATTTAGGAACCGACATCACAGCATTCGGGACATTCCCATAGTTAAATACCATATTAAATGAGTAAATGAATACTACTTAAACTTAAACAATTACAACTGTGACTATGTGTTTTAATTGTTTCAGCTGAAGTATTATACACTTACTCACATCATATGATGTATAACTCTGCAGTGTGCACCTGACGAGATGCAGCAACATATGCCAGGCAAGAAATCGGGCAGCATTATGTTTGTGGCTTATGTATTTAAAGTTGTAATCTATGAGTGTAACAGACATTTTCAGCATCTCGTGCAAGTGAACTTTCTATGCGCATGCGTAAATGAATGCGGCAAACATTGTCACATATAGACATAGTTTTTAGTTTTAGTTTTAGTCGATGGATCAATATTACGGCACACGGGCGTAATCCATAAGTGCTCCGTTCTCCGCCTAACTCAAATCTGAGTCTGGAGAAATTCAGCTCAGTGCACGAACTCCGTAGCACCGGCGAGGATCCTGAAATACTTTGGGTAGATTTTTAACTCGAAATTTTGTCCGGGCAGCGCCGTTAGGCTACTCTTTGATTTCCAACTGCCAAGGGATTTTTTTACGTGCGCAACAATACACTCCAGCGTCCGATCTCACTACCCAGAGACCAGGGGGAATTTTATTACTAGAAGTCCACGTAAAAACATCCCGGTCCTCACTGCAGCTTGAACCCGGGACCTCCAGCACTCGAGGCGGACACCATACCTCGAGACCCCGCAGCCCTCCCCCTCCCCCCCCCCCCATCACATATAGACATGCAACTAGATGTATATAACAAATAATGATACCTTTATAATTACCAAAAGACATTTCTCAACAGTCTTATGTTGTGACTTACTAACTTACCCTCGCACATTTGATTTATACTATACCAAAACATATATAAAGTTAAAAATAAAAAGTAAGACATATGTGGGTGTAAAATTGCCTTGTAGTATTTATAAACGTATGAAGCGTTGTCTTATATAGTTTTATCACGTGTGTATAAAGTTGTTGTATGGTGTATGTGAATTTGTAATGTAGTATTGGAATTTACGTGCGTACACATATGTTTCCCCTATATGTTAGCTTAAATCCTGTGAAATACATTTCACCTACAATTTATGTTCCTATCCTATTAGGTAACATAAAATATTTTCAGAAAGCAATAGCAAACTATTGAACGTAAACTTGACAATAACTCACAAACAGCCAAGAAATGTTGAGTTGATTGTGATGTCCTGTATAGGATAAGCAATTAACTTTATTTTTTAATAAAATACATTTATTTGGCAGTAAAATGTTCCCTTCTCTCCGCACTTTTATCTTACATAGCAGGGCCAAATGTAATACTATAATACAAGGGAAAGCGCCTTACCTGGACAATAAACTACACTACTTGGGGCAATCATAAGTTGGGATAGAAGGTGTAGCAGAGCAATGCTGTCAGACACAAGAGTTCTTGCCACTGCTGGGGATTGATTCTAGACCTCTACTTTTGTTAAGTAGAAAAACTAATTGCCTGGCTAATGTGTGACCCCCCCCCCCCCAAGTACCCCCCCCCCCCCGCCCTTGCCTCCTTTTAACCTCAATATAAATGTGGAGATAAGTAACCCTTAAAATCATAACCAGTATAAAATGTGGAGATAAGTAATCCTTAAAATCATAACCAGTATATAATAATTCATTGTGATAACAATCTGACACTAAGCAGAGAAACTCACGTTATTCTGGGCCTAGAATGTTAATGAAGGTCGGTCATCACAGATCCAAGAACTTCAATGGTCGACTTCAAAGGCAGGGGTGGGAATCTTTTTTTAAATTTCAGCCAAGGGCAATTTTAATATTTAAAGCATCATTAACGGGGCTAGAAGAATTATTACCATAAAAAAATTACACTACTAAGTTTGATCAAACACGTGTCCTGCCCATATCGTAATCGACCTTCCTTGCTTATCTCTCAAAATTAACGTTATTATTGTAATTCATTTAATGTAAATTTATGTTCCTATAAAAAAGCTCCAACATTTATTGAATTTTGAGTCCTACCTGTGGTTGTTTGCCCTGGTCAAATGATTTCGCGAGCGCCATCCTGCCTACGGGCCGAATATTCCCAGCTCCTATTCTAAGAAAAGTGCGCAGTAGCTAATGTGAAAGAGAAAACCGAGAAACGAAATGTTCTAGTTTACTTGGACGCTTGGCCAGCTACACACCTAAACTTTCGTCATCAGCGGCCAGGTCCATCATCTAAACGAATTTTACCACTATAGAATTAATTCAGCCTCAGTCTTTTTATAGAAGCGTAGATCCCAGATTATATCCTGAATTACTTAATATTTACTTTTTGCATTTACCAACTGGACACATGTCAGTGATCAAATACCACGTTTGATTTTGCCCAGTGTCAGTTCAGTAGCCTTCTTGAAATGGTACTTTAAATACACACAAATCTGCCCTTGTTTGATTTTTTTAATAGAAACACTGGCTACAACAGGCGATCTAAATGTATATACAAGATACTGTCTACAGATGTGACACTATGTAAACAAAATTAACCACAACTATTATAAAATATGAGTGAACTGCTTTTACAAAGAACTATAGTGGGAAGAAAAAGCGGCCAGCGTGTTACTAACTCTATCACCCACCGAGTGCGGTCTTGCACCTACCACCGAATACCCAATGTGAATAAAGGTGTGTTGAAGTGTCCCTTACTTTAACTGTAACAAAATGTATAAAATAATAATAATGTATGTATATGTTTCCCAAAATGTTGTGTTAATTTATTTTTTTGTGACCATTTTGTCCACCCTGTTTGAGTATGAATGTTTAGTATCTGTAAATAAATAGTTTGTTAGTAAATATTGTCTGTAAATCGTTATATAAAAGTGGAGCCAATTTACCCCTCTGCCAGTTAGTTTTACATACATCGTTAACTGGAAGCCATTGAAGTGACAACTATTTCGAAGTGACATTACCCGCCGCCACGTTTGGGGCTTCTATAGGAGCTGTCATGCTTGAAGTTGAAACCAGATTGAATGGTGTTCCTTGCGGAGATTCAAACTCTCAACTACTTACAATTACATCAGGGGATCCCGACTTCATATATCTAGACAGTGCCCAACAACAGTATTAACAAGGAAAAGAGGGGATAAAGTGGGAAAAGGAAGACACAAATAAGATTATTAGGGTGATAAGTGGGGTCATGAAGATGATGATGACGATTTTGTTCCTTTTATCTATGAAAAGTTTTTGATGTAATACACATCCATTCTACTTCTAGTCTCTAGATCTAGTTCTAGACTTAACTAAATTTCGTATAACTAGGTTGCTAGTCCACAGCATTAAACAATCTAGCTAAATACACATATTAGTTAACTAACAGCATATATTCCCCATTATGTTAGCCAGTCCGAAAACTTATGTTGAAATTGTCTCATCCTGTCACTCAACTGCCCCTTGTCCATATCATCAGGTTAATCTTGTTATCATCAGATTAGTCAGTCTGAAGATCGGTGTTAAAATTCATTGATCATATTTCGTTTCTCCAGTATCTACAGTCCTGTCATCAGGTTAGTCAGTCCGAAAGTCGTGTTGATTCGTCACATCACCTCATTCGACTGTCTCCTATTCTTATCAACAATTTAGTCAGTTCGAAACTCGCGGTGATGTCGTCTGACCATCTCATCCGACTGTTCCCTGTTATTACCATCAATTTAGTCAGTCCGAAACTTGTGGTGATGTCATGTGACCATCTCACCCGGCTGTTCCTGATCTTACCATAAGGTTAATCTGTACGATAATTCATCCTGAAGTAATCTGATCGCTTTACCCCACGTCCCCTCTCCTCAGCAATTCTCCTCAGACCAGCCTAAGTTTATACTCAAATGTTCTTGTTACTTAGTTGAATATCCTTTACAGAACGTCGCAGTCAACCCCAACATTGTGTGGCTACTTGTGATCTTTGGCAAGTTTACATTCAGTAGTTTGCAATTGCTTTCTGAACAACCGGCACTCATGCCATTGAATGAAAATTAACGCAGGGTTGTCTGCTGGAAAAAGCTCCTGCAGCTGTGTTTCGAACGCAGTATGCGGGATAATGATTTGTGTCCGTAATCCCTTCCCCGCAGAACCGGCTAAATGTTCTTGCACGACAAGTTCAGGATCGTCTACATTTCTTATATATTGTACAAGTTTTCTATTTCCCCCAAAGCCTTTAATGATAATCTCTTTGAGATAATTTGATGTCTTGTCTGTCTAGCTTACTGTTTGCTTCCAGCGACAACACCTAATCTTAAAAGCTTTCAAATTCGATTCATATTTTAAAGAGTCCATTTTTCAGAGCCGTATAGTGCTACCGAACAGCTATTAGAAAAGCGGTTGCTGTCACTCGTAAATCTACTTCGAAAGAAAAGCGTTAGACCTGATAGAAGTAGCTTTCTATTAGTTAATCAAACTTATTTGACTATATCCCTTGATATAAAATACCATAAGGAATTTTTCTTAACAAACTTAATGTCATTTTTAATAATCATTTTATAAAGTAAACTCTATAGCGTAATTAATGGATTATATATTTAAGATAACGGATTATATCATATTTGCTATACATAATACACATTTGTTCTGAATTTGGTTTAACAATTAGCAAAAAGAAGACACAGATTATGTCACAAGGTGCACATGGGGTACCATCAATCTTTATTGACAACGCCGAACTAGAGATAGTAGACCATTTTACATATCTAGGATCAGTAGTAAATAGCAAATTATCCCTAGATCAGGAAATCAACATCCGGATTGGTAAGGCAGCAACAACAATGAACAGGTTAAGAAAAAGAGTCTGGGAGAACAGGAAGCTTACTGCCAAAACAAAAGTCCTTGTCTATCAAGCCTGTGTCCTTAGTACTCTTCTCTATGGCAGTGAAACCTGGACAACTTACTCACACCAAGAGAACAATTTAAACAGCTTTCATATGCGGTGTCTGCGAAGAATTCTTGGTATTAAGTGGCAAGACAAAATCACAAATACTGAAGTATTGGAAAGATCAGGTTGTGTGACAGTTTATTCCATGCTCAGTCTTCGTAGACTTAGATGGATAGGACATCTTAGGAGTATGGATGATGGTAGAATACCAAAGGATATCTTTTTTGGTGAATTACAGATGGGTAAGAGATCTCAGGGTCGGCCTCTACTACGATACAAAGATGTGTGTAAGCGGGACATGATTGATACAGGCATTGATAATGCACATTGGGAGCAAGTCGCCGCTGAACGCGTTGCATGGAGGGCAAATATCAGAAATGGAATAAAGTCAAAGGAGAAAATTATTGCAGAAAAGTCACACACCAAGCGTTTGAGACGTAAGATGGTGCATGATGGTGGAAATGACCACGTGTTCAGATGCACCCACTGTGAACGGACATTTACAGCGCAAATTGGCCTTATCAGTCACACTCGCTACCGCCATAGTTAAAAGTTATTATGCCTTTTTAAAGCACAAACTATCGTCTGTCAAGACGGCAAGGTGCCAATGGTGGTGGTGATGGTGAATACACATACATAGTATATGTTGGAGAACCCTAGCGGGTAATTTAAAAAGCACGAAACATACTTTAACGAGTATTGTTGCCGTGCATTTTTAATGACTGCAGTGTTTGAAAATATTGACGTTCGAAGTTGTGTATTTAGCTACTATGTTGCATGAACTCCACAGAGGATGAATACAAAACTTGGAACGGCAATATTTTCAAACACTGGACACTCATTAAAAAATATACCCTATGGAAGTAACTAAAGGGAAGGCGACACACAATACAATACAAAATCATTGGCGATATAGGCGTGCCAGGGAAGTGTTTCTTGGCAAGACGCTGTCGTCATTTGAAGACACGGTTCGAATTCTAGTTTTATCTATCAATATTAAAGAACTTTTTCGCTCGCCATTGACCATACGGTGCTCGACCCACATTTCTATAGATCAATCGGCACTGGGTTCGTGATGTGGTCAATATCACATCGGCCGCCTTTGCTTCCCAGGTAATCTCCTGACATCAATGTCAGGCTGGATCGACCTGGGAGCTCCGGGCAATTTTAAACCAAAAAAATCGAATCCGAACCGTTGCGAATGGAACCTATGACCACCGGGTCAGTAGGCGAGCGACTGGCCACTACACCACCTCGGCTCTCAGGTTTTATCTATAGCTGTCAACTGGTATATTGTCTAGTGTGTCTGCTGATCTCGACCTCTTTCCTGTGCTTCTATGAGTGCCCATCAGTGCCTGTGTATGCATTGTTTATGTTATTTAATGACCTCTAGGGGGACCCAGCAATTGATAATTTTGTTTATTACATATAGACAGTGGTATAAGATGCTGCTGTTAATTAATTTGCTTTTGTAGTGACAGTTGATTTTACTGTAGCAATTATGTTAATAGCGTTCGCGTTAATTGATGAGGAACTGCGCTAATAATGTTGTGGGCAATGTCGGACGCGGTTTATACACTTGGGCTTGTTGCTTGTTAAGTGCGGGAATGATTGGCTACCTATCTTTCAGTCCATCAGGCCAACTAAATGCCACGGCCCTATATAACCACATATCATAGCAGGAAACTAGTTATGGACTAATGTTTATATTCACATTTTAATTTTCTTACTGTAAAACAATATACTCGACGCTATATCTACCTCCCGACTGTGACTAACATATGGCTACTGTGCTCTGTCTTGCAGGTAGAGCTCTTCGAATGTTGCGATTGGCTAAACTGCTAAGTTTGCTCAGACTACTACGGTTGTCTCGGCTGGTCAGATATGTCCAGCAATGGGAGGAGGTAAGTAGGGTACATAAAAGAGGAGAATAGTCGTGACACTGTCATCTTCTAAAGGTGCAATTGTCCCTTAATTCCTTCTGTTCCAGCTGATTGTTTCGTTAACTCTTAAAGGATGTAATGATTTTGCTATGTTTGATCCAGGAGTTTGCATTCTTTGCATTGCTTTTCTACTATAGTTTTTCTCTACTATAATTTTTCTCTATTACAGTTTTTCAGTTGACAACAGAACACACACACATACGCACAAACACACACACACACACACACACACACACACACACATATATATATATATATATATATATATATATATATATATATATATATATATATATATATGTGTGTGTGTGTGTGCGCGCGTATTATATAATGCATGTAAGAGAACTATGGTAAACAAGCTAGCATTCTTGCCTGTCGGCTCAGTTGTTACATGTTCGACGTTTCATCAAAACAGGGATATTTTTGTATTTAATATGGGCTCCCATGTCGACCTATCCTAAAATGAACAACATGAAATGCTCTGGGGAAAAAAAGGCAGCCAGCGTTATACTGACTACATCACCCATCAAGTGCCGATTGGCCTATTAACATATAAGGATATCATCGTATACCCAACACGTCACACTCCTTGAACAAGGGTCTATTACTTCTACAAACTTAACACGTTACTGTGTAAAGGCCTTTCCATGACTGGATTTATTTGTGTGTGTGATTTATGATTCAGTTTATTGATTTCTGATCTCATTTATATTCCGCAATAGGAACTATATAATCTCGGTGCCCTTTGTTTCGCTTTCTTTGATTGACAGTTTTCTATACCGAGGACTTCAGTCACAATTTTCTCACTTGAATAATTTATTTTCACGTTTAGAAATGTGAAATTCTTCTGTTTTTTTTTGCTGTGATGTAGCGGTTGCTAGCAATTCATAATGAATAATCTTACCAAAGACCCTGTAGTTATTTTTCTACTAGTTTGTTTACATTAAAACAGTTATGTTATATGCAAGGATGGATGACATTATTCATCACCACATCTAGTTTGTTTACATTTCAACAGGTATGCAATATGCAAGGATGGATATATCCACATCTAGTTTGTTTATATTTCAACAGTTATGTAATATGCAAGGATGGATATATCCACATCTAGTTTGTTTACATTTTAACAGACAGTTATGTAATATGCAAGAATGGATATATCAATATCCAGAATTACTGCGTCATTTACTGTTGAGAACATCATAACATCATTAGATGGTAGACTCTTGACAAAGATTGAGAATATAATAAATTAAGCACAACCGTATTTCAGACAACGAAAAGTATCTTATGTAACAAGTAATTGTCACTGAATGTGAGAATAATAGTTCTGAGATGTTTTATAAAACCTGTTTGTTTTATGGCAATAAATCATGGAACTTCAGCAAACAAATTATGAAGTGTTTGATAGTACAGGAGATATAGTTCCATGGAGAAATATTTCGAATCTACCACGGTAATTAACAATGATTGCCTGGACGAGGCTAGTGGTAACAGAACATTACTTATAGCTATAGGAAAGAGACAAACAATTCCCTCTGTACATGTAATGAGAAATGAGGCGTGGGAAACCCTCATGACGACTGGAAAAATCAACAGTAGAAGCCGACAGAAATTATGCTGAGTGGAGTATAACTGTGACATTGTGGAATATCGTCAATAAAATTCATTCTTGATGGCAAAGACGAAGATCTGTGTGGGATACTTGAATATCAACGCCTATTTGCAGGGCATATAATAATGTTGATGATGATGATGATCAGGACGAATAAAGAGACATAACTCTAGATGTGTTTCCACGGGGTAACGTGAGCAGCAGTATTAGTGTCCTTCCTTTCTGACAGCATTTTATCACAAACTCAGGCACAATGCCACTTTACGATATCTAAGGAGCAGGAAGAGAAATCTGCTTTTCAGCGGAAGATTTTTTTTAACGAACCAGAATATAACTTAATGTGATTTAATTACCAGACATCGACATTTAGAAAGAAACAAGAGAAAAAGAAAACTTCATAAAAATGGACATTGTCAGAAAGTTTTTCTGTAGCGCAAAACAGGGAAACGATTACAGACACCATTCATATTAGCAAAGGCTTCGAAATACCATAATGTCATCGAAAAAATGGTTGGGGTAGAGGCTGCCTGCTGGTGAGCTGTTACCGGAGTCCAGTAAAAACACAAAATGTGACTAAGCAGCTTGATGAAGGGGGAAAAACACATACAGACACAGGCGGACGGCTCCATCGAGTTAACATATATATTCAGGTCAAGGTAAAATTGTTGAGAACAGCATCTACTCAGCGGTAACATATGGATGTGAGTCGTGGACCATTTCTCAATCACCAAACAAGAAAACTGGGGCTTTTGAGCTCGCATGTTACAGAAACATATATTAGAATACCGGGGACAGAGAAGAAGAAAATTATTACAATTCTACAAGATCTGAACATGAAAAAAAACTAGCTCATTACAGTATCATATCTCAGAATCTAAAATACTATACGCGTATTAAACCTCACAGCGGCATGGAAAGAACAGTGATAGAAGTCCTGGTTCCTGGTAGAAGAGGCTGGGTCGACCAGCACGAAGATTGATACAGGAAATTGCAGACACCTTTAGGATAAGGGTGCATGAGGCAGGGGAAATGGCCAGAGAGGCTTTCGGTACTCCAGGATAAGAGCGTCGTTCTGCAAACGACCTGATATTTGAGAGAGACACAATCCTACCATGTCAAGAAGTTTTGAGCACACACTCACGCCTGTCTTCTAAGATGTTTGGGAAAAGCAAAAGTATACGTTTCTTGAAAATCATTTGCTTTACAAAGGTGTTTAGTTAACAAATACTGTGAGCCCATGCTTACAAAGATCGATGTATGTATGCTTTCGTGCCTCCACCCAAGAGGATTTAGCACTTGTTACATTAATGGTATTGTTAGCCTTTGGTGTGCTGTATCCCCCAGTTCCTATCATTCGCCGGCAAGGTAATGCGATTCTTCAACCTCATATGCCTCATGTTACTGCTTGGTCACTGGAATGGATGTCTGCAGTTCTTGGTGCCTATGATCCAAGATTACCCAAAAGACTGTTGGGTGTCCATAGAAGAACTCAAGGTGAGAAAAGATCGCACTTAGAACTGTTTGCATAATGTGCATTTGTTTATACGGGCCCTACCTACCTTTTCTATTTTCTGACTCATCGCTTTGCTGTGATTTGCCGCTTCCTTGTTCGCAGTTTCTAGCCATAGCAGGAAAGTTCATGAGGATCTTCAACCTGATATGTCTTATGTTGCTTCTGGGACATTGGAATGGATGTCTTCAATTCCTGGTGCCCTTAGTTCAGGAGTTCCCCAAAGACTGCTGGGTGTCAGCTGAGGGGCTGAAGGTAAGTATAAGGTATATCATATAGGTAGCTGCCTGTATCAATAGAAAATCCTTCAGTTCTCAAAATTTTAGTTGGCATTTTCATTCAGATAATTGGCTTGTAGAAACTACATGGCATGGGAGATGGTATGTACCACAATATTAACGTATTGAAGAAATTCGTGCGTGGACGAACTTTCAGTTAAGATCCACTGATTAGCCAAGAGATTAATGTCGTTCCTGGCATGGGAACTACTGCTTTGGGCTCAGGTAAGCTTAAAGGGTGTCTGTCTGTTTGTCAGTTAGAATGTAAACAGTCATAAACTCACATGAAGAAACACACACACGCACACACCTACACACACACACACACACACACACACACGAGCGCGCGTGCGAGTGCACGCATACACACAGTAACATAGACAAGCAAAGAGATATTATAGGGGAAGAAAGACACAAAGGCTTAGACGAAATGTATGACTCAGACAAATCTGAAAGTTGATGGACAAAAATAAAAAGTAAAAATAATAAAGAAGAATATCCCAAGATAAATAAAGAAATAACAGATAAATGCATAAATACAAAAGAAATTGGTTACACGAGCAGTGCAATAAAATTGAATTTAATTCTATTAAGTAAGAAGTAATTAAAAGACTCGTTTTCACCTCGTAGAGTGTACATATACAAATAATGCTGGATGCGTATTTGTATAGACCAATATGAATTTGAAACAAATAGGTATGTAAAACTCCTGCGAGAAGAAACGTACTAAACAATAACATCAACAACGTTGCACATACCTTACAAGGAGATCCATCGTATCGCGAAATACAGGTGAAAATCCGAAATCAGAAGCACTCAGTAAATATATAAAATGAATAATAAAATAAAATAAAATAAACTACACACAAACGCGTACAATACGGCACACAGGACTACCGATGTTTCGATTCTCAGAATCTTTGTCAAGGACACCACAGATCAACGAAGTACAGCGAACACAGAAACAAGGGGAAAAAAACACACACACGAACTGTCCCTATGCCATGTGGGGCAGAAAAGGTGATTTGGCCAGCTGCGAAGGCGCTCGCTGGCTGTAAAATTAAAAGTGGCTTGCCAGATAAGATTAAAGTAGCCAAAAATATGTGATCAGTCTGCTAAGAAAATCTAAGGGTGTGGGGACAGTTAGGTATAGATATGGGTGGGTGGGGGGGGGGGGCAGCATAGTGATAGATAGTGTAAACAATAGGGGAAGATGCAACAGTTATACCGTAGCGTCCACAACCGTATTGATACCTGCCGGATGGATGCATCCCAAATTGTTGATTAGCTGGCATTCAATTTTGAGTCTGACAGGGCTATTGGAATAGCAGGGTTTTAATGCGGTGACACATACATCGTCGACTCCATTATGGTTGGAGGAATTGAAATGGTTGGGGACAGGTTTGTCAGCGCCCTGATTGATGTCCCTGAGGTGTTCTCTAAAACGGTCAGCAAGACGTCTGCCCGTTTGGCCAATGTATTTCATGTCACATCGTTTGCAGATGATGACATAAATCAGATTCCGGGATGTACAAGTGAAAGAATCTTTCAAGGTGAAGGTGCCTCGGGGAAATGCAATCTCTGGTGTCTGAACAACGTATGGGCATGTCAGACAGTTCTTACGATGGCATTCGAATGTGCCCATAGATGTAGTAACCGTGGGGAGGCGACTATGCACAAGGTGGTCTCTGAGGCTCTTGTTACGGCGGAAAATTACCCTAGGGCCATTGGAGAATACCCCACGAGTGGTTGGATCCGATTCCAAGATAGACCAGTGTCTCAGGAACAAATGCTTGATGGCATAGGCATGTGGATGGAAGGTGAGGATAAGCTTAGGTTCATTTCCCGCGAGACCTGGGTTATGCGACAGAAAGCTGTGGACAAGATGTCCTCTGGGTAGGACCGTCTGCGGAAAAAGTCCAGCATTTCATGGGCTCTCTCGAGGAAGTCATTATCGTCCTGACAGATACGACGAAGGCGGAGTAGCTGGGAATATGGGATGGAATCTTTGCAGCTTTTGGGGTGGGATGAGCTGTACAGGAGGAAACCGTGAGCATCAGTAGGTTTGTAGTACACGGAGGTCGTGAGGCCTGTAGGGTTTAATTTAATAGTGGTGTCAAGGAAATTGACAGAGGTGGTGGAAATTTCTGTGGTGAATTTGATCGATGGATGGAAGTTATTGACGTAATTAATGAAACGGTTCAGTTCCGCCTCTTGACATGTCAGTGAGACCTATGCCGTCATCGATGTAGCGTCGGTAAAAAGAAGGGAGAAGACCATCATAGCTGAGTTCAATCTGGTGTTCCAGGTGTCCCATAAATACACATGCGTAGCTGGGTCCCATTTTAGTGTCCATGGCGACACCGCTGATTTGTTCAAAGTAGTGGCCATTGAACTCAAAGGAATTATTGGTGAGGACCAATTCAGCGAGTCTCACAAGTGTGCGTGTAGGGATGGCTTGATCTGTGCGTTGATCCAGAAAGAACTGTAGCGCCCTGAGGCCATCTGCGTGAGGAATGGAGGTATAGAGGGAACATACATCTATTAGGAATAGTCTGTATGTGTTCCCAGGAGTCTGTTGGAGAGAGTTGAATGAAAGTAACGCATGCGTTGTATCCTTGATGTATGACAGGAGATTCGCAACTAGAGGTTGTATAGACCAAACTGCACTCTTGGTCTGATGTGGCCAATATCTCGTCGGCTGCCTGCACTTCCCAAACAATTTCCTGGTACCCATTTTATGATGTGTCGAGATGGAAGCCCGGGTCGATTTTATGATGTTTCGAGATGGAATCCCAGGTCAATTTTATGATGTTTCGAGATGGAAGCCCATGTCAATTGTATGATGTGTCGAGATGGAAGTCCAGGTCAATTTTATGATGTGTCGAGATTGAAGCCCGGGTAAATTTTATGATGTGTCGAGATGGAAGCCCAGGTCAATTTTGTGATGTGTCGAGATGGAAGCCCTGGTAAATTTTATGATGTTTCGATATGGAATCCCATGTCAATTGTATGATGTGTCGAGATGGAAGCCCAGGTCAATTTTGTGATGTGTCGAGATGGAAGCCCTGGTAAATTTTATGATGTTTCGAGATGGAATCCCAGGTCAATTTTATGATGTTTCGAGATGGAAGGCCATGTCAATTGTATGATGTGTCGAGATGGAAGTCCAGATCAATTTTATGATGTGTCGAGATTGAAGCCCGGGTCAATTTTATGATGTGTCGAGATGGAATCCCAGGTCAATTTTATGATGTTTCGAGATGGAAGGCCATGTCAATTGTATGATGTGTCGAGATGGAAGTCCAGGTCAATTTTATGATGTGTCGAGATTGAAGCCCGGGTCAATTTTATGATGTGTCGAGATGGAAGCCCGGGTCGATTTTATGATGCGTCGAGATGGAAGCCCAGGTCAATTTTGTGATGTGTCGAGATGGAAGCCCGGGTAAATTTTATGATGTGTCGAGATGGAAGCCCAGGTCAATTTTATTGTTTGTTGAGATGGAAGCCCAGGTCAATTTTATGATTTGTTGAGATGGAAGCCCAGGTCAGTTTTAAGATGTGTCGAGATGGAAGCCCAGGTCAATTTTAAAACTCCGCCTCAGTGCGAATTTAAACCATTGGCCACCGGCTGACAGGCAAGCGTCTAGCCACTACGCTTCCGCAGCTCCCAATCTATTGCAGATGGCAATAATTCCCACACATAAATCAGTAACTTGACAGGCAACAAGTAAGATTAATCATAGGTGCTTCAAATCAACGATAGAACTTCGTACAGTGAGCCTGATAAACTATGCCAGCAAATGTGAGCGAACAAATTAAGAAGAGCTGAAAAGCAGCCCGTCTCCCTGGCCAAAGGTTTGACGACATTGTTCGTAATCCTATAAATCCACGTGGAGAAAGCAGCAGCTGCGAGAATCGGCAGCGGTTTGCGCCGCCCTGGTAACTTACGGGGGTATGTGAGCCGGTCGTTGAGAAATTAATGGCAGACTACTGAACGTAGGACTTGCCTAGTACATCAACAGCAGCTGAAAAATGCTGGTGTTGACTGCAACGTCCTGTAAAGGATATGCAACAAGGGGGGGGGGGGGGGATGATTTCTGACAGGAATGTTGCGAATACCATGGACTGCCAGAGTACAAATGAGGAGGCTAATGAAAATAGACCATTATTCCCAACAATATAAAGATAAATACTGTATATTGTAGTTACATAATGAAAATATAGGCACTGGAGTACGTCGCTTCGACCGCAAAGATCAATGGTAAACGAAGGAAAGGTCAAGAGACATGGTGATAAATGGTTTAAGAGGGAGAAATATCATCGATGAAATGTATTCAGAAGGCCGAGGACTGAAGTCTTTAGAGAGACAGGAACATATACTCCTTTGGGCAAAGCACATGATAATGTGCCTGTATGTGTACGTACGTACTTATATATACTATATAACTAACTGTTAACCTCCTTTGCATCTTTGACTTTCAGAACTGGGTAACATTGCAATAAATTCCACATGCATATCTTCCCGTTAAAATGAAACTTCTAAATCTATGGCCTATGTTAGAAGCTTGTACTTATCCAATATAAGTCAGAGTTCTCTAATAACCGTGCGCACTTTTTTGTTAATTCCAAGCCATAATAGTGTGTGTTAAAGAGGTAGAAATTATGTAGTTGTCACTCAATACCAGAGTCACGATGTGACTATAACAATGTCAGTTACGCGTAACGAGTAAGTATGTCCTGGTATATGTGTGTCACATCCACGTTGACAAACTAAGTTCAGGTGATTCGTTGCTCTACGGAAAACTGTATGAAGCATATTACAATATAACAACATAAATACAATGTTTTGTTGTAGCTTATGCTCTGTGTGTGTGTGTGTGCGCGTGCGTGCGTGCGTGCGTGCTCGCGCGCATGTGTGTGAAAGAGTGTATCCTTGTCTACTTGTTGCAGTCTCTTGTATTGTACTCAGAGACTTACCGAAAAATGTTAGTTTCATGTTCCTTACAGGGCGTCGAATTCAACCCCAGCATATTATGGTTGCCGGTCTCTCTGGCCGAGGGGTTACAACACTTTCTCCGTAATCCCGTTTATCACGCATAGTCTCGTAGCCGGGCAAGAGCTGGAGGCGGTTCGATCCCCGCTGGTGACTTGCGGGATAACTGAGCCGGCCGCTCAGAAAGCAATGGCAAACTACTGAGCGTAATCTTGCCAAGAAATCAACAGACAGCTGAAAGATGCTGCTGTTGACAGCGATGTCCTGTAAAGGATATGCAAATTTAAAAAATAAATATTATGGTTGTTTGTGATTTCCTATGAAAGTTTACGTTTTGGAGTTCGCCATTTCTTTCGGAATGACCGACGTTCATACCACTGCGAAATTCAACGGAAAGAGATATGCTTCCGAATCTCCTGCTGCTGTTTTCGAGCCCGATATACGGAATTGTAAAACTGCTCCACTACCCCTAAACCACATACGCTGTCACTGAGAGATAAACCAAACAACAAATTGTTTCACGCGTCCCATGTGTTTCATCATACAACTATTTCAAACTTCTCTACTTGAGTACTATGGACGGCAGAGACAGCCAGCTGCCGAGAACAGCAAGAGGTCAGGTTACAAAGACATGTGATTACCCACATCAGGACAAGACAGTCGTCATGTCTGGTTATGTGATGAGACCCGTGCGTCTGGAGAAGCTTTTCACAACCAGGAAGACCGAGGGTGCTTCGCAGAGGTCGAAAGAGTGGAACATGCTGGATGAGGTGGTACTTAAGGCGGTTAATGTTTTAACTTATCAAGAACAATGAGAACAGATTTGTGTAGAGGAACAGTATTTCCTGTGATGTCATACACTGCACGTGATAATAACATGAGAACCACAAATATTTGATAGAAATTTCGGAAGGTGGTGATTGTAAGGCCTATGGAGTTGATGATTGTAAGGCCTATGGAGTTGATGATTGTAAGGCCTATGGAGTTGGTGATTATAAGGCCTATGGAGTTGGTGATTGGAAGGCCTATGGAGTTGGTGATTGTAAGGCCTATGGAGTTGGTGATTGTAAGGCCTATGGAGTTGGTGATTGTAAGGCCTATGGAATTTTGAGTTTTAACTCGTTAGTCTTCAGTGTTGACGTTCATATCAGCTAGGAATTGAAGCGGGCATGCACCAATTTGAGTGATGCTGGTGTAGAGACTTTCATACAGACCTGCTACCGAAGTGTTATGTCTGCAGGACAGTCTTGCTGTGTTCTCCTTCCCTCTCCGAGTTCAGAAACCTGATGGGTGTGCTTCACGGGCACTGGAAGGTAACTATGGAGAGGCAAGAAATTCCTTGGGTACTTAGTCTATGGAAAGACCAACACATAAAGATGTTTTATCGGGTATTGGTCAGTGGAAACTCAATACTGGTCTTGTCAGCGCAGCGGTATAGTTTTATGATGAACATCATGCCTACATAGGAGCCACGATAGAGTTGTGGCTACCACGATAGCCTAACTGCAGGATGGTCTAATGATGGAATTCCTATCGCCCTGGATTTATTTTAATTGGCTGTGGCTCGCAGGTCCAGCCAGCCTAATAATGGTACTATAAATGTTCAGATAGATGTGGGATATTGCCCAAACATGGAGCTAACACTATATACCCCCGAATATGTTGTTACCACATTATACCCCGAATATGGAGCTATCACTACATACCCTGAGTAAGGAACTGTCACTACATACCTAGACAATGGAGCTACCACATTATACCACGAATATATAGCTGTAACTACATACCCCGAGTTTGGAGCCTATTCAATATCACCCGTCAAACGCTGAGTAGTCTATACAAATCTGAGACTAGTATCATATGCACAATGCTCTATAAGGCTTGGAGAAGACCCCTGTACTTACTTGTCCTATCGATTATTCCCACGCCCTATAGAAATCTAATGCAGATATTTCATACATGAAAGTTTTCAGCATTCCTGGGGCAGATATACATCACTTTGAAGGTAAGTGTAAGACTTTACAAGGTCATAGATATTGATAACAATTATAACATACTTACAAGCCTAGCACTTGTTGCCAGCAACTAATTAAAAAGATATTTATAGCATCAAATTATCAGTTTTCACATAAATGTGCTCAGAAAGACGAGGAAACTTCTAAAGAAATGCGGTAGGTGTATTCCTGATTTAGCTTTTCTTTACTTGTGTTTATTTTCCATGTATACTCTTTAGTTTACAGAAGTTCTTCATCGTTTCCATTATCTTCTTTATTCTTATATGTACTATAACCAGCAAAATCATCGCAGAAGAACGAGTTAATGCCCACTGCTGTATTTATCATTTCCAATAGAAAATTATATATAATTATATGCTACTGCATGTCTCTTGTTTCACCATGTTATTTATTGCATTATATCACAGCACGGTGTGTAGAAGTCTCTCTGCATTTTACGTTTCTTTCTTGCATGTGTAAACCATTCGGCGTTACTCTTTCGCGCTGAGAAGCGAGGGCAGTTACTTGTTAGTTGCATATCCTTTACATGAGGTCGTAGTCAAACCCAGCATTTTTTTTTTGGGTGTTTGTGATTTCTTGGAAAGTTTACGTTCAATAGTTTGATATTGCTTTCTGAAAGACTGGCACTCATATCATGTATGAAAACCAACGCAAGGGGGTCAGCTTCCAAATCTCCCGCAGCTTTGTTTCAAACGCGGTATATGGTACCCGCCAATTGCGTTCATAAGCCTTTCCCCGCAGTGCCAGCTAAGCATTCATGAAAGCTCGAAAATGTTTGCTAACCACTCTAGTTTTGATGCCCTGACTTACTACACGACAACCCGACCGTCCGTCGCCATCTTGAAACCGGACGAGAAGTAAGACTCTTGCGTGAACCAAGTGATGACTGTGAATCTACAACCATGGCCAGACTGCGAGAACAGCAAATTAAAAGAGGGGTGGCCAAACAAGAACACTACACAGGAAGCCAAAGAAGATTGATAAACCAACATAGAACTGGCGTCGTTAGCCGCTACACGCTGCCTGATTTGCTGAGGAGGGGATCCGAGCACTTATGGACTGAATGGTTCGATGTGCAATGAGGATGATCTGTCGACTAACTAACTAACTAACTACACGACAAGTGAATTAGAACTGTCAAGAGTACATTTGAGTTACACATTATATTACAATTACTTTAATTGTTTTTCAGTCAATACAAAAAGCGGTCAAAGAACAACAGGAGCCATTATGGTTTCACATGATTAATCAAAATAACTATACAGGTTAGGTATTGGCACGCATTATAGACTTGAGGGCAAGTTAAACACAAGAAAACAGTGTAACTACAGGAAGAACCGAATCAACATTGCATCTTCTGTTAAGTTTGAGTACCATTACTCTGGTCTTTGGTAGCTTAATACATGTCTCGTTTACTTTCGTACATATAATCGTAACATATTGCTGTTTATAGCGACTGGATAAGCAGCACGGAGCTCATCATATGTGGGTCATGAACCACAGCTCTTGTCTCCGTTAATGTTCATTATCTTATTTGTGTTGATGATGTTGTTGTTGTTGTCGTTGTTGTTGTTGTTGTCGTTGTTGTTGTTGTTGTTATTGTTAGTGTAATACATTAAGATGATGATGAGAAGAAATAAAAATACCATCAAAATGAAGGAAGGAAGGAAGGAAGGAAGGAAGAAAGAAAGAAAGAAAGAACGAACGAACGAACGAACTTTATTTTCAAAGGGTAACAAATTGGGCACGCAGGCCCGTCTTACATTCGGCCCTTCCAATCACTCATCTTTCGTTCATCAGTGCATAGTGCATTCACATAGGAAAAAAAACATTGTCAAATGAATGTTGTACACATAAACAAGGCATGTTACCATGTTTTGAGACAAATCCCCCACCCACCCACCCACCCACCCATCCGCTATCCATTCGCCCACCCACACACACATCCGCCACCCAACCACACAAATACCCACAAGCACATACATGCCCTCATCCATCCACCCATCCCCCAACCCACACATCCCACACACACCCCCATATACACCATCTCCCCACCCACACACACATCTCCCACCCACCACATATCCCCCACCCACCCACACACAAACCCAGGCACACATGCATGCATCCACCCATCAATAAGCCACCCACACTCCCCCACCTTCACACATCTCCCACCTTCACACATCTCCCACCTTCACACATCTCCCCACCCACACGCACACATCTTCCACCCATCCAATAACCTACCAACACTCACCCACCCACATATCCTCCACCACCCACCCACACACCCCAACCACTCAGCCAAATACAAATCCCCCAACTACATATCCAACACCCACACACACACATATTCCCGCCAACTCACATATCACGCACCTACCCACACACAAAACCCGCACCCACCCACACATCCAACACTTACACAATCCCATAACCACCCCAACCTACGCACACTCACCCTCCCACACATCCTCCACCCACCCACTCGCCAACCACCACCCCCCCCCCTTCCGATATCTAATCCACAATCACACATCCCTTAACTACACATCTAACTACCCATACATTCACACACACACACACACACACACACACACACACACACACACATCCCCACCCCATACACACATCCCCACCCACCAACAAATTCCTCATCCAAAAACACACACCTCCACACACACACACACACACACACACACACACACACACACACACACACACACACACACACACACACACACACACCCCACCACTAACATATACCCCACTAACACACATCCGCCACACACACACATCTTCTCACCCACACACACATCCCCCCACCCATATACTCATCTGTCACACACATCCACCCACTCACGTACTCATCCATCAACCACTCACACCCACACATCACCCACTCACCCATCAACATATGCATCTCTCATCTACCCTCCCACCCACACACACCCAAACCACCCAGCCATACACACACACCCCATTCTCACAATTATCCTTCATCCACCCGCATATCCCACACCTCCCCCACTCCTCACACAACTCCCCTCCCACACAACACCCCACCCATAAACACATTCCCCCCCCCCCACACACACACATCCCCCAGATGCATTCCCCATACACATCCCAGCCCACACATCTCTCACCCACACACAGGCAAGAAAGAAAGAAAGAAAGAAGGATGAAGATGAAGATAAAAACGCTATAAAATAATAATAATTCACCCAAAATAATAATCCCTATTTAAATGAGGACCGTTAATCTATCCTGCTGACATTCAATTTCCATATACCAACGACTCAAACGCCAGTAACCCACCTAATTCTCCTGGGCTTAGCATTAAATTAACGACTCTGTCATTTGTCATGTAACTTTTTTTTAATTATTAAACTCACTTTGTTCCAGATAATATAAAATGCTGCCTGGTTCTAAGCACTTTGTCCATTTGCCTGTCCGAATGTTTAATTCAGCTGTTCTTATCAGTGCTTTATATAAAGGGATTTGGAGGTGGAGTAGGTCAGAGGATACGGCATCAATCTCTGGGTCAAATAGACCAGGTTCGTCTGACTGTGCTGACCGTGTGAATTGTCACTAAAGGAAGAAAGAGTTAGAAAGAGAAGAAAGATACTGCCCCTGATCCTGGGGTAGTGGGCTGGAAGTTTAACCTTCTCTAACAACTCAATGTATCCATCACACGCATAGAGGGGATTCGAAACAGGTAATTTGTGAGCCTGAGTTGGATGCAGTGAACTCTCAGCCATAGCTCTCCAGACCTATGACCAAGCAGTTAGAAGAAATAATTCATCATCTCATCTTTGTTCTTCTGATACCTTTTGGTGTAGAGGTGAAGTATAAGCAGCGGAAGAGTTTATGGGCTTCATGTATCGAGATTCCCAAGGACTCTGTTATTCCTGTTGTCAAGTTGAGTAGAGTTGAGCTAAGAACCGACATCACTGTTCTAAGGACATTCCCATATGCGATCCCTCTGTGTATCGTTTACATAGTCGGCTTCTTCATCTTCCGATTACACTTGGTCTATACGTCATTGCTTGTTGTGGCATACCCTCAGTTAGTGGACTAGTTATGTGCTCAAATTATACCGCTTGCTGTTTTTCAAAAAAGAATTAAAGTTGATAAATGTTGATAAGGAGAATATAACAGAAAAACACATTGATAAAAGAAGTATTAAACAATCTAGACACCAAGAGTAAATTACTAAACGCAGTAATGAGATAAATGAAGTATTTTGAGGCAGATAAATGAACATATTGTTTTGCATAAAACTATAAAATATAGACTAGAGAGAGGAATGATAGACTATCATTGGCACCTTGCCGTCTTGACAGACGATAGTTTGTGCTTTAAAAAGGCATAATAACTTTTAACTATGGCGGTAGCGAGTGTGACTGATAAGGCCAATTTGCGCTGTAAATGTCCGTTCACAGTGGGTGCATGTGAACACGTGGTCATTTCCACCATCATGCACCATCTTACGTCTCAAACGCTTGGTGTGTGACTTTTCTGCAATAATTTTCTCCTTTGACTTTATTCCATTTCTGATATTTGCCCTCCATGCAACACGTTCAGCGGCGACTTGCTCCCAATGTGCATTATCAATGCCTGTATCAATCATGTCCCGCTTACACACATCTTTGTATCGTAGTAGAGGCCGACCCTGAGATCTCTTACCCATCTGTAATTCACCAAAAAAGATATCCTTTGGTATTCTACCATCATCCATCCGCCTAAGATGTCCTATCCATCTAAGTCTACGAAGACTGAGCATGGAATAAACTGTCACACAACCTGATCTTTCCAATACTTCAGTATTTGTGATTTTGTCTTGCCACTTAATACCAAGAATTCTTCGCAGACACCGCATATGAAAGCTGTTTAAATTGTTCTCTTGGTGTGAGTAAGTTGTCCAGGTTTCACTGCCATAGAGAAGAGTACTAAGGACACAGGCTTGATAGACAAGGACTTTTGTTTTGATAGACTATACAATGGGAATATTAGACTATGCAAAGGGGATGTTAGACTATACAATGGGGATGTTAGACTATAGAATGGGGGGGGGGGGGGTTTTAGACTATACAATGGGGATGTTAGACTACACAATGGGAATGTTAGACTATACAATGGGGATGTTAGACTATACAATGGAGATGTTAGACTGTATAATGGGGATGTTAGACTGTATAATGGGAATGTTAGACTATACAATGGGGATGTTAGACTATACAATGGGAATGTTAGACTATACAATGGGGATGATAGACTATACAATGGGGATGTTAGACTATACAATGGGAATGTTAGACTATACAATGGGAATGTTAGACTATACAATGGGAATGTTAGACTATACAATGGGAATGTTAGACTATACAATGGGAATGTTAGTCTATACAATGGGAATGTTAGACTATACAATGGGGATGTTAGACTGTATAATAGGAATGTTAGACTATACAATGGGAATGTTAGACTATACAATGGGAATGTTAGACTATACAATGGGGATGTTAGACTGTATAATGGGAATGTTAGACTATACAATGTGGATGTTAGAGTATGCAATGGGGATGTTACACTATATTATGGGAATGTTAGACTATACCAATGGGATGTTAGACTATACAATGGGGAAATTAGACTATACAATGGGGATGTTAGACTATACAATGGGGATGTTAGACTATACAATGGGGATGTTAGACTATACAATGGGGATGTTAGACTATACAATGGGGATGTTAGACTGTATAATGGGAATGTTAGACTATACAATGGGGATGTTAGACTATACAATGGGGAAATTAGACTATACAATGGGGATGTGAGACTATACAATGGGGATGTTAGACTATACAATGGGGAAATTAGACTATACAATGGGGATGTTAGACTATACAATGGGGAAATTAGACTATACAATGGGGATGTTAGACTATACAATGGGGATGTTAGACTATACAATGGGGATGTTAGACTATACAATGGGGATGTTAGAATATACAATGGGGATGTTAGACTGTATAATGGGAATGTTAGACCATACAATGGAGATGTTAGAATATGCATTGGGGATGTCGCTTAAAGTCGCTTAAAAGTCGACAGGGTCGACTTCATTGCACTGGGTTTTATCCCATATGGTTCGGTCTCTTTCCGCAGCTCGGAAAGCGTCGCACAAAGCACGAACTCCGTAGCTCTAGCAACGACCCACAGGAGTCTCCGAAAAATTTAACTCGTGAACCGAAGGACGCGACCCGGAATCGAAACCACAACCTTCGGGGCCCGAGTTAAACGGCTTGACCACTTCGCCACGAAGGCTCCCAATGGGGATGTTAGAGTATGCAATGGGGATGTTAGACTATATTGTGAGAATGTTAGACTATACCAATGGGATGTTAGACTATGCAATGGGGATGTTAGACTGTATAATGGGAATGTTAGACTATACAATGGGGAAATTAGACTATACAATGGGGATGTTAGACTATACAATGGGGATGTTAGACTATACAATGGGGATATTAGACTATACAATGGGGATGTTAGACTATACAATGGGGATGTTAGTATATACAATGGGGATGTTAGACTATATTATAAGAATGTTAGACTATACCAATGGGATGTTAGACTATACAATGGGGACATTAGACTATACAATGGGGATGTTAGACTATACAATGGGGATGTTAGACTATACTATGGAGATGTTAGTATATACAATGGGGATGTTAGTATATGCAATGGGAATGTTAGACTATACAATGGGGATGCTAGACTATACAATGGGAATGTTAGACTATACAATGGGAATGTTAGGCTATACAATGGGAATGTTAGACTATACAATGAGAATGTTAGACTATACAATGGGAATGTTAGACTATACAATGGGAATGTTAGACTATACAATGGGAATGTTAGACTATACAATGGGGATGTTAGATTATACAATGGGGATGTTAGGGGATTGTATAGTCTGGTAATGGGGATGTTAGACTATACAATGGAGATGTTAGACTATACAATGGGGATGTTAGACTATACTATGGGGATGTTAGTATATACAATGGGGATGTTAGACTATACAATGGGGATGCTAGACTATACAATGGGAATGTTAGACTATACAATGGGAATGTTAGGCTATACAATGGGAATGTTAGACTATACAATGGGAATGGTAGACTATACAATGGGAATGTTAGACTATACAATGGGAATGTTAGACTATACAATGGGGATGTTAGACTATACAATGAGAATGTTAGACTGTATAATGGGGATGTTAGACTGTATAATGGGGATGTTAGACTATACATTGGGGATGTTAGACTATACAATGGGAATGTTAGACTATACAATGGGAATGTTAGACTATACAATGGGAATGTTAGACTATACAATGGGAATGTTAGACTATACAATGGGGATGTTAGACTATACAACTAGGATGTTAAACTATACCATCTATGCGAGTGGCAGACTTAAACAAATATAGGACAATTTTACACACATCGAGGCCTGTTGGAAATATTGTGGTGGTCCTACAATTGCATATACTAATCGTTATTCGATAGATGATAGGGTTTATTTAACGCCTGTAGCCATCAATTCCCAGTATATTTCCTGATGCCGATTGTAGACTGAGTAGACCTGCGAGCTCAGGTAAATTTTAGGCTGAATGGGGATTCGAACCCTTGAGCAGCCGATTTGATTGGCATACATGCTAGCTCCCCAGCTACCGGGGCTTTGGGGAATACTTAGGATTTATTGTAGCCGACCTTCTCGATCAAGATGACAACTGGTGCGATCTTAGTATTTTTGTCTAATTCTAGATAAGACCTACGTATCATATCGTGATACAGTCCTGATAACATATCAAATTATTTTTACCTCTTGGTCTCATCGCGATCAAGAGACATGCCGTCTGGCGTAGGCGTTCATGACTCTCCACAGATCTCGGTCTTTGGTTTTCTGGATCAACTCCGGTGTTGATATTCCTCCACCGTCTCAATCCATCCAGCATCATTTCTCTTGGTCTGCCTCTGCTTCTCTTCCCCTCGATCTTTCCAGTTGTCACTATGTTCTCCAATGCCTCTCTTCTCATCACATGACCAAAAAAACTGTTTACCTTTTTCTTATTGTTGCATATAATATTCTAGTTTCATTTGCCTCATTCAGACAATTGTTGTTAGTTACTTTGGCAACAAACTAACTACTTTGGCAGTCCTAGGAATTCGCAACATTCGTCTCAGGAACCACATCTCTGTTGCTTCCAATCTCTCCGTAATTTGTTCATTTACATCCAAAGATTCACAGCCATACAGCAAAACAGGTTCTATATAGCACTTCAACATTCACTTTCTTACATTCAATGACAGTTACTTATTGCATAAGATAGTCTTCATTTTCTAAAATTCAGCGTTTGCTTGCCCTATTCTGCTCTTAATCTCTGGTGTGCATCTTCCGTCTGATGTTATAAATGTCCCTAGGTATTTAAAATTATCCAATTGGTGAAGAATTTTCCCTTCTATCTCTATTTTACATTAGGGCGTCATCTTTTTCTTTGATATCACTATTGTTATTGTTTTCTTCATAGTCAAGGAGAGTCCTTTCTTTGCACTATCTGTTACTACAATGTCCAACAATTGTTGTAGATCTTTCGCATTATCCACCGTCAATACTGTGTCATCTGCATAGAGTGTATATTGTTTATATTATAACCTCCGATTATTCTTCCTGGCTTCTCTTTGAACTCTCTCATTATGACTTCGCTATAGAGGGAGAAGTGATCCGGGGACAAAACACATCCCTGTCGTACTCCTAGCCTTATTTGTTCATCATTTATTTCTTTATTTCCCATTTTAATTGCTGCTACTTGGTTCCAGTAAATATTTTTTTATACTGAGATCTTTCCCATCAATGTTAATATCTTCCACCATTTTAATCATTTCATCATGTTTTACTTTATCAAATGCCTTAGTATAATCTATGAAGCACAAATCCCTCTGTGTCTCTATTGATCGTTATAATAGTGTCCGAAATTTGTATGTTGCATTGTTGTACCCTTTCCTTAAACAAATCCATACTGTTCTTCACCAATTTCCATTGTTATTTTATTTCTTGTTCTTCTCATTATAATTCCGAGTAGAAGCGTAGTGACATGGTTTATGAGGTTAATCGTACGAAAATCCTCGCATTCAATTGCTCCTTGTCTTTTACATCTTGATCAACCATGGGATATATCATTTCGGTGAATAACCCCTCCCACCGTTATCATGTAGCAAGACCACTGCAGAGCATCACTCTCATGACGATCTGCCGAATAGTTTCCCCTCATGCAAGTGAGTGTGTCAGCAACAGCCTGCGCCCATCTTATTTCCTGCATCTTCTTCCAAGAATCAAACCTTTCATCATTGCTCTTGCCAAGCCTCAGTGGCGTTTAATATAGCCAAAGTAATACCTCCCAGTAGCTGGTATATACGAGTCAGTTGATGTTTTCTTGTGCAAAATTTCCGTCCATACCGATGTAAAATCATCATCATCATGCGCCATGCCGATAAGCGTGGGTGGTCATGTGTCGCCATCTCACACGATCACCAGAGTCGTGGATCAGCCCCGTGTTCTTGTCGCGATATTGTCTATTAAATTACGAAACATGATTATCTTGGCATCTGTAAAGAAGATAGTTTGCCATTGCTTTTCTTCTTAGCAGAGGCCATAAAAAGAAATTCTCTGCCGACCCGACGTAAAATACTAGCTAAATTGAACAGACGACGAGACTAAATTTACTCCCTGAGGTTTATCACAAAATATCAGTAACTGTAACATTATGTGCCTATAAAAATTATGGTCGTTTCATCCATACTGCTCATAACAAGACAGTTTAGACTGCGAGCACACCATCATCGAATGGGTCTCATTGACTTCGCCACTTGCAAATGTAGAGCACCAAAACAAACTCTGAAGGTTAGCCCACAAAACTGCGCTTGTTTTGCCGAACAGAGAAAGGAAATCTGGCCCTCGCGAGCAACCTTTCGAGACAAAATCTGTTGGGCCAGTGAAGACCTGAAACGAATCACCTTGTTTGTGACCGATGGTGGAATGCACGCACAGAAAATGTTGATGGCTAGAGAAGAAGAATCAAGCATGTAATAAAAGAAATTGTTAATACTTAGTGTGATTCCAGTGCTAACGTATGGATGTGAGTGTTGGAAATCAACGGTAGCTTTAGATAAAATTAGACAATTTTAAGACCAAATATCGTAGAAGAATTGTAAACATCCACTGGACAGATTTCAGAACCAATACGCAAATAAGACAAGAGACTAAGCAATATATTGTATCCAATTTTATAAGAAAACGCCGTTGGAACTACATCGGCCATGTACTCAGAATGGACAAGACAAGACTCCCCTACCAAGCCCTCATATGGACACCGGTAGGGAAAAGAAAACGGGGAAGACCAAGAGAGACCTTGCGTAGAACCATCATCAGAGAAAGCTCATTCAACGGTCAAATAAACATCCAAGATCTACAACAGGTGGCAGCGAACCGCCAGACATGGAGAGCCATGACTTCTGCCCTATGCCCCGCCTTGGGCTCAAGAGGAAAGATTAACTGACTAACTAACTAAGTGCACGAGGTCAAACACAGCCAGTTTTGCTAGCTTATTGTTGGTAATAAATGTATGTTCATGAGTGGGAGTAATAATTTCAAGCTGGTTGCTTCGTATTAACTTATAAGTGGCAATTCTACCATATGTCAACACAAAGATTACCAGAACTGACATTGTTAAATGCTGCAACGTCATTTGAGGAGTTAGTTAGTTATCTGTTAATTATATATATATATATATATATATATATATATATATATATATATATATATATATATATATATATATATATATATATATATATATATATATGTTAATTATATATAATGTATGTGTGTGTATATATTAATTGTGCTTCAATATATGCGAGGTTAGTCATTAACACACCTATAACTACACACTGTGTAAAGTCTTGTCACTCTGTGAAATATGTGACCATCAAATATAATTATCTCTTTCACAGTTTGTTTAGAGTATCATAACAATTTTTGGTATAATGTCTCTGCCATTTGGTGTTTCATTTTCTTTATATTTTGTATTGCATATTATTATAATTTTGTATTCAACATAACTATTTGCTAAATGTGACATTTCGTGTGAATCTTTTGATACATTTTATTTATCCTCTGAATATGTTTGACATGTTTATTCAAATAATGATGTATTTTCCTGGCACATTTGATATGTTGCACGTAATATAACTGAATAAGTCATTGCCCTTGATAGTTAGAAAAAGAGCTCTTGCATGTTTCATAGAACCAGTTTTGACATACGGTTGCAAATCCTGGACAATTAATAAACTGGCAAAAATATCCCTGGAATTCTCGGAGATGTGGTTTTACTGAAGAATGATAAAAATCAATTATTTTTTTTTAAATGTTGCATATCCCTTACAGGACGCTGCAGTCAACACCAGCATTTTTCAGCTGCTGTTGGTGTACTAGGCAAGTTTTACATTCAGTAGTTTGACATTGCTTGCTAAACGACCGGCTCCCATACCAACACGTTATAACACAACGCGACACGGTCTGCTGCACAAATCGGTCACAGCTGAGTTTCGAACGCCTGATAAGCGACTCACGAACCGCGTTCGCAAGCCTTTGGCCACGGAGACGGAAAAATTAATTACACAGTCAAAATGAGCAATCTGGACATTTTAAGGCAAGCGAAGTCGCAAAGACAACTTATCACAAACATCAGTTTTTGGCCACATTTTGAGAAGACAAAAGCCGGAACATGTTGTGACAACCGGAAAGATTTGCGGAAAGAGAGACAGAGGAAGGCAGCGTGAGAAGATTCTTGACAGTCTTGTGTCATGGCACGAGGGAGTCAACACAGGAATTGACCCATTACGTCGGTGATCGCAATTTGTGGAGAGGCATGATCGCCCACGCCAACACGCAAAGCATTAGATGCTGATGATGATAATGAATATAACCGAGAACTGATTTTAATTCTTCTGAGCCTCAACAAAAAACTAATTTGTGTATATCATAAACGTCTTCGTATTGACACACACGCGCGCGCACGCACGCACGCACGCACACACGTACACACACACACACACACACACATATATATATATATATATATATATATATATATATATATATATAAACAGAGAGTGCAAAGAAATGACTCTCCTTGAATATCAAGAAAACAATAGTAATTGTGATATCAAAGAAAATGATGATTCCAAAATGTGACATAGAAATAGAAGGGGTAATTCTTAGCCAGTGGATAATTTTAAATACCTAGCGGCATTTATGACATCAGATGGAAGATGTACAACAGAGATTAAGAGCAGAATAGGGCAAGCAAAAGCTGCATTTCAGAAAATGAAGAGTATCTTATGCAATAAGTCAGTATCACTGAACGTAAGGAAGAAAGTGCTGAAATGCTATATAGAACTAGTTTTGCTGTATGGCAGTGAATCTTTAAATGTAAATGAACAAATTAAGAAGACATTAGAAGCAACAGAGATGTGGTTCCTCAGACGAATGTTGCGAATTCCTTGCGCTGCAATAGTAACTAACAACGATTGCCTGAAAAAAGGTTAATTAAATTAGAACATTATACACAACATTAAGAAAGAGACAAACAGCTTACTTCGATCATGTGATGAGAATAAAGGCATTCGAGAACATCGTGACACCTGGAAAGATCAAGGGGAAGAGCAGCAGAGACAGACCAAGAGAAATGATGCTGAGGGATTGAGACGGTGGCATGGAGGAATATCATCAGCAGAGTTTATCCAGAACACCAAAGACCGAGATCTGTGGAGAACCATGAATGTCTACTCCAAGCTGCTAGGGCACTTGATGATATATATATTGTTTATTAAGTCTTCACTTATACAAGTAAAAAGAAAAACCGTAACCTGCACATTTCGCTGTGACTGCACTAGAGAAGCGACCTTAATTCCTCAGGCTCAAGACAACCTTTTTTTTTCATTGCCATACACCGCAAGATACTATATAGGCATTAAATTACAGTATTTTTGTTTTACTTATACAAGTAATTCGGTTTCCTGACCCAAATGGCGGATTTGCAGAGGCGCCGCTACGACGCTGGAGAATAGATTGTCTCCGGTCACGATTTAGTAGTACATCGACCCCATGTTTGGTATTGGAGTATTCAGTTTCGTAGTCCAGTTACTGAGCTGATTGCTTGGTTCGACACTGTGAGCTGTGAATTTAATTCGAAATGTTTTTTTATGTTTTTTTGGTATCAACGGTGATTGGTGAAATTCAGATTCATAAAATGACAGACGGCTAGTTGCTGGCATTCCTGCCTGCTGTCTTATACGATAATGCGTGTGTCGGTTGCTTTCTTCCTCGACAATGAACTGTGGTGCTGTGGCGATTTATTTGGCTTGCTGAAACTACTGTTTTCTACATGAGCTCACATGAAACAATGATGAGCATTTCGTGTAGGTTTTCACTGGCGGCAAGGGAATATAGCAATTAATAGGCGACCCTTTGCTGTGAAGCTGGAACCCTAAGACAGCTACTACTACTATATACAAATAAATTCAGAGGAGAAAAAACCCTCCGAAAGGAGAGCCAAATGTGAGGCTGGGGGCTCCCTATTTGTAGTGTACAAAGTACAGCCATAAAAGGGAAACCAGAATGTGAGGCTGGATGTTTCCTGCTCATATAATGGAACTTTAAAAAAAAAAACATACACACGTATATAAAAGGGAAGCCAGAATGTGGGGGCTGGAGCTTTCCTGCTCTTAAGATACAAAGAAAAGCCACGTTGCCGACATTAATGTTCATTTATAATTATGAGAAACAAAGGACTCGCCTGAACGACAGAACGTACATAGACTTCCCGCACACAGGACGCTTCAACCTGTGATCGGATTCCACTGACCAAGGCTTTGTATTGTTATTATTATTATTATTGGGAGCCGCTGCGGATCGACTCCTTGTACTTGCACGCTTGTTTGATGTTGGTCTGTGTTCATATCCCTATGAAGGCGGAGATATTTAAGAATTGAACTGGGCTCTCAGGTCCACCCAGTCTAGAACAGGTACCAGGACATGTTCCGAGAAGTAAAGGCTTCCGTCTGATATTGACCACATCAACCACTGCGTGCCGAATGATATAAAACAATATTTTAAAAAAAACATGCGGCTTAAGGGGTGCAATAGCGTCCTTAACTTCTTAATATAATCATAACTGATTTTTTGTCCTTGACGTAAATTACAAGTACCTCTAAAGTTGGCTTGGGTTCGCCTGATGGCGAGGAACACTGGTAATAGGGAAAGCTAATCCACACGCAGAAATCAGTCCAGTGTACAAGAAGTAGTAGCATGTGTATGGACTACGCTTGAGTTCAAAGCAAACGAGCAAATAATAATAATAATAATAATTATTATTATTATTATTATTATAATTATAATAATATAATAATAATAATAATAAATGTGGATTTCTGCAACGAAAAATAAAAGTGACAATGATGTATATCCCCTACCCCTTGTTTCTACTTTTTTCCGCTTCTACAGCCTAGGGTAGTAAATAAAACAACTTGTCTTTAAGGATTAGGCTCTAAAACCGGGGGAACCAGAGTGCACATTTTCGCACATTATAAAGCCACAGGCAGTCAGAAATCGAAAATACAATACCTAATGAGCATCTTTCAATGCGAAATTTCGAATAAGAAAATCAAAATCAAATTTCTAGCATGCGGAAATCCAGCACACGCACATGTCAATTATCGCCTATTATATGAAATGCATTCGCTGTGCAATGGTTCACCTTGTTCCTTCTTTGAGAAAGTGAGGTAACATGTGCAGTGAATGTGGTCCTTTGCAGGTCAAACCAAACAAAATTCACTTTACAATAGTAAGGGGACATTAATTGGCAATAAATTGGTGTTCACAACAACGGAACATTTGAATGTGTGCATTGATTGGCAACATTAGACGGCAAGCAGGCAAATAACTGAGTACTTGATATTCTTAAAATATAGTTCTTTTATGTGGGGTAGTTCTTTGCTGATTCGAGGATTATCGGTCGAAACATTAAGACAAGTTAATGTGTTTGCTGGCACTGTTAGATCAACTGTTTGTAGTTCCGTGCTTACAATTGAATACTACAAGTTATATCTTTTATTAGTATTGAATTTGTGATTATAATAATGCGTTGCTGTTGAATTAGTATGACATGGGTGCTCACATTGTGGTGTTACTACTGAATTAGTATAAAATGGGTTGTACGAATGATGTGTTACTATTGAATTAGTATGACATGGGTGCTCACAACGATGTATTACTATTGAATTAGTGTAAAATTGGTTTTAACGATGATGTGTTACTATTAAATTAGTATAAAATGGGTTTTAACAATGCTGTGTTACTATTGAATTAGTATAAAATGGGTTTTAACAATGATCTGTTACTATTGTATTGGTGTAAGATGGGTTTTAACGTTGATGTGTTACTACTGAATTAGTATAAAATGGGTGATCACAATGATATGCTACGTACTGAATTAGTACAAACGAGTGCTCATAATGATATGTTTCTTTTGAATAGGTATCAAATGGGTTTTCACAATGATTTGTTACTATTGAATTAATTTAAACTGGGTGCTGACAATGATATGTTACGTACTGAATTTGAATAAATGGTGCTCATAATGATATGTTGCTAATGAATTAGTATGAAATGGGTGCGCACAATGATAAGCTACAAAGTTAGTATGTAATGGGTTTACGCAATTATATGTTACGTACTGAATTACTATATAATGGGTGCTTACGATACATTAATTACTGAAATGGTACCTAAATGAGCTGTCATAATAGTATATTAAGTAATGTATTATAACAGAATGGGCGCCCACAACCATATGTCGTATATAGCATTAGTACAGAATGGGGAATCACATTGATATGTCACTACTGAGTTAGCACAGAACAAGTGCTTAGAATGATGTCTTGTATACTGAATGCGCACATGATGAATTCCCAGCATGTTATGCTAAGTGCACATCTTGTACAGACTGGGTGACCACACTCACGTGTTACATAATGAATTACCACACGCTGGGGTTGAAAGTAGCATGTCACGTATTGAATCACTACAGATGGGTGCTCATAATCATATGCCACAAGCTTGCTCGCAATGACATGTTACATTTTACTGTGTCCACAGGAGGCTCACTGGGCAGAACAGTACACATTCGCTCTATTCAAGGCTTTGTCACACATGCTGTGTATAGGTTACGGCAGGTTCCCGCCTCAGAACATGTCAGACACATGGCTGACCATCCTCAGCATGCTCAGTGGGGCCACGTGCTATGCTCTGTTCCTGGCCCACACAACAACGCTCATACAGTCGTTTGACACGTCCAGGAGACTGTATAACGAGAAGGTGAGTGGTGACAGGCGTCAGACAAGGTATGTCTTCTCCTCCTCCTCCTCCTCCTCCTCCTCCTCCTCCTCCTTCTCCTCATCCTTCTTCTTCTTCTTCTTCTTCTTCTTCTTCTTCTTCTTCTTCTTCTTCTTCTTCTTCTTCTTCTTCTTCTTCTCCTCCTTCCTCTTCTTCTTCGTCTTCGACTTTTCCTTCTCCTTCTTCTTTTCGTCCTCCTCCTCCTCCTCCTCCTCCTCCTCCTCCTCCTCCTCCTCCTTCTTCTTCTTCTTCTTCTTCTTCTTTTTCTTCTTCTTCTTCTTCTTCTTCTTCTTCTTCTTCTTCTTCTTCTTCTTCTTCTTCTTCTTCTTTTTCTTCTTCTTCTTCTTCTTCTCCTGGTTCTGTACTTCCATTTCTTCCTCCCTTTCCTCCTTGTGTTCTTTGCAAAGAAGTCTTTTGTCCACCGGAGTGAGGATCCATGTCCTTATTTACTAACCGGCATCATAATGAGATTATGCGCAGCGTATGCATTAACTATTTAGAAAATGGAGAGAGTAATTGATTGATGGACTTAACGTAACAACTGTCTGGCTCTCATTTCGACACGAGTTTCTTGTTAAATGTTGCTAAGCGATCATAAATAACATGTAAAGGAAACATCAAGGGAGTACTCCATCTGATCGACTTTTTCATAACGCCTTGTCCTTATACAAATTCAGCTTCATGACTTCTCACCACTGTAGAAGTATCCACCATAAGATCAGCAACACTTTTGTATTAAATCAATAAGAAGCAGGAGCTTGCTTGGGTATGTGAAGTGCTAGCATCATCATATGTTTTAGGCTTGAGTACACAGAGATATGGTCAGCAGCAAACGGTGAGAACTGACATTGAATCGGAGCTCTCTTGTGCCTGTTTTTAGTGTAATGTCTTAACCATTACTACAATGAGCCCGGCACATGCTGTTGTTGTTGTTTTTTTTTTTTTTTTAAATAGTTAAATACTAATAAACAAACGCAGTAAATGTAACATAAAAAATAGTAGTATAATGTAAGTCACACAAATAGGTAAGGAACCTATGACAGGTACAGCAAAGTAGGGAATTTACTTGATCCAAGAAACATGCTCGTGAATCATAGAGGAAATTGAAGGAAAGGCGCTAGTCACAGGCGTTAGAACTTCAATAATCGCTCCCACGACACCTAACAGCATAAGTTGAAGACAACAACAACAACAACAACAACGTAATAGGAACTAGTAAAAGCGTAGCACTATATATGTGGACAGGTAAACAGAGATACCATAGTTGCTGGGAGAAGATGAATAAATAAATAAACAACAACTATACATTATTCTACTTTATTCGCGCAATGACGCGTTTTGGGCATATACAAGTAATAGTAAATGTCTTTTCAAGCCTCAAGTCGCGTCAGGCATACGTTGCTGGGTCCATATTTTCATAGACCAAGCGGCAGTCGGTGGGCGATGAGATCAGTATCCCCAGAAAATATTAGCACACATTTTAGGCCGGGGAGACTTCTGAACAATCCGTATTCGCACAGCTGCGGATCGCACTCATGGCCTCCTGAACGACAGATGAGTATCTAGACACTACACTCCATCCATCCATCATGTGCCATGTCGGTAAGCGTGGGCGGTGACGGTACGTCATTTCACTCCATCACCAGAGTCGTGGAATAGCTCAGTGTTCCTGTCTCGACCATGCCACGTGGTCAAGCCACCCAAGTATTTACTTCTTTGTATTCTCCTTGTTCTCTTTCCTTTGATCTTGCCAGTTGTCATCAAGTTCTGTAATTTAGTTCTTCTCATTTTTTTGTTGGTTCGCATATCCTTTACAGGACATCGCTGTCCACATCAGCATCTTTCAGTTGATTGTTCATTTCTTGGTAAGATTACGCTCATTAGTTTGCCATTGTTTTCTGAGCGACCGGCTCACATACCCCTAAGTTACCGACGCGGAGAGAACCGCTACCGATTCTCGCGCAACGTCACGTTACTCACGAGAATACACGGGATTACGGAGAAAGTCGTGTAACCCCTAGACCAGGGAGCCGGCATTTCTGCTCATAACATGTCCAAAACATTTTGAATGTCTACGTCTAATTTCTCTAATCAATTTTCGATTTTCGTTTGTTTCTTGTAGAAATTGGTCGTTACTTTTTCTGTCTGTCCATGGTATTCTGTGCATTTTCCTCAGAAATCACATTTCCGCAGCCATCAGATGTTTCTCAGCTTGACTGCGCATAGAAACTACGCTACCAAAGCTCCATTGAGTATATGGTAGTCAAGCACTGCGAAGCGATCCTTTTCATGTCTTGGGGCGTACTATGTACATGGTGCGCGCTCCATATTTTATAGACAATCGGCTCTCGATGGGTCAATATCACAATGACCGCCTTTATTACATAGACACTTTCTGGTGCCCAATGTAGGCTAGTTTGTCGTGGGAATCTTAGTCAGTTATAAATATTTCGACTGGATGGGAATTCGAACACGTGATCTGCGAGCCGGCAGGCAAATGTGTTAGCCGCTATACTACCCAGGACACCTGGGTATATGGTTAAGGTTAACTTACATGAAGTCGCAATCAACCCTGACATTTTTGGTTGTTTGTGATTTCTTGGCATGTGTGAGCGACCGTCACTCATTCAATTCCAAATCGCCCGCAGCTGTGTTTCGAACGTGGTATGCAGGATTATAAATTGCGTTCATAACTCCTTCTAGACAGCGCTGGGAGGTAAATGGTAAGTAGTAACAACAGGTAAAGGATTTCTTCGTACAAGTCTTGGGGCATCTTGGGTATGTAGTGGTAGCTCCATATTCGGGGTAACTACTGGTAGCTCCATATTCGTGGTATGTAGTGGTAGCTCCATATTCGTGGTATGTAGTGGTAGCTCCATATTCGTGGTATGTAGTGGTAGCTCCATATTCGTGGTATGTAGTGGTAGCTCCATATTGAGGATATGTAGTGGTAGCTCCATATTCGTGGTATGTAGTGGTAGCTCCATATTCGTGGTATGTAGTGGTAGCTCCATATTCGTGGTATGTAGTGGTAGCTCCATATTGAGGATATGTAGTGGTAGCTCCATATTGAGGATATGTAGTGGTAGCTCCATATTCGTGGTATGTAGTGGTAGCTCCATATTCGTGGTATGTAGTGGTAGCTCCATATTGAGGATATGTAGTGGTAGCTCCATATTGTGGATATGTAGTGGTAGCTCCATATTGAGGATATGTAGTGGTAGCTCCATATTGAGGATATGTAGTGGTAGCTCCATATTGGGGATATGTAGTGGTAGCTCCATATTGAGGATATGTAGTGGTAGCTCCATATTGAGGATATGTAGTGGTAGCTCCATATTGGGGATATGTAGTGGTAGCTCCATATTGAGGATATGTAGTGGTAGCTCCATATTGAGGATATGTAGTGGTAGCTCCATATTCGCGGTATGTAGTGGTAGCTCCATATTCGTGGTATGTAGTGGTAGCTCCATATTCGTGGTATGTAGTGGTAGCTCCATATTCGTGGTATGTAGTGGTAGCTCCATATTCGTGGTATGTAATGGTAGCTCCATATTGAGGATATCTAGTGGTAGCTCCATATTGGGGATATGTAGTGGTAGCTCCATATTGAGGATATGTAGTGGTAGCTCCATATTGAGGATATGTAGTGGTAGCTCCATATTGGGGATATGTAGTGGCAGCTCCATATTGGGGATATGTAGTGGCAGCTCCATATTGGGTATATGTAGTGGTAGCTCCATATTCGGGATATGTAGGGATAGCTGCATATTCGGGGTATGTAGGGATAACTACATATTCTGGGTATGAAGAGATAGCTCGATATTCTGGGTATGAAGGGATAGCTCCATATTCTGGGTATGCAGGAATAGCTCCATATTTGGGGTATGTAGTGATAACTCCATATTCGGGGTATGAAGTGGTAGCTCCATATCCGGGGTATAATGTTGTAGCTATATATTCGGGGTATACTGTGATAGCTCCATATTCGGGGCATGTAGTGACAGCTCCATATTCAGTGTATGTAATGCAAGCTCCATACTCCACGCGATTAGATATGCTGGGTATATGGTAAGTGAAGTCAAAATAAAGATCCCCTTTCCACGCGATGAGGTATGCTGGATATACGGTAAATAAAGTCAAAGTAAATATCCCCTATTCCACGCGATGAGGTATGTAGGGTATACGGTAAGTAAAGTCAAAGTAAAGATCGCCTTTCCACGCGATGAGATATGTTGGGTATATGGGTAAGTAAAGTTAAAAATAAAGATCGCCATTCCACGCGATGAAGTATGTTGGGTATTCGGTAAGTAAAGACAAAATAAAGATCCTCTTTCCACGCTATGAGGTATGTTGGATATACGGTAAGTAAAGTCAATAAAGTATTCTTATTACATACCTTGAGACATATTGAAAATGTGGTGCCACCTCTATATTTCTTAGTGGTCAGTGGACTCTCGTGGGGTTATATAGTCAATATCACACATAACGCCTTTACTTCTTTGGACATTTTCTGTTACCTTTTTAGGCTGAGTCGACCTGGTAGCGCAGATATTTTTAAAACATAATCCCAGTCTCGGTGAGGATTCGAACACATAGGCGCGGGCCGGGAGGCAAGCGAGCTAACCACTATGATGCCACGGCTTTCCATTTTGTTTAACGAATAATAATAAACCTACCATTTCTGAGGCTTTTGGACTTAACCGCCAGGAGAGAAAATCCAATTTTCTGGAGACTGATTGCGCAGAAATGGTTCACTCGTGCATTGACAGAGAGAGGACCCAGAAGGACAGTGTTGACATTTGGCATTTCTTTATAAGGGAGGCAAGTACAAGAGGGGTTCTTGCTGACATTTCCTGCCCACTTTTCTTTGTCTGTGAATTATTTATACAGGTTTGTCGTCTCTTTATCGTCGAAGGAAGATTTAAGAGTATTCTTCGTTATCTTCGTCACCATTATTATCATCATCTTCTTGTGCTTCTTCTCCCTTTTCATCATCTTCATCGCCATCATCATCATCATCATCATCATCATCGTCTTCTTCTTCTTCTTCGACGACGACGACGACGACGACGACAAGAACTTCAAGGACGACGATTTTCCATAGCTCAACAAACAAAGAGATTAATTAATTACCCCATTAAATACGTCACCAGCATGCGGTCGTCGGTTATCTTACAGTGTCTCTTCCACTTTCATCTCTCGGGGCCAGGTTTGACCTTGCATGTCACCAAAGAGAGATCCAATTTGAGTTTGTGTTCTGGAGACTGACGATCATTTTGGCAAGTGCACTGACTAGTTTGGCTGCTTTTATTTTAATGCAACCTTTAATGTAAGCTTGTAACGAACCGTTCCCCGTGACGGGTCTAGGCTTCGTGGTCTGCTACCCTCTTTCTTTAGTGCTAGAATTTGTTTGATCTTTTGAGTAATTGCTGTTATTTCAGTGAGTTTTTTTTTTTTTTTAAATCTTCTTTTGATAAATATCTTAGCTTATTTCAGTGAGACATTGTGACTTCGTTGCTCCTTCCGGATGCCTGCTTTGCTTTTGCAGTCTGCCAGCTGCCACATTTCCTGCAACACCGTCATATGCAGGTGTCCACTGATTGGTCACTATCTTGTTGTCAGACAGCTGACTTAAATAATTAACATTATTCATCATCTAAATGGTGGTTAAGCTGTTAGTGTCGTCTAACGATTGGCTTTGTTAAGACTTTTAATTTAAATGGAAACCGATGTTACCTAATGATGAGTTCGCTCGCCTGTTTTCCGTTGATTCTTTGTTCAAACCCCCCTCAAGTTATGATTTTAATGGTCATCTTGCATTTAGCAGTTTAAGGAATAGGCCTTTCTTTCACATTTCTTTGGTGATGTCGATTACATTCAACAATAAAATCATAATGTTGGTGTGGTGGGACACGAACAGCCAGACAGACTGGTAGGCCTGCAGCCCTATGTGGGGTATTGGTACACGATAAGGCAGATGTGATCGGGACCCTTTGGAATCATGTGTATAGTGCAGAAGAACTGGTAGATCATCTTGGCTTGTAGAGAATGGTGCTGCCACGAGTGACCACCTGCCGACACTAAAAACTCCGAGGAAAGGCCACACGGACACATTAGTGTTGGGACAATTCGCTGGTTATTGCAGTTGAGGACGAAGAACGTATGGGAATGTCCCTAGTGCCTTGATATCGATTCTTGACTCAATACAACTCAACTTGGCGAGGTCGATGAATGCTGCGATATTTTATTTCTATTCCTGGATTGTATGTTACATTGACTGTGTCAGATGCATGAGTTGACCCTCAGTGTTTCTGCTTTTGCTGAAGACTGACTGCTCTTTGGTGATATTCTTTTCTTCTTAACTCCACAATAGTCTCTTGTTGATTATGCATCCGTGTGTCTATCTACGGCAGCTGAGAGGGTCTTTAGGCCCGTGGCTACCTATTTCATATAGGTAATAACATATTTACTCACCCCTTTTCAATTGGATATTATTTTCAAATCGCCATTGTGGTGGGAATGTGTTCGTCATCACTTTGTTACGGGATCGACAATTTCGATCCAGTTTCTTTATAAGGACAATATCAGTCATCCATTTTTTTATACTGACAATATCAGCCATCCAATTTCGTTATACTGTCAATATTAACCATCTGGTTTGGTTTGGTCAAGAAACGCTGGATTTAAAATCTTCTTAATATACCCCGATGACTTGATAAAAGCATAATTTGTACCTGTACCTTTATAAATGAAATGTCGTTACCGTGATTGAATCCGTGCTGTCTGCTTGGTCACCCACTAACTTCAATAAACTATACAGATAAAAGAGTTGGAGACGGAGCAGGTGACGGATGAGGAGGGGACGGAGAATGAGAAAAATAAGAAGGAGGAGGGGATGGAGGGCAAGCAGGACGATGGGAAGAAGGACAGGGAAAAGAGGAGGAACTAAGGCTAGACGAAGAATATGGGCAGATAGGGTCGCAAAATTAGGACCATATCTCAAATTGACCAGGGCTTTGGGGCATTTCTTCGTGGTCCGGCCTAACCACAGACAAAACCCGGAGTGTGGCCAACAATGCTTGAATCGCAAAGATTCTCCACTGATGTGAGGTTCCACTGGGTGTGGTGGGGTGGGGAGCCTTGTGAGGTTCTCCACTGATGTGAGGTTCCACTGGGTGTGGTGGGGTGGGGAGCCTTGTGAGGTTCTCCACTGATGTGAGGTTCCACTGGGTGTGGTGGGGTGGGGAGCCTTGTGAGGTTCTCCACTGATGTGAGGTTCCACTGGGTGTGGTGGGGTGGGGAGCCTTGTGAGGTTCTCCACTGATGTGAGGTTCCACTGGGTGTGGTGGGGTGGGGAGCCTTGTGAGGTTCTCCACTGATGTGAGGTTCCACTGGGTGTGGTGGGGTGGGGAGCCTTGTGAGGTTCTCCACTGATGTGAGGTTCCACTGGGTGTGGTGGGGCGGGGAGCCTTGTGAGGTTCTCCACTGATGTGAGGTTCCACTGGGTGTGGTGGGGTGGGGAGCCTTGTGAGGTTCTCCACTGATGTGAGGTTCCACTGGGTGTGGTGGGGTGGGGAGCCTTGTGAGGTTCTCCACTGATGTGAGGTTCCACTGGGTGTGGTGGGGTGGGGAGCCTTGTGAGGTTCTCCACTGATGTGAGGTTCCACTGGGTGTGGTGGGGTGGGGAGCCTTGCGCACCACGCTGGTGTTTTAATTTTAAAGAAGGGAGTGGGCGCTAAGCGACATATAACCCGTAAGCTGGTAATTCGGTAGGCATTTGGAGGAATGCCTCTTCAGTAGTTTGATAGATGCAAGACACTTTGAGGGCTCTCGGGGCAATACCGCATGGGACGAAAAGAGTCATATGCACAGTCGTATATCAGAAGAATAATAGCAAACCAACCAATATTGCTATATGCGCCTGCAATCACAAACACTGTTTTGATTCATGCATATTATTGCTTTATAATATACAGGCAAAATGTAACAGGTAACATTACAGACCACAAGGTGTATTGAGTATGTGGCAAGTAATTCAAGAATGCTGCCGTTGTGGCGAAGGTGAAACGAACACAATTCGTAATTTCGCAAACAGCGTTCCAAACATAGCTGCGGGCGATTTGAAAGCAGGCCGTCTTGCGCTGATTTTCAAATAATGGTATGAGTCCTGGAAATTCATAAATCTATGGCAAATTACTGAACGTAAATGTGCCAAGAAATCAGAAACATTTCAAAAATGATGGAGTTGACTGCGACGTCCTGTAAATGATATGCAACTAACGTTTAAGTAAAGAACACACGTATACGCCTTAAAGTGAATTGGGCATGTGATGCTAGATCCATTTTCTTATAGACCAATGGTCACTCGCTGAGTGGTGTGGTCAGTATCAGACCAGCCGTCTTTATTTGATCAGACATTACTGAATGTCCATACTTGGCTGGATTGACCTATGTGCCGTGGTCGGTTTTAGAGATTCGAATCCGCTCTGAGGCGGTCGACCCCATGACCACTTGGTGGGGAGTGAGGGAAATATCTCTCAACAACTTGGTGGGAAGTGAGGGCAATATCTCACAAAAACTTGGTGGGAAGTGAAGGAAATATTTCACGACAACTTGGCGGGAAGTGAGGGAAATATCTCACAACAACTTGGTGGGAAGTGAGGGCAATATCTCACAAAAACTTGGTGGGAAGTGAGGGCAATATCTCACAAAAACTTGGTGGGAAGTGAAGGAAATATTTCACGACAACTTGGCGGGAAGTGAGGGAAATATCTCACAACAACTTGGTGGGAAGTGAGGATAATATCTCACAACAACTTGGTGGGAAGTGAGGGCAATATCTCACAACAACTTGGTGGGAAGTGAGGGCAATATCTCACAAAAACTTGGTGGGAAGTGAGGATAATATCTCACAACAACTTGGTGGGAAGTGAGGGCAATATCTCACAAAAACTTGGTGGGAAGTGAGGATAATATCTCACAACAACTTGGTGGGAAGTGAGGATAATATCTCACAACAACTTGGTGGGAAGTGAGGGCAATATCTCACAACAACTTGGTGGGAAGTGAGGGCAATATCTCACAAAAACTTGGTGGGAAGTGAGGATAATATCTCACAACAACTTGGTGGGAAGTGAGGGCAATATCTCACAACAACTTGGTGGGAAGTGAGGGCAATATCTCACAAAAACTTGGTGGGAAGTGAGGATAATATCTCACAACAACTTGGTGGGAAGTGAGGGCAATATCTCACAACAACTTGGTGGGAAGTGAGGATAATATCTCACAACAACTTGGTGGGAAGTGAGGGCAATATCTCACAACAACTTGGTGGGAAGTGAGGGCAATATCTCACAACAACTTGGTGGGAAGTGAGGGCAATATCTCACAACAACTTGGTGGGAAGTGAGGGCAATATCTCACAACAACGTGGTGGGAAGTGAGGGCAATATCTCACAACAACTTTGTGGGACGTGAGGGCAATATCTCACAACAACTTGGTGGGAAGTGAGGGCAATATCTCACAACAACTTGGTGGGAAGTGAGGGCAATATCTCACAACAACTTGGTGGGAAGTGAGGGCAATATCTCACAACAACTTGGTGGAAAGTGAGGGCAATATCTCACAACAACTTGGTGGGAAGTGAGGGCAATATCTCACAACAACTTGGTGGGACGTGAGGGCAATATCTCACGACTACCGCTACGTGCCAGGAAATGTTCTGGTTTCCACTTTGGGCTGGATCGTCCTGAAAGCCGAGGTCAATGAAAAAAGCTCATCATTTCCGCCTCGATGGGAATTGGTATGAGCACCTGGCCCGCGGAGAAGCCTGCTGGCCACGACGCCACCACATTTAACAGCTCTAATATAGTGTGAGTTAATATAAAAGGCTGGCTCTGTGGTGACATAATAACGGAAGCAATTCGTAATCCCGCATACCGCGTTCGAAACAGAACTGCGGGCAATTTGGAAGCAGGCCGATCGCCTTGCATTACTGTTTCATACCATGGTATGAGTCTTGTTCAGCAAAGTTTCACAAAAAGTTAGTTGCATATCCTTTTACAGGACGTTGCAGTCAACACCAGTATTATTTGCTGTTGTGATTTCTTGACAAGTTTATGTTCAGTAGTTTGTCATTGTTTTCTGAACGACCGGCACCCATACCGTACAAAACAAACGCAAGGCGGTCTGCTGCCAAATCGCCTGCAGCTGTGTTTCGAAGGCAGATATGCGAGATTAGGACCTAAGTCCGTAACTCCTTTTACATGGAAGCTAGCTACTTAACTCAAACTTGTCAAGAGATCACAAGCAACTAATTAATGTTTGGGTTGACTCTGACGTCCTGTAAATGATATGCAACTAACTAAACTAATATAACAAAGATAATTATGTTTGATGTTGGTGTTTAATTTTGTTGCAGCGCTTTCTAACATGTTATTTTTATGTCTGTTGACAGTTCAAACAGGTTGAAGAGTACATGGTCTACCGGAAGTTGCCACGGAACCTGCGCCAAAGAATTACCGATTACTATGAACACCGATACCAGGGCAAAATGTTTGATGAAGACACGATACTTTCAGAGCTCAATGAATGCCTCAAACATGTAAGCTGTTGTGTTTTGTCTGCTTTTTGTCACTTTCTCAATGTCTGTGCAATGAGTACTGTAGTATGCTACAAACTCTCATAATATTGCTGAGTTAAATTTACAGATTTATTTTTGCTTGCTTTCACGTCAAGCGTAGTCGATACGCGTGCTACTATTTCGTCTAATGCACTGGACATATTTTTGCGTGTGGACTAGCTTTCCCTATTACAACTGTCCCACGCCATCAGGCGAACCCACTCCAACTTCTGAGGTACTTGTTATTTACATTCCTAATTCAAGGACGAAAGGTCAACTTTCTAGTCCAGCGGACCGGTTTAGGAGTTGAATTGACTACCTCAACATCAGCACGCCGGATGTATAAAAGCAAACCCTCTTATCCATTCGATCATGCGGACCTCCATTTACACAGAGCCGTATTAGAAACCTTTGATATGCGATCATCTTAATTTAAAAGTTCTTTGATGAACATTCTTTTTGCAGAGTTCTCTTAAAATCCTTAAGGCGTATTTCTTCCCACACACACACAAAAAAACTCTTAAAAGTCGAAATGATCGACTTTATTGCACCGGGTTTTATCCCATATAGCTCGGTCTCCTTCCCCAGTGCGGCCGGCCGAAAGCATCGCACAAAGCAGGAACGCCGTAGATCCAGCGACGACCCCATGTGTTTCCGAGAAAAATGCACACGTGAACTGAAAGACGTAGTCCGTAATCGAATCCCCAACCTTCAGAGCGTGAGGAAGACGGCTTATCCACTTAGCCACGGGGACCCTTCCCATATTACAAGTATCATTTTTCGTGCCTCAACTGTGTATTAGCACATGACGTAAACAATGCAATCCGACAAATCACCAGGCCCACTACATACACATAGAAATACACCAAAGTAAAGCAAGTTTCATAATTCAAATATCTAGGCGGCACTTTAAAAGAGGACAAGAGATGTCACAGCTAGTCAGACACTAGATACCAAAAGGACGAAAATCGTGGCTTATGTCGCTGATGCTCAAAGATTCAATGATTACAATGGAAGCCCACTTTGTTTACTGTCAAACGTGGTCGCTATCAATTCCCCACAACAGGAAACTTATCCCATGTGAGATGAAATGCTTGAGGAAGGTGTCCTGTAAAAGACAATGCTAGACGACTTCAGAAATAAGATAGGCGTGGCATCATGCACCGATGTACAAGAACAGATTTACAAGGGTCAGAGACTAGTTAACTGTCGTCAGAACACAAAAACCAAAACAGACACTTTTACAACTGCATTAAAAAAAAAAAAATACAGAAATACAAATATTACTCAGCTTAGGTTTTCTAGACGAATACATCCTAAGGCGAAAACATCAAACCCTTCATTACCATTTTATCTCACATCTGGCCTGGGAAGGCAAGGCAAGATTTAGTTCCCCACAGCTAAAGTGGAGTGGAGACAGAAACCACCTTGTGCTAGACAGCAGACAGGTGATGTACTTGTTACCACTACACACTCTAACGTCGCATGGCGACAGAGATGATTATTGTGGCTACTTTGACATCGCTTTTATATCGTGTTATGTTGACTTCTCGTCCTTGACTTGGGACGTAAATTACAAGCATCTCAGAAGTCGGAGTGGGTTTGCCTGATGGCGAGGGACACTGGTAATAGAGAAAGTTAATCGACACGCAAAAATCAGTCCAGTGCACTAGAAGTAGTAGCACGCATGTGGCCTACACTTAAATTCAAAGCGAAAGAACGCAAAATAAATTGTTTGATACCACGCTAAATAACAAAAACTTAAAGACAGCTTTACAACTGCATTTTGTAGCGTGTTTTGCTATCAAATGGGACGCAGAAGTGTTTCCAAGGCACCAGGGCCGGGATCTATACTGGCCAAGACCTGCTGACACGTCCACGTCGTGCGTCCTGGGCAACAGGTCCCTTCGGGGACCTGGCTAACATCAAACACCAAGCTATCAAACTAGCAATATGTCATTGTAGAATAAAGACGTGATCAGGAAAAATTAAGAAACAGACGGATTGGCATAGTACTATTTTATATTGTATCTGACTTTGTCTTTGTAGCAACCCTGATGGTAAGTCTTGCATTCCAAAATCAATACACAACAACGTGGATAACAAATCAATACACAACAGCGTGGATAACAAATCAATACACAACAGCGTGGATAACAGACGCATTTGTTCTATTGTCACATGTTTAAGTACATGGATCCTGAAGTCCAGTACCAGAAATCATCTGTGGTTATGTGAAGTTCTCAGATCCCCTCCTCAGTATATAACACAGCGTGTAGCGGCTAACGACACCAGTTCTGTGTTTATTTATTAATCTTCTTTGGCTTCCTGCGTAGTGTTCTTGTCTGGCCACACCTCTTTTAACTTGCTTTTCTCGCAGTCTGACCATGGTTGTAGATTCACAATCAAATCATGACTTCGTTCTCGCAAACGACTTACTTCTCGTAGAGCATTCAGTATATCAGCCTGGTCCATGGCACGTCCGCCCTCCACAGTAGCCTTACCTGCAAGTCTGTTAGCCCGCTTATTCCCTTGTACATCCGCATGCCCTCGCACGAAAATGAAACTAATCTGTGCCAGCTGTGATCTCTCTAGAAATGACAACCATTGTCTTCAAACCCACCCCATCTCTATCTTCCTGAGCATACTCATTAAGTCACCAAGGAAGCATTCCCAAGTGAAGGTCGAGCGAATGAACGGACGAACGAAAGAACGAACAAACGAATGTTATTTTCAATGGGCCACAAATTAGGCACGCAGGCCCGTCTTACATTCGGCCCTTCCAATAACTCTTCTTTCTTTCATCATTGTGCATGCTACATTTACACACGAAAAACAAAAACATTGTCAAATGAATGTTGTAAACATGAGCAATGCATATCACCATGTTATGAGACAGGCAAGCAGACAGAAACACATACACACGTACATTCATACACACATAACTTACAATCATGCATATATTCTTACATCATTTACTCAATCTCTCAAAGTTATGCACCCCCTCGATAACACACAAGGTCTGTGTCTCGAGCCATGGTATTGCCTTACATACATAAAATGGCTTCCATAGTCAGACTACTTGTGGTTAGGGACTTTGTCACTTTCCTTCAATGAGACTAACATGCAGGGTCCCATCTGAATGCCAGTCTCAACAAGAATCACGTCCTCCAGTACTTGATTATTTACCATCCGGTTTAGAAGGCAAGATGTTCAACTTAACTGCACCGGGATTTATAGTATATGGCTCGGCAGGTCTCTTTTCACAGGGCAACCTGACGCAAGCCTCACATAAAGCACGAACTCCGTAGCTCCAGCAACGACCTCGGGAGTCTCTGAGAAAAATATCCTAGCCCGGAATCGAACCCACAACCTTCTGAGTGCAAGCAAGCGATGTGACCACGGTGCCACGGAGAGCCCCGCAATCGACTGGTTTCCGAGCTCACCTAGTCACGAGACTGACGAGCCAGTCCTCCACCATCACCCATCCCGTGGTGTCTACACGACATCAAGAATTGTGACATGTAAGATCACAAGAATTGTGACATATAAGATAACAAGAATTGTAACAATGTGCCTTTGTGCATGCAGTAACTGTGCAGAACAGAGAGAAAGACAGCGAGAGACGATTCTTAGCAACTTTTTATCAACGCATTTGAAAATGTTAGTACAAAAAAATTATGTGTTCTTTTGGAAATCGCGAGGTGTGGAGCGAGGTGATCTCACATACTAATCGACAAGAACACTCGATGATAATAAATATTTTTATTGGAAAATAAAATAATGCGCTATTCATATAATGGCTAAAATTGCAACTCCATGGTGTATTCAATAATTAGCAGGGTTAGTTAGTTAGTTAGTTAGTCGACAGATCATCCTCGCTGCACATCGAACCATTCAGTCCATAAGTGCTCGGATCCCCTCCTCAGCAAATCCCGCAGCGTGTAGCGGCTAACGACGCCAGTTCTGTGTTGGTTTATCAATCTTCTTTGGCTTCCTGCGTAGTGTTCTTGTTTGGCCACACCTCTTTTAATTTGATGCTCTAGCAGTCTGGCCATTGTTGTAGATTCACAGTCATCACTTGGTTCTCGCAAAAGTCTCACATCACGTAGAGCATTCAGAATGTCAGCCTGGTCCATGGCGCGTCCGCCCTCCACAGTAGCCTCACCTGCGAGCTTGTCAGCCCGCTCATTTCCTTGTACTCCCGCATGCCCTGGCACGAAGATGAAACTAATCTTTGCCAGCCGAGACCGCTTCAGAGGCAGCAACCATTCTCTTCGGATCGACCCCTCCTCTATCCTCTTGATCATGTTCATTGAGTCGCTAAGGAAACAAGCCCTGGTGAATGTCTGTGTCTCGAGCCATGTTATTGCTTTACTTACTGCCATGACTTCCATGGTCAGGCTACTTGTGGTTTCAGTGAAAGCACCAGAGTCCTCCTTCACAATTCTCCCTCCGGCCCGAGCTGTAAAGGCCCATGAGCTTCTCACATGTCGGACGACCGACCCATCTGTGTAGATGACCGCGTCACCGTCTAGCGAATTCTCGAAAATCAACGCTTGTACTTCAGCCTCAACAGCAGCCGGATTTTCTTGTCTGCATTTTCTATCTAATTGGATGCAAACTGAAAAGGATGTGCAGAAGTCTGTTGGCACTTGCACCCACTCCTCGCCAGGTTCTAAGTCCTCAAGTGAACACACCTGTTGAAGAATGTCTTCGGCTTGACCCATCCACGACCGTCCTCTTTTTAACCTGCTGCCCTTCACCTTCCTAATTTCACTATGCAGTGGATGTTGTGTGTTTGCGTTAATTCTGAGGTAGGCGCGTGCCCTGCAAACTTGTATTCTCTCTTCAATGGTTGGAAAATCAAGAAGGTAGCGCATCGCCCTGCATGCTGTATCTCTTGTACATCCAAGAATAATGCGCATAGCTTCATTCTGTATCCTTTCCATCCTTTCTATCTGCTTATGGCTGAGAGTCAAGATTGCCATTGCATACTCCAAAACAGACATGACCAGCCCCTCGTACAGAAGACATAGATGGCGCTGCTCACAGTTTGCTGCCGCCATCACCCGCATCGCTGCCAAACCCCGCTTGGCCTTTGTTATCACCTGGTCTATGTGCACATTATAAGCAAGGCTTCGATCAAACCGTATCCCCAGGTAATTCATTGCCTGCGTTCTTTCCACCGTCTCTGAACACAGCATTACAGTTGGTGTTGGATTGTTGACAATATGATTATTCAACGAGAACCAAGTCACTGTTGCCTTTGTTGGGTTAACCATTGCCCCAGCTTCATCACACCAAGTACTTATGCGATTGAGTTCGGTTTGTAGTTCCCCAGCAACCTCCTCTCTATCCTTACCCTGACGATACACTAAAACATCATCGGCATATGACAATGTCCTGCCAGGTCCAGTGATCTGCTCACTGGTGATTCTCACTGTGTAGGCGTTGAACAGTACCGGAGATAATGGTGATCCCTGTGGTAGGCCAGGATATATTGTTGTTGGTTCCGAAGTCCAACTGCCACATCTAAAAACTACTTTCCGTTGGAAGAGGGCTGCAGCGATCCAACTAAGGAGGAATGGACTTACGTTTAGTTCAAGAAGCTGAAACATTAAAAAATCCAGTGGTACTCTGTTGTATGCGTCCTCAAGATCAATCGCTGCAGCAACGGTTTCAGTGCCTGAGTGGAAACCTTCATAGACATCCTGGGCAAAGACTGCTGCATTGGTCCAGGTTTCTCTTTTTGGACGGTACCCACCCAGGGTAGGTGGGAAAACACCTTGCCTCTCTAGTTGGCTTGATATTTTCCTGGCAATTACCTTCTCCAGCAGCTTGCCTATTGTATTCTGCATGGTTATAATTCGATATCCCTGAATTTTTTTGTGGTCTTTGTCAGGCTTCGGCAAGGGAATCAGATAGCTGTGTAACCATTCCTCCTTGATGCTAGCACTCCCTATACTGTTGTTGTACATGTCTGCTAGTTTCTCTAGCTCATTGTCGGTACACCTATTTATGTCGTCGTATCTTATGCCATCAGGACCTGGAGCACTGTTTTTTGATCGTCGAAGCACAGCCTTGATTTCTTTCACTGTCACTGTGTCTTCATCCGGAGTGTTCTGGGCCTTGCATCTGTCTGAGGTGACCTCCTTGGCCAGATTTCGACCTCCCATGTCTGTCTGGTTGCCCTGCTCAAGGTAGCGTTCAAAGAGGGCTTTGCCCTTGTCTTCGTCAGTCCTCTGCCAGATGAGGTTAGCACCTTGGAAGTCAGAAATGCTCTTATTCTTGACTACACCACTCATGCTTTTATGTAGTCGCCAGAACAATTTCAGTGACTTGTCTGTGCTTACCCTTTGACACACCTCTGCCCATTTTTCCCTTTTAACCACCGTGACCAGTTTTTTGAAATAGCTTACTTTTGTGTGCATCTCTCTTTCTAAGTGCAAGCAGGGACTAGGATGACCAGCTCTGTTCTTCTTGGCATTTTGCCATCTCCTTACAGCACTACGCTTATCCACCCACGCCTTATCCACCTCGAAACTCCACCACGGTGGCTGCTCCCAGCTTTTTTTCCTGCCCTGAAACGTTCTGCGCTTGTCACGTCTTATTTTACTCACCACATCTTGCCCTGTACTGTCATACTGGAACGTCTTTACCTTTAGCTTGTGCTGCCTGGTTCTGCCTTTCTCCACCAATATGCTGCAAGGGTGGTGGTCGCTGCCATGGTGTCCTAGGACACCCCATCTACAGCAGGGTTTAAATGTGTTACACATTACACCTCTGAATACGGTATTCTTTTGATATGGGATATACATGGTACACTGCGATGTTAAAGCGTGCATACACACACGCACACAGACAGACACACACACGGACAGACATATGCACACATACACACATACACACACGGACATACATACAGACACATAAACGGACACGCACAGCTATACACAAAGACGGACATACAGACAGATACAGACACGGACAGACATACACACATGGACACACACACACGGACATACATACGGACACGGACAGACATACACACATGGACACACACACACACACACACACACACACACACACGGACATACATACAGACACGGACACACACAGACACACACACATACGGACACATACACGGGCAGAGACACTTGCACTCACACTGATGATACGTTTAACTCATGTCAGATGTATGACCTATGACTTATCCAGACTCAGCTTTCACCATGGGTAGGAATGTATGCTTCAGATCTTGCATCGTGGAACCAATGATCTCACAAAGAACAAACAAAAGCTACTACACGGCAACAATAATAAACTATGACTGAAACCTGTCTACACGCTTGTGTACACGCGTATGTGGAGGTAGAGACACGGAAACTGCGAGATAGACAAAGAGATTATTCAGCGCATACACCACAGTGCAACACAGGCTTAGCGAGGATTGGAATTAACCTGAAACCAACTCCTGCTTCTGTTAGAGACACTAAAGGAGAAGTCTGCGTGCAGACAAGCACGAAGGAGGAAAGTGAAGCCAGAAATTAACTAAATATTAATATGTTGCAGGAGGTTGTCAACCATAACTGCAGATCTCTGGTTGCATCTGTTCCATTCTTTACGAACGCGGATCATTCCTTTGTATCTGAGGTTGTTAGCAAGCTGAGGTTTGAGGTACGTTTTTAATTCACACACTCCACTCTCTTCTTCTTCTTCTTCTTCTTCTTCTTCTTCTTCTTCTTCTTCTTCTTCTTCTTCTTCTTCTTCTTCTTCTTCTTCTTCTTCTTCTTCTTCGTCCACTTCTGCTGATGCTGCTTATACTCCTCTTAATACGTTTCCTTCATTTTCTCGTCATATTATTCTATTCTTCTTCCTCCTCTTCTGCCTCCGCTGTCTTCCTCTTCTCATACTCCTCTTCTTCTTTCTTCATTCCCTCCTTCACCTTTGTCCTCTCTTCCACAATTGTCTCCTCCTCGTCCTCCGGGCTCATTGTAATCCTCAGATACCACCAGACTCATTATAAATCTCAGATATTAACAGCCTGACTGTAAGCATCAGATACTAACAATCTCACTGTAAAAAAATTAAATTCTATAGAGAACATGAAGGGATCTTTTGTGAGCTCTTTTCAATGTGCTTTGTAAGTTGGTATTCATTTCTCTAAGATGGTTCCTGATACCATCACTGCATCTTTTACGTGGTCCCCCCCCCCCCCCCAACCCTTAATCTACATCCATAATATTTCTTCAATGTGGCTCTTTGTCGTAAATAGTACCAGGCCATTCTTGTGAGGTCGCCAAACCATTAAATTTGTTTTTCTTTAATGAAGTGCATGAATGGTGTCTTACTTAGTCTCATTGTAATTTCCTATTTATATCTCTCACACTTATTCCCGCTTCTCTTCTGAGGAATATAATCGCCATTGTTATGATTTTACGCTAGTTAGTTGCAGTAAACGTCCATGTTTGACTTTGGTAGAATAATGTCGGCCAAACTATAGTTATTACGAGATTGGAAGTTACAGAATGTAGAAATCAGAAGTGACGCATTGCGTCTGTAACTACCAGTCTCGTAAGAACTATAATGATTGGCTTTGCACAGCCTATGTTGATTTCTCTTTCTATTGTCCTATCTGAAATGCAAATTTACCCCAAATATTTAAATTCCCTTTATTTTTACTGGCAGAGTTTCCTATCCCTCTATATGTTGTTAGTCTCTAATTTGTCTCTCTATCTCCTCTTGTTTTTCAAGCTACGATTCTTATATATCCCATGTCACATAATGAGATTTTACTCCTGCGTGTTTCTAGGACTGCCCATGTCTGGCATTGGCAAAACGACTTTAGGATGAATAAAGCATATGTGGGTTTCTATCGAGTACTGATTGGTTTAAAGCTATGGACCTCTCAGTATATTTAAATGGTTTGGAAACATGGTCTTTACTTATTTGTAATTGGATTACAAACTTTAGATTGGAGTGCTAGTGAACTTTATGAGACATAATATAGCAAAAAGTGTCGATGAATTTATTACATAAACACAGAAGTCACAAACAATATGTTGCAAGATTTATTGCCTGGCATTTTTCGCTGCATCTCGTCAGGTGCGCACTGCAGAATTATAGATCACATGAAGTGAATTTGATATAAAACTGCAGCTATACACCTGACCAGATGCAGCGACATATGCCAGGCAATAAATCGGACAACATATTGTTTGTGACTTCTGTGTTTAACTCACCAAGACTGTTTTGAATTTTACAACTGTTAACAATTTATACAACATATAACTACATATGTAGCTTTGGAGTAGTGAACGCAGTTTCCTAATCCCAGTATACCTGGTTCGAGGTCTGCCACATGCTATCTGGGAGTTGATCACTTTTCTGTGACTGTCACAATGATATGAGCGTCGCCATTCAGAAAGTGATGGCAAACTACTGAACGTAAAATTCACCAGAAAATCTCAAGCAGTCAGTAAATGCTGCGGTTGCTTGCGACGTCATGTAAACAAAAAAGGGCATGAAATTAACTTTTATTACGAATATAAATTTATAATCTGAGAGTTTTAAGATATATATAAGTATTTTTAGCCAATTTAATCTTCCCCACTTGAAAAATAAAAATGTTTAAATCTCAATAAAATAACACGGTGAGAGCCTTTATTGTTTTAATAATATTAACTTATATTTTTTCCCACGAAAAGAAGATTATGTTCCGTGGGAAAATATTTCCGGTTTTTTAACGTTTGCGAGGTTTAATTATTTTGTTTACGTGTCACCCCTTGCCCCTTTCTTCAACGTGAATAGTGTAAGTTGGTTAAGTGCTTCAATTACTGGTTGATTTGTTGGTTGTTTAGTAGACTGGTTGGTTCGTTGGTTGACTGGATGGTTGATTGGTTGAGTAGTTGAATCGTTGATTTGTTTTTGTTTTTTTCCTAAGAATTACTGGTTAATGGGTGTGTTGTATGACTGACTGGTTGGTTGGTTGTTTGGTTGATATATTTATTGGTTGACAGTTTAGTTATCTTTGCATGGATGTTTAGTTGATTGGTTGGTTGTTTGGTTACTGGTTGATTGATTGTTTTGTTGTTTGGTTAGTTTTTGGTTTACTCGTTGGTTGACTGCTAAGTTTGTTTGTTTGTGTTTTTTTTTTTGTTTTTTTTGGCTGGTTGGTTGGTTGGCTGATTGGTGGTTTGGGTAATTGGTTGTTTGTTTAGTTGACTGATTGGTGTGTTGGTTGACTGAAAGATTGGCATTAATCAGTAAATCCTATGAAAGATCTATTCAATTTAATATTTCGATGTTCTAGTTGTTTGAATCCTGAATATGGCCTTGAATTTATCAGATCCAGGCAGGTCTAGAGAATTTCCTCCAGACTCGGTGCAGAAGTATAATTTCTGCGGGGGCTGTATTGCAGCGCTCTATATTCGATGTATATAGGGACGTTCATTTGAAACCCGTTCCAATGGCTTTATTGCTAAAGCATGAAAGAAACATTAGCAGGTGTGGTAGAATTAAACTGTCGCCTGTTGTCCCTGGGGTGAGAGGAATCAACACGCACACTCTTTTAATTCTATATCATCAGCCTTAGAATCTAATTGACCTTAGTCTACATAACCCCTTCAGTCGCTGGATCATTATCTCTCTCACTTCTTACCACGAGACGATACCCCTCTTCATATTCCTCCAGAACATTCCCACACAACTCTGGCTTCTAACAAATGATAGAATAATTTAATAAAGAAAAGTGTCACGTGTGTGCAATGTATGTGTATAGACCGTCTGTAGTATAGTCTATTGTGTATGCGAGATGAGACCAGTTAGTTCAGGATCTTTCATCATAGTGTCCGGCCATACCACAACACAACACAGCAAGTTCAGAGGGACCTCACCAAATGAAGCGTCTCTCCGGCCAGGGGTCGACTTCTTCCAGTTGATCGTGGATAGTCCGGGTGCCTGGTTACTAATGTTGAATATGGTAGAATAAAGTCCATAAGTTCGGAACATACGATGTACCTAATATGTCTATAGGAATCCTGTGACCTAGAAACACTTTCACATAGCTCACACGATCTCAAAAAATAATCTTCTGTCTAGTTGGACAATGTTACTGAATGATTCATATCACTATTATACCTCTCTACCTACAACTGTCATAGTCACTGGAGGTGTTTACAGTTCCTAAAAGTCAGCTGTTTTGGGCACTTAGCCCCTGACAAACTAGTCCTTTCATAATAAACAATCCTGCCTCAGACAAGACTATGATTTTGTGTGGAATGGTGTCCAATTGCAGAGGCCATTCAGCAGAACTGCACTCGGTGTGACTGCTATTGTCCACACCTCTGAGTTGTCCTTCAGTTCTCATATACAATAGAACCTGTCGAAGAGAGAACACCCGGTGAGAGAAACCCGATTCAGACCTACTATATGTGAGTGTAGGCCGAAGGCCGTACTCAGATATTTATATTCTTATCAACATAGAACTAAACTCTGGCATTAGGCAGAGGAGTTCATCACATTGGCCTGAGATGTGGTAAGAAAAGGAAAGCGAAGAAACCCCAGTAGACACCCTACCGGAAGATCCTACCATTGACATTTCCGTTATTCCCCAACCACTCTCAATCTCACTGAATATCATCCCACGAAATTGGTCTTAACCTGGTGAGTTAAACGATATATCACTCAACCTATTTTAAGCAACGCATCAATCTGCTGCTGCCGACGCTCCTAAAATAGGTTCCCACAATGCCCCATCACTACGCTCAATTCCAAGTATCTCCCAATTGTGCCTAGTCAATTACCAGCCCAATATTACTCATACCTAATCTCTATCTATTTAATACCTTATGTAATCTAGTCCTGCCCAGAATTGAAACCACAAATTGACATTATAGACAAATGTCTGTTGACTTTAATCGACACGGGACACCGTAGATTCTTTTCCAAATTGGAACAGGAATAGCTTAACACTCCAGTTCGATTAATCAATTTGGCCCACTGATTGCAAACTTTTTTATCCCGACTGCCGAGAGCTGTGTCCGACTGACGTCACTGACTTGGCCAGAAGCCAGGTGCCGAGAAACACTCCTTCTTTCATTCTTCGGATCGGGGTACAAAGTATCCCGACTTGTCCCCCTTTGATCAGGGAAATCCTTCTCCTGTATTCAAAGAATTTTGGTTGGCGTTTGATTAGGGAAAACCTTTCCTCGCATCAAATAGGTGTGGTGGCCTAGAAACGGCTGTCTCCGGCAATTTATTATTCTGGTCGGCGTCTCCAGTAATTCCGTGACATAAACAAAGCATTCATTTTGAATGAATTATGCATCATGAGTTGGTCAGAAGAAGTCGCCGTAGGCATTCAGGCAAGCATCCCATTGCTTAGGTAGGCGGCGAATGCCGTCCGCAATAAAAGATTGTGGCTGCTCACTGAACCAAGAGTTTACCGCGTTCATTACGTCTGCATCTGTGTGAAACCGTTGCCCCTTGAAAGCTTTTTTTAGAGGTCCGAACAAACGAAAATCACATGGTAACAAATCAGGACTATAGGCTGGATGTTGCAGAATTTCTTATTTCTTCCTTGCTAATGCTTCCTGCACAATCTTTGCGACATGCGGACGAGCATTATCGTGCAACAAAATCTCACCGCGAGAAAGCATGCCGGGTCGTTAATTCTTGATGGCTTTTTGCAGCTTGTCTAGTGTTTGCAAGTAGTAGGTAGAGTTGATGTTGACACCAGGTTCTTTAAAGTGGCCAACAATAGCCCTTCATGGTCAAAAATGCGCTCAGCATAACCTTACCAGCGGAAACCTTTAACTTGAATAATATTTTGGCATTTTTGGTGATCCAGCATGCTTTCATTGCATGCTCTCTCTTTTGCTGCTCGACTCAAATGGTGACACAATGATTCACCGCCTGCCACTATGCGGAAGAGAAATGCATCACTCTCCACTCTGTAACGCAGCAAGTGGTTCAAACGCCATCCCAAGCGGTCCTATTTTTGGTGGTCGGTCAACATCCGTGGTACCCCCTGTGAACACACCTTCCGATATTGCAGTTTCTTACGAACGACCTATTGAATTGTCCCAATTGACACATCAAGTTCTTTCGCTAGCGAACGTATGCTTCGACAACGGTTCACCTGTACTGCTGCATCAATAGTGGCGATGGCTTTTGTCTGTTGCAACAATATGCGTTTGACCCGGCCGTCGAAGATCTGTCGTGAACTGACGTCCTTTCCGAAACCTTCGTGCCCAGTCTGTCACTGTTATCTTCGACGCATATTTGTTACCGTACACTGCCTGCATTCTTCCATGAATGTCCACTGGTCGACATCCTTCAAATGAAAGAAACTGAGTCACCGCTCTTTGAGCTTCTTTGGACGGATTTTGGATCAACTCGGCCATTTTTTCAACGGTCAGAAACAGAACCTATGCATCATGGGACAATAAGCACGTGAGTAGTATAATAGGAGGTTTATCCCCCCCAAATCCGGATTCAACTCCGGAATATTTCCTTATATAAGCTATATGTGACGTCACAGCAATCCGGTGAAAATGACTCCGGATTCCGGATCCGGAGTCAAAGGGGTATAACTCATTTCTGGTCTTATTAACCCCCCTTTTTGTGGTAAATTTTAAAAATGGCGGCTATTGTTAGTTGTAGTAGTGGGTGGTGGGGGAGATTAAAGATGGCTGTTAAGTGGTGGGGTTGGGGATGTTGAAAAAATAACGATTCATTGTTAAGAGGCGCTGGGGGTGGAGTCTTTGTGGTTATGATGACTATCGGGATGGAGGTGGGAGGCGTGGGAGTATTGTTGGTGTGTAATGGTTAGGAGTACAATGCTCTTCCATTGGGTGGTTGTTGTTGTTGTGTGTGATTTAAAAGATGGCGGCTATTGTTAGTTGTAGTAGTGGATGGTGGGTAAAGATTAAAGATGTTAAGTGGTGGGGTGGGGGAGATTGGAACAATAAAATATGGCGATTCATTGTTAAGAGGTAGGGGGTGGTTGGGGTGGAGCCTTTATGGTCGATCTGTCTATCGAGATTGGGGTGGGTGGTTGAGGTTTTGCTACCCCTTTTCCGGATTCAACTCCAGAATATTTCCCTCTGTAGCCCTATGTGACGTCATAGATGGCCGGTAAAAATGACTCCGGATTCTCGATAACGCATGAATCGATCGGTTTTTTTTTCTGGTCTTATTATATCTCTTTAAAATCAGGCGGTCGGGTGGGTGGCGGACGGCGGCGCGCAGGTGGGGCGAACGGGAGCAGCGCGGGCGGGTTCAAGTGAATATAAAATATGTGACGTGAATGGGTAGGTGTTTATTATTAGTTATGGATCCTAGATGGAAACATCCTTTTACAGTTTTGATTGCGGGGCCAACGGGGAGTGGAAAATCCGTCTTTGTGAAAAAGTTTCTGGCTCATCTTCCAGACATGGTCGACCCGATGCCAGAGGAAGTTATATGGTGCTACGGAGAATGGCAACCCATGTATGAGACTATGAAGGGTGTCCAGTTTAACGAAGGTCTACCGGATATGGAAAAATGGACAGGAGATAGACGTCGACTAGTGGTGATAGATGACCTAATGTCCGAGACAGATGATAGAGTGACTAAACTATTTACTAAGGGTAGTCATCATCGCAACCTCAGCGTTATGTATATAGTCCAGAACCTCTTTGGTAAGAATAAAGAACAAAGAACCATCAGTTTGAATTCGCATTACCTAGTGGTATTTAAGAACCCTCGAGACGGATCGCAGATTACCAATCTGGCTAAACAGATGTACCCAGGCCGCGTGTCATATGTCCAAGAGAGTTTTAAAGACGCCACATCGTCTCCACACGGGTATTTGCTCTTTGACCTTCGACAGGAAACACCGGATCAGCTCCGTTTAAGAAGCAGTATTTTCCCCGATCAGCGTCAAGTCGTCTACGTCCCTAAATAATATGTCCAGCCGAGTGAAACGTCACGGGGCCATGCTGCGGTTTCTGGGCAAGGCGAAACCGACTGCCGTAAAAGCCGTAATTAAAACAGCGTCCCCGGACCTCGTCCAATCAATTTGCGAGTGTTGTCACAATGTATTAAAAGGTAATGTTCCACTGACACCGGCTCAGAAGAGGCGTCTGCGGCGACACAAAAACAGTCTGAGAGTCCTTACGGGTAAGAAACTGTCTATCAAGAAACGGAAACAAATCTTGCAAAAAGGTGGATTCATAGGCACTTTATTAGGTCATATTCTAAACGTGTTGAAAGGTGTCGTGGGTTTGTAATGAAGAAAATGATCCTGATCGACCCCCGGCTGTTGGAAAAACCCTATGTACCACCCGACACACTAACTGATAACCTGCGTGACCTGGATCAGCAAATGCAACAAGTCCTGGAAACCGAAGATCTACCACCGCGGGAGAAAGCTCGAGTGTATCAACAAGGTATCTGAATCGACTTGAGCAATACAGACAAAAGCCTTTAGGCACAGTGGATATCAAGGAACAAAAACCCGAAGTCAGCCTTTTACCAGCACCAGTAGTCGAGACACCAAGTCATCCAACACCTATTCAAGAAGCACCAAGTAGTCAAATAGTCGAACCCAAGATAGTCGACACAACACCGCCTTACAGACTTAGGCGGCACAAAAAGAAGAGTAAGATAACCACACCCAAGTGGGAAAAATGGCCGCGCAATTAAGAAAATATTACTACGATCCTCAGAATCCCGGAGCCTACGGTGGAGCCACAGCTTTAAAACGGAATACTACATTGAAGAATATAGAGACTTGGCTACGACATCAAGATACGTATACTTTACATAAACCGATCCGTCGTCGTTTTCAGAGACGTCAGACCATAACCGGTGGTATAAATCAACAGTTTCAAGCCGACTTGATAGATATGAGACTATTACAAAGATACAACGATGGGATGTCGTATCTAGTGACGTGTCTCGATGTGTTTAGTAAATATGCTTGGGCCATCCCGATCAAGAAGAAGACGGGAAAAGAGTTAGTGGCGGTAGTGGGAAACATTTTTGCCGATAGACAACCTATAAATTTTCAGACCGACAAAGGATCAGAATTTGTCAACCGATCCTTTTTAAAATTTCTGAAAGACCAAGGTGTGCATTTCTTTACGACCGAGAACGAAGACGTTAAAGCCGCGATAGTGGAAAGATTCAATAGAACCCTTAAAGAAAAAATGTGGCGGTATTTCACCAAGACCAATACACTACGCTACGTCGACGTGATAGATAAGCTGATCCGCAACTACAACGGTTCATATCACAGAACCATTCGTATGGCGCCCGTGCAAGTCAACTATACTAATCAAGAAGAAGTGTGGAATAATATGTACCAGAAGCAATCCGCATCAAGAAAAGTCCATTTTACAGAAGGGGACCGAGTCAGACTGGCTCAACCCAAACAACCTTTTAAAAAGGGATATATGCCTGCGTGGACAGAAGAACTTTTTACCGTCAGTCGTATAAACCAGACCAGTCCGGTGACATATGTGCTAAAAGACGATTCGGGAGAGGAACTTCAAGGTTCATTCTATCGAGAAGAGATCCAAGCAGTCGGCGCTAAACAAGTGTATCGGATCGAAACAATCTTACAAGAAAGACCCAGGAGAGGTGGTGGTAAAGAGTATTTAGTGAAGTGGTTTGGGTATAATTCGTCATTCAACAGTTGGGTCTCAGACCTAACCAGATACCGAAACTAATGGAAGAAACCGCGGAAACTAGCCCACAAAGTAACTCACCCAGCGAAAGAACTTCGTTCTGGTGGTTGTTTGGACAGCGAATACCGCGGTTAGAGATTGTCTTCTTCTGTCAGATGATAGTTATATACATCGTCATTGGCGTCTCACTATTCAATCTGTCTCGAGGCGGCACCGAAGAACCCGAGGGTAAGTTGTGGATTGCTCTATTAAGTAGTTGTCTGGGTTACCTATTACCGAACCCTAAATTATGAGTTTCTACGTAACGTTACCGAGCAATGCTTCACCGAACATGTTTCCCAATAATACTCCAGGCCACTATTTCGTCAAGTTACCGCAGACTATTGAGGTGAATCAACACTACGAAGTGGGTCTGGCCGAAATTCAGTTTCCCAACTGCTACTGCAATGTGGTAGTGAATGAAGTGTGGATAAGATATAACCAACCCAACGGAGGACTAATAAAAAGGATTTGTCCCCCAGGGCTGTACAGTTCACCAGAGGCGTTTATAGCGGAGCTGAATCAACTAATGAAAGACCCGGAGTCGGGTGACAAGATGCTTGTTAGATTCCATTTCAACAAGACATCAAGGAAGGTCATCGTGAAGATAATCGAACCGGGAGCCACTGTTACCTTTAGCGACAAGTTGCATGAGCTGTTAGATATAGTTGAAAGTGCTGGGTCGTTAGACGTAAATAACGACCTGCAAAATGTCTACGTCTACTGCGACCTCATAGCCTCCAGACCAGTCGGAGACGCCATGGTTCCACTACTAAGGACAGTGCCTGTTATGAACCAGCTCGCAGTCTCAGTGTTTCGCATCTACGACAAACCACACTATGTACCATTGAGTCGGTATTCCTTCGATATGGTGGAGATCCTTTTAACCACTGAGACGGGGACAACGATCTCATTTGCCAACGGAACTTCAGTGCTGACGTTACATTTTCGTGCGCGGAAACATTCAGACTTAGAATAATGGTGAAATACGTAGCGTTACGTCGAAATCCCAGACTGTACGAAGATTTTTACTGCAACCAAGCTGGTCATGGCATGCCAGTGTTTGTGGGTGGTCGGAGTCAAAGAGGTCGTGGTATCGGGAGTTTCTTCAGTGGACTCGGTCGCACGATTCTACCGTGGTTAAAGACAGGAGGTAAGGCCCTACTCCGCGAAGGTGTTGGCACGGGTCTCCGAGTGGCCCAAGATGCTTTGGCTGGTAGGAATGTTGGAGAAGCCTTTAAAGACCATGCCAAACAAGCCGGTCAACGTTTACTGCAAGGAGCTGTCAACCATGTTAGCCAATCGGGTAGCGGTCTTAGAAGAAAAAGACGCGCAGCGCCACCTGGCGAGCCCAGTAAACGTATAAAAATGACCCCCGCTCCTCGTCGAGCTCATAAGAAGAAGAAGAAGTATTCGGATATGTTCGCATAATGGCTTTAATTCACCCTCATTCTTGTGAGTGTCTTCATTCTGGTTTGGATCTGTTTAGCGTACCACCCACGCAAACGGCGGTAGAAGAGGGGCAGTGTGTGGAGATACATCCACTCGCGTCTCTAGCTCCAGGCGCACCAGATATGACAAATTTTATAGGTGGTACGCTAAACAGATCCAAACCAGAATGAAGACACTCACAAGAATGAGGGTGAATTAAAGCCATTATGCGAAAATATCCGAATACTTCTTCTTCTTCTTATGAGCTCGACGAGGAGCGGGGGTCATTTTTATACGTTTACTGGGCTCGCCAGGTGGCGCTGCGCGTCTTTTTCTTCTAAGACCGCTACCCGATTGGCTAACATGGTTGACAGCTCCTTGCAGTAAACGTTGACCGGCTTGTTTGGCATGGTCTTTAAAGGCTTCTCCAACATTCCTACCAGCCAAAGCATCTTGGGCCACTCGGAGACCCGTGCCGACACCTTCGCGGAGTAGGGCCTTACCTCCTGTCTTTAACCACGGTAGAATCGTGCGACCGAGTCCACTGAAGAAACTCCCGATACCACGACCTCTCTGACTCCGACCACCCACAAACACTGGCATGCCATGACCAGCTTGGTTGCAGTAAAAATCTTCGTACAGTCTGGGATTTCGACGTAACGCTACGTATTTCACCATTATTCTAAGTCTGAATGTTTCCGCGCACGAAAATGTAACGTCAGCACTGAAGTTCCGTTGGCAAATGAGATCGTTGTCCCCGTCTCAGTGGTTAAAAGGATCTCCACCATATCGAAGGAATACCGACTCAATGGTACATAGTGTGGTTTGTCGTAGATGCGAAACACTGAGGCTGCGAGCTGGTTCATAACAGGCACTGTCCTTAGTAGTGGAACCATGGCGTCTCCGACTGGTCTGGAGGCTATGAGGTCGCAGTAGACGTAGACATTTTGCAGGTCGTTATTTACGTCTAACGACCCAGCACTTTCAACTATATCTAACAGCTCATGCAACTTGTCGCTAAAGGTAACAGTGGCCCCCGGTTCGATTATCTTCACGATGACCTTCCTTGATGTCTTGTTGAAATGGAATCTAACAAGCATCTTGTCACCCGACTCCGGGTCTTTCATTAGTTGATTCAGCTCCGCTATAAACGCCTCTGGTGAACTGTACAGCCCTGGGGGACAAATCCTTTTTATTAGTCCTCCGTTGGGTTGGTTATATCTTATCCACACTTCATTCACTACCACATTGCAGTAGCAGTTGGGAAACTGAATTTCGGCCAGACCCACTTCGTAGTGTTGATTCACCTCAATAGTCTGCGGTAACTTGACTAAATAGTGGCCTGGAGTATTATTGGGAAACATGTTCGGTGAAGCATTGCTCGGTAACGTTTCGTAGAAACTCATAATTTAGGGTTCGGTAATAGGTAACCCAGACAACTACTTAATAGAGCAATCCACAACTTACCCTCGGGTTCTTCGGTGCCGCCTCGAGACAGATTGAATAGTGAGACGCCAATGACGATGTATATAACTATCATCTGACAGAAGAAGACAATCTCTAACCGCGGTATTCGCTGTCCAAACAACCACCAGAACGAAGTTCTTTCGCTGGGTGAGTTACTTTGTGGGCTAGTTTCCGCGGTTTCTTCCATTAGTTTCGGTATCTGGTTAGGTCTGAGACCCAACTGTTAAATGACGAATTATACCCAAACCACTTCACTAAATACTCTTTACCACCACCTCTCCTGGGTCTTTCTTGTAAGATTGTTTCGATCCGATACACTTGTTTAGCGCCGACTGCTTGGATCTCTTCTCGATAGAATGAACCTTGAAGTTCCTCTCCCGAATCGTCTTTTAGCACATATGTCACCGGACTGGTCTGGTTTATACGACTGACGGTAAAAAGTTCTTCTGTCCACGCAGGCATATATCCCTTTTTAAAAGGTTGTTTGGGTTGAGCCAGTCTGACTCGGTCCCCTTCTGTAAAATGGACTTTTCTTGATGCGGATTGCTTCTGGTACATATTATTCCACACTTCTTCTTGATTAGTATAGTTGACTTGCACGGGCGCCATACGAATGGTTCTGTGATATGAACCGTTGTAGTTGCGGATCAGCTTATCTATCACGTCGACGTAGCGTAGTGTATTGGTCTTGGTGAAATACCGCCACATTTTTTTCTTTAAGGGTTCTATTGAATCTTTCCACTATCGCGTCTTTAACGTCTTCGTTCTCGGTCGTAAAGAAATGCACACCTTGGTCTTTCAGAAATTTTAAAAAGGATCGGTTGACAAATTCTGATCCTTTGTCGGTCTGAAAATTTATAGGTTGTCTATCGGCAAAAATGTTTCCCACTACCGCCACTAACTCTTTTCCCGTCTTCTTCTTGATCGGGATGGCCCAAGCATATTTACTAAACACATCGAGACACGTCACTAGATACGACATCCCATCGTTGTATCTTTGTAATAGTCTCATATCTATCAAGTCGGCTTGAAACTGTTGATTTATACCACCGGTTATGGTCTGACGTCTCTGAAAACGACGACGGATCGGTTTATGTAAAGTATACGTATCTTGATGTCGTAGCCAAGTCTCTATATTCTTCAATGTAGTATTCCGTTTTAAAGCGGTGGCTCCACCGTAGGCTCCGGGATTCTGAGGATCGTAGTAATATTTTCTTAATTGCGCGGCCATTTTTCCCACTTGGGTGTGGTTATCTTACTCTTCTTTTTGTGCCGCCTAAGTCTGTAAGGCGGTGTTGTCTCGACTATCTTGGGTTCGACTATTTGACTACTTGGTGCTTCTTGAATAGGTGTTGGATGACTTGGTGTCTCGACTACTGGTGCTGGTAAAAGGCTGACTTCGGGTTTTTGTTCCTTGATATCCACTGTGCCTAAAGGCTTTTGTCTGTATTGCTCAAGTCGATTCAGATACCGCTGCAAGGTTTGTTGATACACTCGAGCTTTCTCCCGCGGTGGTAGATCTTCGGTTTCCAGGACTTGTTGCATTTGCTGATCCAGGTCACGCAGGTTATCAGTTAGTGTGTCGGGTGGTACATAGGGTTTTTCCAACAGCCGGGGGTCGATCAGGATCATTTTCTTCATTACAAACCCACGACACCTTTCAACACGTTTAGAATAGGACCTAATAAAGCGCCTATGAATCCACCTTTTTGCAAGATTTGTTTCCGTTTCTTGATAGACAGTTTCTTACCCGTAAGGACTCTCAGACTGTTTTTGTGTCGCCGCAGACGCCTCTTCTGAGCCGGTGTCAGTGGAACATTACCTTTTAATACATTGTGACAACACTCGCAAATTGATTGGACGAGGTCCGGGGACGCTGTTTTAATTACGGCTTTTACGGCAGTCGGTTTCGCCTTGCCCAGAAACCGCAGCATGGCCCCGTGACGTTTCACTCGGCTGGACATATTATTTAGGGACGTAGACGACTTGACGCTGATCGGGGAAAATACTGCTTCTTAAACGGAGCTGATCCGGTGTTTCCTGTCGAAGGTCAAAGAGCAAATACCCGTGTGGAGACGATGTGGCGTCTTTAAAACTCTCTTGGACATATGACACGCGGCCTGGGTACATCTGTTTAGCCAGATTGGTAATCTGCGATCCGTCTCGAGGGTTCTTAAATACCACTAGGTAATGCGAATTCAAACTGATGGTTCTTTGTTCTTTATTCTTACCAAAGAGGTTCTGGACTATATACATAACGCTGAGGTTGCGATGATGACTACCCTTAGTAAATAGTTTAGTCACTCTATCATCTGTCTCGGACATTAGGTCATCTATCACCACTAGTCGACGTCTATCTCCTGTCCATTTTTCCATATCCGGTAGACCTTCGTTAAACTGGACACCCTTCATAGTCTCATACATGGGTTGCCATTCTCCGTAGCACCATATAACTTCCTCTGGCATCGGGTCAACCATGTCTGGAAGATGAGCCAGAAACTTTTTCACAAAGACGGATTTTCCACTCCCCGTTGGCCCCGAAATCAAAACTGTAAAAGGATGTTTCCATCTAGGATCCATAACTAATAATAAACACCTACCCATTCACGTCACATATTTTATATTCACTTGAACCCGCCCGCGCTGCTCCCGTTCGCCCCACCTGCGCGCCGCCGTCCGCCACCCACCCGACCGCCTGATTTTAAAGAGATATAATAAGACCAGAAAAAAAAACCGATCGATTCATGCGTTATCGAGAATCCGGAGTCATTTTTACCGGCCATCTATGACGTCACATAGGGCTACAGAGGGAAATATTCTGGAGTTGAATCCGGAAAAGGGGTAGCAAAACCTCAACCACCCACCCCAATCTCGATAGACAGATCGACCATAAAGGCTCCACCCCAACCACCCCCTACCTCTTAACAATGAATCGCCATATTTTATTGTTCCAATCTCCCCCACCCCACCACTTAACATCTTTAATCTTTACCCACCATCCACTACTACAACTAACAATAGCCGCCATCTTTTAAATCACACACAACAACAACAACCACCCAATGGAAGAGCATTGTACTCCTAACCATTACACACCAACAATACTCCCACGCCTCCCACCTCCATCCCGATAGTCATCATGACCACAAAGACTCCACCCCCAGCGCCTCTTAACAATGAATCGTTATTTTTTCAACATCCCCAACCCCACCACTTAACAGCCATCTTTAATCTCCCCCACCACCCACTACTACAACTAACAATAGCCGCCATTTTTAAAATTTACCACAAAAAGGGGGGTTAATAAGACCAGAAATGAGTTATACCCCTTTGACTCCGGATCCGGAATCCGGAGTCATTTTCACCGGATTGCTGTGACGTCACATAAAGCTTATATAAGGAAATATTCCGGAGTTGAATCCGGATTTGGGGGGGATAAACCTCCTATTATACTACTCACGTGCTCTTTTATTCATTGGTCATTACTAATCACATGACTATGACATGAACATGTTCAATGTACGCAATTAAGCGTAGTACGGCACGAACGGATTTCAAATGAACGCCCCTTATATATCCTTTACATGACGCTGCAGTCAACCCCAGGACGTTTTGACTGTTCGTGGTTTGTTATTAAGTTTACGTTCAGTAATTTGCCATTGCTTTCTGAACGACCTGCACTCAAACCATTTTCATAATAAACCAACGCTACGCGGTCTGCCGCCAAATCACCCGTAGCTGTGTTTCGAACGCGGTATGCGGGATTACGAACTGCGTCTGTAACCCCTTCGTCACGGAATATGATAGGGCAATGCTACAAGACCACTGTACATGGTGCAAGTTCTAAGAGGACGTATCCGTGCCCTAAAAACTACATTGGTACTGAATAGTATTATTTATAAACATATATTAATAATTAACAAAGAGATATGTTTTGCATATCCTTTATAGGACATCGCTGTCAACATCAGCATCTTTCAGCTGATTGTTTATTTCTTGGCAAGATTACGCTCAGTAGTTTGCCATTGCTTTCTGAGCGGCTGGCTCACATACCCCATAAGTTATGCGATTCGAACCACTGCTGATTCTCACCGTCGTCACGTTACTTGCGAGAGTATACGAGATTACGGAGAAAAGTCGCTAACCTCTAGGCCAGGAAGCCGGCTAACAAAGAGATATGAAGTGTAAATAGTGTTTCTGCGTGACAGTTTCTGAATATAATAAGACAGCGTTAAAAGTCATTTTCATACTGCTCGTAGACAAATTAAGAAGTATAACCGGCTATTTATGTTTCACCTCGACACCGCAAGGTACAGGGGGAACAGGGTGAGATGAGATGAGATGAGATGAGATGAGAACGCTAACAGACCATTTAATATAGCGTTTCTATGAGCAGGTTTGGAAGTATAATATAATGACATCCTGATAATATAATAGCATCATGTAACATAATGTATTTACATCTCGTTTCTGTGAGATAGTATGTACATCTAAACATAACAATGTAAAATAACACAATTTAATGCAGCCTTACATAACAGAATTACGAACAAGGACAAGAATGTTGTGGCTATTAGCCTTCATCAGCAAATAAATACATACACAAAACACAACATATAATCACGGAGAAAACCCTTCATTGACTATATGAAGGCATAAGAATGGGAAGAGAAGAATAAAAAGATGAAAAAACTAAAAAGAAGAAATAATTAGACCACTATAAAATAACAGCATGTTAATAATATATTTTAATGTAAGTGCTATAGGCAGTAGATGACGGTTTACATGAGAAAAATAACTGGATTTTTTTTTTCTATAAGAAAGTGTGTCAAAGTGAAGTCATCAGTATGCTATCAATGAAATATATTTTATTTTATTTTCGTGAAAGAGCTTGTAAATGTATTACAATAGCTGTAGATTTAAATGTTGTCCAGTGTGTCCCCAAATCTCTATTGTTTTTTTTTTCTACTTCTATGAGTGCCAAACAATACTATGTGTGTTTATTTATGAGCTGTCGTAGTGGCCTCAAAGATTTTCCCAATTGATATTTCTTTATTATTACGTGTACACCATTGGAATCGACCAATCAAATCCTTTTTTTTTAAACGTTCGTTAATACTGGATACAGCATTACGGCCCGATGTGTTTGTTTGTTTGTTATTTAACATATCCTGTTTTAATATACAATACTAAAGCCTATGTTGCTATTCCAATGGTTTGGTACGAATTATGTCCACATGCCATGGTTGTGGGTTCAGGTGAATGATGGACCTGGCTAATGAAGACAATTTTAGGGGTGTCTTGTTGATCATGTCTCGATGTACACTTGTTCCTGCAACGAGGCGCTATCGTCATTTGGAGGTGACAGGTTCGATTCCCAGTAGATTACTATAGCTTCAAATTGTTATGTTGTCTAGTGCGTCCCCTAGTCTCTAGACATACTTAATGTCGATGTAGGCGTTGAACACCTTACCTCGCCATCACCGGAAGTTAAAGAGCAAAAACTCTTGTCCTTTCGATCACGTGGACTTGTAAGTCCCCGAGGAGGTGCTGCGAAATATGCCAGGCAACAAATCGTGCATCCTTTTGTTTGTGGCTTTGGATTGTAACTGATTCAGTGCCGAATGATAATATATGGCCAGATGTAACCTCCCATTTGGACAAAAGGACGATATATCGCCATACTAAGGTAATAGTGTTATTTGGTTTGTAGTATCTACCCCAGTTTCAATCTCATTTAACATACATTTACATTATGATATTTGTTCATTTGATTGTGTATCATGTTTGGTCCAAACTTACTTTTTGCTTGGCAGTGAATCAGTGAATTGTCTCCCAGCAGTTTGTGTTGTTCTCTAGAACTTAGTTACATACTTCACAATGTAGTATTTTACATCCAGTGATGTTTCTATAATCTGGTTCCAGGTATTTCAGCCTGGGGACTACATTATCCGAGAGGGAACCATGGGAACCAAAATGTATTTCATACAAGAGGGGATCGTGGATATCGTCACTTCTGATGGCGAGGTGGCTACAAGTCTCTCCGATGGTTCATATTTTGGAGGTAATAAGTTGGTGAATCTGCAATTAAATTAAATGTGTTGCATATCCTTTACAGGACATCTCTATCAACATCAGTATTTTTCAGCTGATTGTTGATTTCTTGGCAAGATTACGCTCAGTAATTTGCGAATCTGCAATACACTTCTTAATTTTATTGCATATTGTTTATTGTATTGTACGTCTAGTTATATTTTAATGGGAGATGTTATCATATTCCGTACGTGGGCGGTTATGATTCGGAAACTCACACAATCACCAGAGTATTGGATTAGGTCCGTGTTCTTGTCTGGATTATATATGCCTTGTGGTAAAGCTATTCAGATATTTAACTCACTTTCTTTCGCTTGCTCTTTTCCCATTAATTTGATGTCATATATGTACTGCTTATTCTGGGCGGTTTTCGTCGTACTTCATCTACAATCCAAGATGATTCTGTCTATTTTACCTGCGTTGCTACGTATCTATATACTTAATTAGCTACCTACATACAAAATGTTTTATATACCTACATAGGAACCTACTTACCTATCCACCTAATATTCAGTCATTTCACACCCCTGTTTGATTATACGTGTACCATCTTGTCTGTCTAAACTTTACCAATATGGCTGTGCACTTTGGAATCAATGTCAATTTGATACAACCGTCTCGATGTTGACTGCAACCTTTTAATGTCACGCATTGTTAGATACGAAAATGTAATTAGCACAACGAGTTAAAAGACATAACGCTCTTATAAAACCCATACTCGAGTAAGGTTAAAGGCAAGCGAGCAATAGGTAGTCAACGATACAAGCGAGAAGATAACATCAAGAGATGGATGAACAGCAATCTCACAGAATGTACAGTTAGGGGGAGATATATGGGAGATATGAGTTAAAATACCATTAAGGATGTAAAACGTTAAAGTAAAAAGTAATGTGCACTGAGAGTAATTAATAACTGTTTCAGACTTACGGAGTTAAAGTAATGACTTTGTGGTATTGAAAGTTTTAAAGAAGTAAATGAGTGGGACTGAAGGCGTTAAAGTAATAGTGTGCTCTGAAAGAGTTTAAGTAATAATTTGTAGGACATAAGGCGTTAAAGTATAACGTGTAGTACTGAAAGGGTTACAATAATAATGTGCGGGATTGAAATAGTTAAAGTAATAATGTGTGGGACTAAAATAGTGAGTGTAACAACGTGCGGGACTGAATTAGTTCAAGTAATAATGTGTGGGACTGAAATTAATTAATTAACTTTTGCAAATCCTTTACAGGACATCGCTGTCAACATCAGCATCTTTCAGCTGATTGTTGATTTATTGGCAAGATTACGCTCAGTAGTTTAGTTAAAGTAATAATGTGTGGGACTGATAAAGTTAAAGTAGTAATATGTGGGACTGAAATACTTAAAGTAATAATTTGCGGGACTGAAATATTTAAAGTAATAATGTGTGGGACTGAAATATTTAAAGTAATAATGTGTGGGACTGAAATATTTAAAGTAATAATGCGTGGGACTGAAATAGTTAGAGTAATTGCGTATGGGACTGAAACCGCCGTAGTCGCCTCTTACGACATGCATAGCAAATTGCAGTGTTAACAATTCTTTGCTTCCCCCTAGGGTCTCGGTAGCGCACGCAGTATGAAGCAATGTTATACATTTTACTCTCAACACAATAACACTCACAATGTGAAGGGTCCTTTATATTCTTACCACAAGCCTTACTGCATCTGCTTGCTCCCCTCCCAGCTTATTTTATTCGCGTTCCCTCCATTGTATGAAAAAGCTAATGTTTCACTGTGTGATGACGCGCAAAAGGGCTTTCTACATTTGGCACAAATAGATACATGCTGTCTGTATTTCCTAAGCCAAGGTCAGTGCTGTGGCTCGTGAGAAGAACCGATGAGGATATGCATGGCAGTAAGCAACCAGTACCGTGTGGTAGATTTCTCAGTATGATGCAAGTCTTCGAAATGCCGCCCCTTACATGTTTCTGTTTTCTTTAAAAATGCCGCCCCCTTATGAAGCCCCCTTACGGTGCTGCCCAATGTGGCCTCTTCTCTGTATCATAACAGGGCACGGCCCTGTAAGCAACCACTTTACAGAACCGGCAATATTAGCAACCCGACGCTGATGCATATGTTGGCGGGAGAATCTGCTCTCCTTTGGACATGTCCGGAATGCAAGGATGATATCCCAATTGATAACTGAAAGAAAAACCTTGTTTTCCCCGGCCTTTTGGCTAAGATCAAAGTGTAGATTTATCTGCACGTGATATGGCCAGAGTGCAGAAGCGGTCATCCAAACTGCAAACTCGAACTAACATTGGCAAACAGGTCTTGGTATACCACAATGGGTCGGAAGGCACATAGTACGACTAAAAGGACATTTTTATTTTTTATTACTTTTAATTTAAAATAAAATTTAGCAAAGGCCTATAATTCTTTGTTTCATCATGTCATCATTTTAACAAGTCACTATATGATCATTTTCAAACAATAATTGTTCCCCAAATTACCGAGATCACGATTGTGAACTCCAGAAGCACATTAAGCCAGTGATACAAACATGAATAACATAAATAAATGTTTTCAAGTTTGAACGTTACAAGAGAGTCTTCGTGGCGAAGTGGTTACTACGCCTGCCTCACGCTCCGACGGTTGTGGGTTCGATTTCGGATGATATCATTTGGTTCACGAGTGCAATTTTCTCGGAGCTCCTGGAGATCGTCCATTGGAGCTACGGAATTCGTGCCCAGTGGGACGCCATCGGCAGGTGGTCCTTTAGAAAGAGACCGAGCCAAATGGGATAAAACCCGGTGCAATGAAGTCGATCGGCGTGGCTTTTAAATCCGTGTTCTAGATATTGAAAAATAAAAAGACTTGAAGGGAGAAAAAGTCATCTTTACAGGGATTCAGGGGAAGCAATTGGTAAAAACAGTAGCACGCAAATGTTACAGCCCTTTGTGGCCTAATAATTCTATTTGTTCCACTGACATTTAGTCAACACTGTGCACTACGCCGGATCTATGGCGAAGAGGTTTAATTGTGTTGCGTATCCCTTACGGGACGTTGCAGTCAACACCAGCATTTTTTCAGCTGCTGTTGATGTATTAGGCAAGTGTTATGTTCAGTAGTTTGCCGAATGCATTAAAAAAAAAAGTATACTACGACACAATGGATCAAGGTTTCAACTATATAATCTTCCTCAAGAACAAAACAAACAGATGTAAAGAAACACCTGGCTGTTTTATTTCCTATTGTTATATCCTGCTGCATCCGCTACTTCTCTTATCCATTCAACCTGCGCCATGTCTTCAATATGTCATAACATCATGGGAAAAGAAATGTTTGCATATCCTTTTACAGGACATTGCTGTCAACATCAGCATCTTTCAGCTGATTGTTAATTTCTTGGCAAGATTACGCTCAGTAGTTTGCCATTGCTTTCTGAGCGGCCGGCTCACATACCCCGTAAGTTACCGACGCGATTCGAACCACTGCTGATTCTCACCGTCGTCACGTTACTTACGAGGTTACGGAGAAAAGTCGCTAACCTCTAGGCCAGGAAGTCGGCTAACTTCATGGAAGCATAACTTATTTCCATGTTTGACTCCTTATAGTCCATGCCGTGTAACATTAGTGTCTACAGCCTTCTATCTTCTTTACTACTAATCGTCTCTGATACTTGTGTTCCTCCATAGCTTAATGTCAAACTCTACAACGTCTTCTCTCTTATTCCCCCCCCCCCCTTCTTGTCATCTCTTTCAGCTTCCTTATTGTCGAGATGTACTTCAGCTTTTCCCATATCATGATGCGAGTAGCCAGTTCTCTTTGTGAGTTAACTTCTTTCATAATACTTCATGACTCTTTCTATCCGCTCATGGTGTTGTCGTCATTCCCCTATAAAACCACATCACCTCAGCTCGCACATAATTCCTCACTTATCTGACTGTCCTTATATGTTTGACTTAGCGCAAGTAAATTCTGTGCTCTATGTTTTTAAATTCTCTTTTCTACTTTTAGAAATATGTCTGCTGACCAATGCACGACGTGTGGCCAGTGTTCGAGCAGAAACCTACACCTGCTTGTACTCGCTGTCAGTGGAGCACTTCAACAGCGTGCTGGACAGATATCCTGTCATGAGACGTACCCTGGAGAGTGTTGCAGCGGAGCGTCTCACAAAGATCGGCAAGAACCCTAGCATCGTCAGCAGCAGGGCTGACTTGGAGGAGGATCAGAAACTGGTCAATGAAATCGTCATGGAATCTACTCCAATTCCCACAAGTGCCAGTGAGGATGAGGACAGAGATTCAGATGACAGTTCTGATGGAAGCAAGCACAAAAAGAAGTCATCTTTCAAATTCGATTTCGCCACAAAACTGCATAAAATCTCGGAAGAAAGAAAGCATAAATCTAAAGAGCACCTAAAAGAAAGAGCGGCTATAGAGTTTGAAGAAGGCAAACATCCACATGGGCACACATGGACCAAATTACCCAAAGTCTATTCAGGTTCAAACTTGTTTGGCCTGAAAGTCCCTGGTCTTCCTGAGAGGAAGCGCTCTGGCAGTGTTGGAGACGCATACAGCTTGGCCAGCACCCGACTTACCCAAAGTCTTGACGAGGCAGATGAGGATGAGTATCACAGCAAAGACGCCAAACGACGAGGAAGTTTTCTGGGAGGTCGCATACTCAAAGCTCTTGAATTGAAGGATCTGAAACAAAAACATCATAAGGAGGATAAAAAGGCGCAGGCTGCATTGAGAGAAAGAAAGAAATCCATTTTAAGCGATCACAAAGAAAACTGTACCGTTGCTACGGTGCCTGAGGAAAGTGCCAGTTTGCTAACGCCATGTGAACCAAAAGATTGCAAAGATGCTATTGTTAGTATGGGTGAAGTTAGAAGTGATTCTGATCCTTTGAAATCACAGTCAGATCCTAAAACCTGCACATCGGTAACAAGCCAAGCCAGCGATGTCACACCACACGGAGAAACTAAAGTGCTGAAATCTTCATTGAAGTCGTCAAACACGGGCAGCTCCGATGAGCCCGCCAAAATAGCAGATGTAGAATGTTCAGAAGTAGGCAGCACGCAGGCATCGACGGGAGACAAAAGTGACAGATCACCAAAGGAAAATGACAGTGATACGAAATCTAAGGACTCTAAACAGAAAGATCTGTCACCGAAGGTTGTTTTCTTCACTGACCCAATTGTTCAAGCTTATATCAAAACTAAAAGCAATACTAGTTGACATTACATACAAATCTGGAACTGTATTCACATGCAGTTTATTGAAATCTGTGATCTGTGCGCGGTAATGCAGAAACAAAATAAACAAACATCCTATTCGGTTATTTACAACATTAAATATGCAGATAAATGTTACATAATAATTCTGATTCCAAATATGTAAGATGCAATTCTTGACTTGTCTGTAATAATAGCATAATATAAAATACATATTAATTTTGGCTGTGAATTCATTAACACACTGGCCATGTATGATAATGTTACTGCATGTTGTACCAGTTTGTACATTTTTCCATTTTCTACATCGATGTGTGATAAGATAAAGTTTGGAAATTATCAAATTGTATATACTCATTCATTTACTGATTCATGCATTTATCGATTCGTTAAGTTTTCCATAGTCTTTCTGGATTGTTCTATTTTGCCATAATCGCTCATAAACACACGCGCTTAAACTAATTTGGTCTGTCGACAAGGACTAATTAAATTCCTCATGTCAGATTTAACATCAGGACATCCGTTGTGGCGGGCGAGTATGTTCCACATCGAGCAAGAAGATGTACATAAAGTGTATATAAATATCACCAAACAAGACATGTTAAAAACAATTTCGGACTTTCATCTTTCCTGTCGAAACAATTAAAGTACTGGAGTGTATTCCTGCGAGAATGTGTAGGGGTTCATGTTGCGCATGCCATGAATTGTGGGTTTATGGGTACCACCTGAAAACCAAAGTGCAGGAGTCACAAAGGAGATATTCAGCATTTCATTAGAACAAAAAAAAAAAAAAAGAAAGGCAGAGGTGCATCAACTTAAAAGCCCTGTTGCCCGTTTTTCTTTACTTCTTTGGGGTGGTACATTACAACTGAGCATCGTAAGGCCAAATCATTACCAAAGTGTGTGTTAGTCGTTAGTCTCGGGTTCAACTTCACATCAAAGGGCCATCTTGAATCGTTGCAATGTCCACATGCATCCTTGAATCGTTGCTATTTCAGTGTTCATTTGAGACGAGGAAACAAGATGAAATAATTCAAGCTATGCCAGGTTAAGAAAATATGGAGAAAGTTTCACGGCAGTATGTGGGGCAATTAAAGGTATTGTATCGCCAATATAGACGACGCGCTGGCAATTGTCATGCAACAGGCCATGACTAATTCTTCTCCATTTTTCTGACCGTTTCTAACGGCATTTATAGACAAAAACTGATGTCAATGTAGTTTTTTTATTTCTTAGCGGTAAGTACTTGAAAGATTAATTCAATGTGGACAATACCTTGAGAATAAAATAAACCGTCAAATATTAATTAATTTTGCTTTCTCTTTGTCAAGCCAAATTTATGTTTCCTAAGAGATGATGGTGGACTGACATTTTGTCTGAAAATAGTACCGCGTCTCTTCTTCTGTGATAATGAATGAGGAAATTGTTAATTCTGTCAACCTAAGTAATTACGCTTTCTTTCATCAGTCGTGATTCTTTCATTCAGGAGAAAACGTTTTTAGAAACGGTGTTAACAAATGCGTTGCATATAAAGTTCTTTGAGTAGAATTTTCCAACTTCTGATGCTATTTTCTTTGCACTAAGTTTTCTCTCGGCAACAAAACCATTCTGAAAATATTCAAATCTCTCTCTCTCTCTCTCTCTCTCTCTCTCTCTCTCTCTCTCTCTCTCTCTCTCTCTCTCTCTCTCTCTCTCTCTCTCTCTCTCTCTCTCTCTCTCTCCACCCCCCCTCCTCCGCACATCCCATTGTAATCAAGATTGAAGATTGTAAATTATATGGATCATCATGTACATCTAAACTAATATGACTAAAATTAAAACGCTTATGCCACTCAAAGATTTGCAGTTTGTTGCGGTGTCCGGAGAAACAAATAAATCAGAGGAAGAGGATAAAACAGATGCCCCGTGATGACTAAAATGTGTGTGCAGAGGAGACAATAAAGTAAATTAAATATTGATTATTATAACGCTTTTGACTCGTGGAAAATTGAATAAAGACAAGTATATGAATAAAACATAACGAAAGGTAAGTTATGTGGGTTTAACTGAAAGGAATACAGCAAAGTACTTTATTGTGAACTCTTGGCAATATCTTTCAGCAAGTTGTAAAGGTAAGCATAGCCAGAATTTTCAAGATTCTCGTACTGCTTGAGTTGTGATTTTGCCACATCATGTTATCGAAATGGAATAATTACAAGTCAGCAAGTTTATCAGCTCGTTTCTTTTCCCTAAACTCCCGCATGTCCTGTAACGAAGATGAAGGTAGCTCTATGTACAACAGACTCCCACAGTGATACAATCCACTGTCTAGAATTCTCAATCAATCAATCCGGTGCAGTCTCCACAATAAAGGTTGTCTGTCTCTCGCAAGGAGGATCTTCTCCTGTACTATATGTTGTGTTTCGTGCATGTATTTGTTTACTGATGAAGGCTAGTCACAGCAACGTCCTGCATGTGTCGTAATTCTGTTATGTAAAGCTGCATTACTTTGTGTTATTTTATATTGTTTATCAAAATGGAAGACATTTATATTTATGCGGCTTTTTTTAACTTATAACTTTTAATCTGACAGTGTAACCACCCGTACTTTTACATTTGTAAAATAAATAATGGTTTTCACTTGACTTCCACATCCATATTAAGCGATGTACATGCAATGGCAAACTACTGGACGTAAACTTGCCATAAAATCACAAACAGAAAAACATTTTCATTTCGAGCTGAGCATGGAAAATCAGCAGAGTGGTAGGGAATTGTGATATATATATATATATATATATATATATATATATATATATATATATATATATATATATATATATATATATATATATAGAGAGAGAGAGAGAGAGAGAGAGAGAGAGAGAGAGAGAGAGAGAGAGAGAGAGAGAGAAATTAAACGGTAATATAAATAATTAAAAAATTAATATATATATATATATATATATATATATATATATATATATATATATATATATATATATATATATATATATATATATATATTCATTCATTCATTCATTCATTCATTCATTCAGTAGCATGTCCTTTGCAGAACCTCGCTCCCATAACAACCTTCCGGAAAACCTCTCGAACATCAGCAAGATGCCCCGCGTCTGATACACCCATCTGGAGATCAACCGCCACATCCTGCACCCATCTTCTCTTTGGCCTTCCTCTTCCTCTCTTCTCAGGCATATACCCTTCCATTATTGTTCTCTCCAAACTTTCGTGACGTTTAAAGTGACCGAAATATTTCAATTTTTTTTGTTTTATCGTCTTTAATAGCCAACCTTCTTCAATATTCAACTCTTGAAGTATGGATGCATTTGTTCTTTTCTTTACCCAAGATATTCTTAGAACTCGTCTATAACATTTATATTCAAAGGCGTTTATGCGCTGTTTAGCTTGTTTAGTAAGTGTCCATGTCTCACAGGCGTATGTTGCAATGGGAAAGATGCATGCTCTTAAAAATCTCATTTTTGTAGTTCTGTCTGTCCCACTCCATAATTTATTCAACTGTTTTAGTCTTTGAAGAGCAATTGATAGTCGCCGTTTAATTTCTTTCATTGTGTCGCCGTTGTTGGTAATCAATGACCCAAGATATTCAAAATTTTCCACGCCTCCAATTTTTTCCCATTAATGTATATTTCTTTCTCCATAGTAGTTTTATCTGTATGCATGTGACATGTTAGGAGTTGACAGAGGACCTATTTAGTAGTGTTCTCTGGAGATATATCTTGAATAATAAATAGACAAGATAAAGGATATGATTTTGCACGTTTTTGTCTAGAGGTCTCTCAAATGAGATAGGTAATCATTCCCGCCTAGCCCTTTTGGAGAACCATTTTTCCTTTGGCTCTGAACCCCCACTGTGAGACTACCAAGTATCTACACAGAAATTTATAAAAGAAGAAAAAGGTTCCCTCAAGGCCAAAAGAAGATCTAAACTATTCGCCCCTGTACAACTGAGGATCTAATTCACTCATCATACTGTTGTCAGTGTGCTATTTGTCCGTCACATTAGATCTTCCCTTGTTTATTTTGTGTCAAAAGTGACCTATATCAGTTGTCCAAGTATACCTTAGGACTTTAGGATTCAATATTAGTAGACAAACTCAACAATAACTGTACATAACATCTGTTGAACAAGACATCTACATGACAGGTTCTTGACAAGAGTGGGACATATATTTACATGGAATTGTTTACACCACAATTGTACAAGACATACATCATGAGAGATACTTGACAACATCTATACAGGACTTTTCACAATATCTGTCACCAACCACAGTAACTTAAGACATTCACCAGGTACAATACTTGACAGCAACTGTACAAGACATTCACATGGGACATGTACTTAAAACACTGGTTCATTAATAATCTTTATTGAGCTGTTGGTGGGTCGAGTGAAGACCAATGGTTCATCCTTGTGTCATATCTGCACTTCAAAAAAATACATGCATAATGTACAAATATGCAGTACAGGCATGCAGATAAACATGATACAACAACTCCTAATTACTCCACCAACCGATCAATAAACTCTCCTCCTCCTCTCCAATCTCTAACTACACCACTGATTCCTGTATCTATCATCACTTCTTGTCTCTTGGGAATTTTATAAAATCCTATCATGGGGAAACTTAAGGGAGGAACTACTGTTCTGGATCAGTTGCATCCTGTTATCATCAGCAATTGATGTTGAGAAAGCTCTAGGTAGCAGACTTCCTATAATAAGTTCCATGGCAGATCATTTCCTCTTGAGAACATAATTTTGGATGATGACATGGTACTGAATCTCACTGTTGATCAGACTGCCTGTAAATGCTGACACTGGGGTACTTCAAATGGTTGAGGATATCACTCTCCTGACATTGGGAGATGTATTCTCGGTACATGTAGATCATGACTTGCTGAAGAGACCCAGAATTATTAACAAAGTCCAATATATTGCAGCACTTCACTTAGCTAGTCTAACCTCACCTACTCTTCAAGTCTCATTCAACATCACTGTGTGAGCACTATGCTGGGTATTATCCAAGATAAGTCATAGTTAAACAATCCACTGCTATAGTCATTTCACCAGTTCTCTTGAATGGGGTTAACAACCAGAGACTTGATTTTCATTCTCAGATGACACATATAATTAATGATCACTGTCCTGATCACTATAATAACAATTCTAATCACATTAATGGATTCTTCAGAACTGTTTGTCTCCCCATTTTCATTCAGCGGTTAGAGAGCTGAGATAAAATCCTCCAAGAAATTCCTACATTTTGGATTCCAGGAGAATAAGTGTTCCATTGGGGCACAGGTTTACTTTCCATGAGCCTGACCGAGACAAACTGTAGACAGGGGTCTTCTTTATTAAAGAGCATGGTTCACTGTGCACCAAGACAGGTTCACCAATGTCGACCATTCCTGCTTTCTGTTTAAAAACAGTTACTTTCATTTGGCTTGGGCCACGGTATGTCATGAAAATAAAGGCTGGCAACTCAGCCTGTGTTCTTCTGTAATTATCCCTGGATTACACTTATAGGGAGTTAGTTCTGGATCTGGGACTCCTGGTTAGTTGTCCCCAGATGATATATGAAGGCCTCTCCACCATCCTTTGTTCTCTGTTGATATACAAAATGGCATAACATCTCTTTACATTTGTTAAAAGAAAATGTTATCGTACATCAACATACACAGATGGAGATGGGGAGGTAAGGGAGGGTGTTGACCAAGCACACCTCTCCTGGTTGATAATGAAGTGTATTTCACTCTGATGTACTGTGGGTGATATGTTTTCTTTATTCACCCTTATCTGTGGTAATCACAAGCCTATATGCTGAGACAGGGGTAGCTTACACAATTACAAGCATTTTCTATGTCTAATTTCTTACAATGTCTAAACCACAGTACCTGGGCACAATGAGGAACAGACACAGTAAAGCAAGCACTATAAGGCAAGCAGCATGAGCAAGCATTTTGACATAGCAACATGAGACAGGCATTGTGAATCAGCAACATGAACAGGCATGTTGAGGAAAATGGAAAATAGGCATTTACAACTGCAATATGCAATATGTATTAAACAAATGGCATTTACCCAATTAGCAGACCAGACATCAATTCCAATGGTTGTGATGTTGGTGCATGAATGTCCTATTCCATACACACTCACACAGCAATGCCAGACCTCACCCCTTTCAGGCCAGACTTGGCTCACAAGTACATCATCATCATCATGTGTTCTTTCCCCACTGAGTAATGTCCATATCTACTACAGTAAGTAAAGAAGCCAAATTGCATAAGCAATTGTTCTCATATGCACCGAAGCACATATGGGAAAAACATGTTTTGTCCTTGTAAATTTGCATGAGCCATACATTATATTCAGCCGACTAAGACACAGGTTCACACACTTATTGTCCTTTTTAAGAACTATTTCATATGAACCTACCAACAGTAGAGGTACCAGTGTAATACTTCAGAGAGAAATTATATTAATTCTCTTAAGCGTAATCTAGCCACCAGGAATCACAGGAACTTTGCAATTCTGGCGTGCCATACACGTCCCGCCTACATATGGATATGAAGCATCTGTCTTTCTACTAATGTGAGAGGTTACTTATCAAATCACCAGCTCACTCACTCCAACATTCTCAGCATTTACAAAGGAACTTGTACATGTTTACATCACACATTCCGATCCAGACTGCCAAATGTTAACTCGCAAGAGCAGTGTACAGTTTGGTTAAGAATGAGTCATGCTAGGCATTTAGAATGCACAAAGGGTTTGCAAATTTGCATTGAGTGTAATTTACAATCATCAAGCATACGCAACCAGTCACAACAGGGGAATGATATGCACTTGGAGTATTACAGCGTGTAAGACCTGACAGGTTGAAGAAGCAGTATTCAGAATATCTGCACACAGAAGTTCTGTTTTCACTTTCACATTTTCTTCATAAAATACTCTTATATTCTTCTCTTTCGTTCACTAGGCATAACCACAACATTAAAGCATGTTTTAAAGTGGTACCTGTTGTCCAGAGAACAATATTTTACGGAATCTTTAAGGGCATTTTTGGGTCCCCACATCACAGATAGCGACTGCTCCTGGTGGAATTCCGGCTCAAACTACCAGATATTTGAAATTTGGCCTAGTGAATAGCGTGGGCTCCCACGTATTAGCCAATGAAAAGGCGAGCGTACACCGCTGCCGTACCCCACCGCGTTCTAGAACATTCGATTCTATTTATAACCCTACTATCTGGATGGTCTCCGTTCAAAACTAAAAGTATTATTATGGATGTGTTGGACTGGGAATGTGGATGCCTGATCCATTATGTCACAATGCATTATCTTTGTTTTTGATATGTTAAGATATAAGTTGTGATTTTCACTATATATATATATGAGAGCTGCAGAAATATGGTTTTTTTTTTTTATTTTTATTTTTTTTTAAATAGAAGAATGCTGCTAACATCATAGACAGATAAAAAGCTTAATGAAGATTTCTAGAAAGAAGTTAACTCACAAAGAAATGAGGTTACTCGCATCATAATGATACGAACTGAGAATTCTTTTGACATATAATTAGAATTGGAAAGTTGGCGATTATTAGACAAAATTGAAGGGGAATCCAAGAGATAAGATGCTAATCAGTTTGACATCATGGCAGGGGAGACCAAGAGAGAAGGTACTAGACAGTTTGACATCATGGCAGGGGAGACAAGAGAGACGATGCTAGACAGATTAACATCATGGCAGGGGAGACCAGGAGAGACGATGCTAGACAGTTTGACATCATGGCAGGGGAGACCAAGAGAGACGATGCTAGACAGTCTGACATCATGGCAGGGAGACCAAGAGAGATGATGCTAGACTGTTTGACATCATGGCAGGGGAGACCAAGAAATTCGATGCTAGACAGTCTGACATCATGGCAGGGAGACCAAGAGAGATGATGCTAGACAGATTGACATCATGGCAGGGGAGACATCATGGCAGGGAGACCAAGAGAGATGATGCTAGACTGTTTGACATCATGGCAGGGGAGACCAAGAAATTCGATGCTAGACAGTCTGACATCATGGCAGGGAGACCAAGAGAGATGATGCTAGACAGATTGACATCATGGCAGGGGAGACCAAGAGAGATGATGCTAGACTGTTTCACATCATGGCAGGGGAGACCAAGAGAGACGATGCTAGACAGTTTGACATCATGGCAGGGGAGACCAAGAGAGACGATGCTAGACAGTTTGACATCATGGCAGAGGAGACCAAGAGAGACGATGCTAGACAGTTTGACATCATGGCAGGGGAGACCAAGAGAGACTATGCTAGACAGTTTGACATCATGGCTGGGGGGACTAATAGAGAAGGTGCTAGACAGGTTGACATCATAGCTGGAGTAACATTTATATCAGTAATAAATTACAGTCTTCGAGACAGAAGGCTGTAGACAGACATGATGAAGAACGCCACACGACATATACAATAAGAAGAAAATTCTACATTGGTAGAATTCTAGAAAGCTTTTGATAGAGTACAACATAAACGACTAATTACATGCCTTCAAGACATAGGAGTAGACGGAAAGGACATCAGACTTATTAGTAACTTGTACGGGTAACAAGTGGCGTCAATTATATGTTGAGAATGATTATTCATCGCCCATAGCGTTAAAAAGAGGAGTACGGCAGGAATGCGTGTTGTCCCCAAGCCTCTTCAACCTATACACAGAAATAATTTTTAAACGAGTCGAAATGCCTGGACTTAACATTACTGGAAGAATAATAAACATTCTGAGATATGCTTACGATACCGTGTTACTAGCAGAAAGAGAGCAAGGGTTACAAAACCTAGTGGAACAAGTAAACGGGCAGTGTGCAGAATGTGGCTTAGATATTAACATCCTAAAAACTAAAATTATAATAATTAGTAATGGAATGGTAAGGTCATCTATTAACATCACAGTAAAGGGAAGATACTAGAACAAGTAACAAGTTTCTTCTGTCTTGGACATGTAATAACAGATGATGGCAGAAGTGAAATAGAAATCAAAAAGAGGATAGGAATGGCCGAAAATGCTTTCAACAACATGAAATCAGTATTAACATCTATTGTTGTATTGTGTTTCTTGTCCATCAAGACTATATGGGCAAAGGATGCTTGACGTTCCAGGGGGAGGATCTCCTGCAGTGGTTTTTCTGTCCAGCCTTTTCTTCACAGCCCTTGCAGTCCTGGTTGCTTCACAAGTGACTGCATCCTTGTGTAATGATGTACGCCACGAATGTCGGTGTTTGGCAGCAGTCTGTCAGGTGTCGAGATGAATTCCAAAAGCTTTCAGTGAGATTTTCAGTGTCTTTAAAGAGTTTCCTCTGGCCGCCTTGGGAGCGTTTACCACAACGCAGCTCGCCGTAAAAAATTCGTTTAGGGATCCTGTGATCTGGCATGCGAGTTAAGCGACCAGCCCAGCGAATCTTATTCTTCATTACTAGAGTGTGGATACTGGGCATGGACGCTCTTTCTAGAACTTCAGTGTCTGGGATCTTGTCTTGCCATTTAATCTTCAATAGCTTTCTAGGGCACACTGTGTGGAAGTGGTTTAATTTCCTACCGTGTCGCTGATAAACATTCCAGGTTTCACAAGCGTATGGCAGTGTGGTCAAAGTATAATACAACTGCTTTGTAGACTTTCATTAACATCTATTTGAGAGTTTAACAAAGCATTGGCAATGAGAATTGTCAAATGTTTTGTATATTCAACACTAGTGTATGGCGCGGAAGCCTGGATATTGAACACGCAACTGGAAAGTCGAATAGATGCCCTGGAGATGCGGATATACAGAAGAATATGTCGTATTTCATGCAAACAGAAACAATCAAATACAGAGGTTCTAGAAAATCTAGGAATAAACAGAGAGTTGATGAAAGAAATCAAAACGAGGCAAATGAAATACTTCGGCCACTTTAAAAGACATAACACTCTTATTAAATCCATACTGGAGGGCAAGGTGAAGGGCAAGCGAGCAAGAGGTAGACAACGATACAAGTGAGAAGACAACATCAAGAGATGGACGAACATTACTCTGACAGAATATACAGTTAAGGTGAGAGACAGACAACCTTTATTGTGGAGACTGCACCTGATTGATTGATTGAGAATTCTAGACAGTGGATTGTATCGCTGCGGGGTCTGTTGTACATAAAGCTACGTTCATCTTCGTTCCTGAACATGCTGGAGTTTAGGGAAAAGAACGAGCTGATAAACTTGCTGGCTCTGCATCCCCCACAGATGGCCAGCCCATGTATCGTGCCGATGTTATTAATACCTTAGTGAGATGTCGAGAGTAGAGATCTTGAATGCACTTCATTGTCCAGAGTGAGACACTTGTAAGTTATAATTGCACAATCAGACACGAGAGGCACATCGGGAAATTGAGGGGCTTCGTCAACCAACGTAGACCAGGCATTATTAGCCACCGAAAGCTGATGCGTATCTGAGGAGAGTATATGAGCACCTATGGACTTATCCAGAGTGCAGGATGTTACTCCAAAAGATAAGTAACTAACTAACCTATCCTGGATTAAAGGTCAGAATAACTTCCTGTGGCGTCTTGTGCGGTAAATATCATACACATCTTATTCGAGACTCGTGGCCTGTCCAGCCGGAGATAGCTGATGTACCTATAACACGTACCTCTGCATTATACTTCCATATCCATAAACATGTGTTTATGACCTCCGCTTTCAACAGTATTTCGGGCTGTCGGGAAAGGACATGCAGAACTGTCCAGGGGTGATATAAACATTGTCTTGAAGCAGTTTCTTGCTATTGGGATGAGATGTGATAGCACCAACACATTGTATAGGCCTGAAAGCAAAAGGAATAGGTGACCAATCTTTCCCTAACTTTGGCAAGCGACGAGCCCAGGCGTCGAGCCCGGATCCCACCGTGTTCATGACATTATCAGCGCATCAACTTTGCTCACTCGCATACGGTCTAAATATCACACACCGACACATAATGTCAGTTTAAAATACCCATACGTGACGCCGTGAAGCACACACATACACATAAAATATACCATGAAACACCGAGACGGGCTGCCAAATTTAATTATATATTTCTAGAATGTTTAACTATGATGTAAATATCGGGTGAAGTGATATTCATAAGGTATGCATGTGCAGGTGTTATATTCAGGCGATGTCATATCCATAATATGTCAAAATAAAACGTATACATCATTGATGGGATCTCCGTACGATGACAATGTGCATTATCGTATTAAAACGAGACGTGAGAGTTCGCGTCATGTATACTAAGTCACGAATAATAAGCACGGGGTAAACATCTGTTTTCCTTACGACATTCCTTCCTATCAAATAATGTCACATTGCTGGGTGATATCACATACGCCCTTCAGCTTTAATTTAATGAAATCTATCAAAGATGGCTTGAGTCGTTTTCTCCCAAGCGAAACTCCATGTGGCAATTGGTAGCGCCATACCACATTTTCTTTTACAACTCTTGGTAGTCTGGGAATGCAATCTTAACGCGTATTATTTGCTTGGCATGATGAATAATGATCAGATGGCAATAGTAAACTATATAATGGATGATGTGTTCTCGTGTTGATTGTATGTGATTAAGAAGTGCTGGTTGAGTGGTTGAAAAGCTTAGTACAATTTAGGGAGAATTATATGTTTGTCCATGCTATCTCTGTCTGTCTGTCTGTCTGTCTCTTTTTCTCCATCTCTCTCTCTCTCTCTCTCTCTCTCTCTCTCTCTCTCTCTCTCTCTCTCTCTCTCTCTCGCTCTCTGTCCCTCTCACCATGGTTATCTTTCTGACTGTGTTACTCTCGCTCTGACTCTCTCACTCTTGATTTGTCTCTCACTCTCGCTTTATGCCTCTCATTATCTCTATGTCTCTCTTATTCTCACTCTCTGACTCTCTCACTCTCACTCTGTATCTCTCTAATTCTCGCCCTCTGTCCCTCTCCCTGTCTTTTTCTGTCTCACCTCACTCTAGTTCTATGTGCGTGTGTCGTTTCACGGTCGCTCTGTCTCTCTATACGTCGCTCTCGATGTCTGTATCTCTGTGTACTTCTCTCAGTTTCTGTGTATGTGCGTGTCACAATGATGTGAGCGTATATCTCAGTAAGCAGGACTCAGTAAAATATGAAGTCAACAACATAAACAAATATAAAGTCGCAAGTTAAAAGAGACTGGTGTGCATTAGACATAAAACAAAATATTAAGAATAGGAAATATCACTGCCATTCCAGTGTGTAAAATCATGAAGTCATGCTATTGGGTGTATTTTTAATGACTGTGTTTTTTTTTAAAATATTACCGTTCAAAGTTTTGTATTTACTGTCTATGTTGCATGAACTCCACAAACGGTAAATATAAAACTTGGAACGGCAATATTTTCAAACGCCCCACAGTCATTCAAAATACACCCTGTAACGCATGCTCCAGCTGCAGCAGTCGCCTGCTTTTGTAGTTAGGCTTCAGCTCACGGAAGAGATACCTAGTAGCCAACTATCTTTTGTTGATGAAAACTGGCAAAAGATAGGTCGCCAAAGCTTATCGGCATGGCATATGATAATGATATTCATTTACTTTAATGATTATATAGGAATTTAGAATTTTGACAATGGCCTATTTGTAATTAACACACACGTAGATAACACTCTGTGAATGAAAGTAGGTATCACAATTACGAATGCTAGTCAAAGATTTAACAGCATGTAACTTATTGTGCTATATAAAACTAAAAAAAAATATGATAGTATTGAAAGAATAATTTCTCACATCATTGTAAATACATTAAAATAACCACAGCTGAGCAGACTGTTTGCAGTGAAGATACACATACAGAGTACAAAATGAGTAAGCGGCCCTTTCACACCCCTTAAGGCGCATAGGGCTTATGGTGCTAGGTCCATGTTTGTACAAACCCATGGGCAGTCAGTGGGCCATGTGATCAGCTTCACACCGGCTGCCCTTACTTCCCAAGTTATTTCCTCATACCCATTTTAGATTGGGTGGACCTGCAATCCCAGGTTAACGTACAACCTCCGCGGACTTGAACCCATGCCCACCGGGCTAGCGTCTAGCTACTACACTACCACCTGTCCTGTATTACGTTGTATCAATGATGACCTGGAGCCTTGGTAGCCCAGTGACCAGCGTCTAGCCACTACACTGCCACCTGTCCTGTATTACGTTGTATCAATGATTACTTAGAACCTTGGTAACCCAGTGACCAGCGTCTAGCCACTACACTGCCACCTGTCCTGTATTACGTTGTATCAATGATGACCTGGAGCCTTGGTAGCCCAGTGGTGAGCTCGCGTACATATCAACCCGGTGGTAGTGTGTTCGAATTCCCCTCAAGGCTGCGATTTATTTTCAGACTTTGGCTATAAACATCTGGCACCAGCACCATATGCCCACAAGGCCTGGAAGCGAGGACATGGGTCCTGTATTTTATGGGTCCTGTATTTTCATTTTACTTCAGTCAGTATATAGAGCATTATTATACTGATATAAACGACGCTTTTGCAAGAAAGACACAAAAAGACAACACCCTTTGATTCAACATGATAAGACAAATTCAATTAAATAAAAATATATATTATAGTATTGAGTGATTCCTCGCATTAATGTAAATATATTACATTTATCACAGCTATAAATTGCTTGCTTGAAATTGATATAAAAATCATATGGCCGATACAATTTAAATAATACAGTTACTTAATAAGCATAAATAATTAAGCAATCCATCTTCATCAAAAGAAAAACAAAAAACGATTTTGTGCCTGTTGAAGAGTTTGTACAACAACAAAGTGGATTAAATGCGCTAGTGAGAGAACTATGGTTGTCTAAAACTAAAGCAGAGCTGCAGTAGTGGAGTCTTCAAGAAGAGAAGAGTAAGTTGCATACTCTACAAAACGAACTGATTCCATATTTAAATAGCTTATTTGATTGCCTTGATACAGTGGGGTCTGGTGGTTGCAAAACACATCGGTCACAAAGTGGGTGATTAGAGATTGTTAACTGATTCGTACAAATCAAGAATAAAAGTTCGGCTTCTACATAATAGTAACCTTTTTATTCCAAATGTTTCGCTCTTGTGTAGGCGTCCATATGAGACGTGTGCAATCATTTGAAATAACTGTTGTAAACCATCAGCTTTGACATCGATAGGTGATAGGATTGTGGTTCTTGGGTGATATCGGTGGAACTACAGCAGGGATACATGATGTGTTCCTCTTTTCGCGCTCTCTCTCTCTCTCTCTCTCTCTCTCTCTCTCTCTCTCTCTCTCTCTCTCTCTCTCTCTCTCTCTCTCTCTCTCTCTCTCTGTCTCCCTGTCTCCCCAGAATAGCAATAGCCGGACTCCTACTTCAGGAAAATAGATTGTTCCCCTTTGATAATCACATAAACAGGGAACAAGAATTACTTAACTAACCACGTCTCAAATCTAAAAAGAAATTGTTCCTTCCTTTGAAGACAAAACACGAGCTAATTAAGAAATCTATATAGATCTGGGTTCAAATTGGTGGCAGATGGTGTTACACTTTCGTGATAATTGTATAGCATAATTTTCTTGCTTGTTACCATAGAACCATTTGGCTGCGAATCCTCGACAATTAGTAAACAGACGAAATAAAATGTGGTTTTATAGAAGAATGTTGAAAATTAACTGGACAGTCAAAATGGGCAATCTGGACATTCTGAGATAAGCTTAGCCGCAAAGACAACTCATCACAAACATCAGAAAAAAAGCAACCATCATTTTTGGCCATATACAAAAACTGGATTATGTTGTGACAACCGGTAAGATTTGTGGAAACAGATAAGAGTGTAAAATAGCGTCAGAAAATTCTTGACATTCTTGTGTCATAGCATGGTAGGAAGTCAACACATAAATTGATCCATGCAGTCGGAGATAGCAATTTGTGGAGGCGCATAATTGCCCACAGCGGCCAAAGCCTTCGTCAGCACAGAACAAACAAACAAAAATAGATTAATTAACAAATAGACGATCGACACTACATGAAAGTACAAATTTCAACTTATCTGTGTCCTAGCTTGAAACGGCTATCCGTGGGTGGAATAAAACGGATGTTGTGGTTAACGGGGTCAACTGACTAAAGGTCAGTACAGCCAGAAACTCGGTGATTGGCTAAGTCAACCAGTGAGGGAACCCGCGCTGGGGGGATGGGGGTGCGTCCAGGAGAGCGAATGGAAAAATATGGATGTGTAACTCTGGGGCGATGTAACGGATGCAGTTCGCAATTCCGCACGCCAAGTTCGAAATGCTGCTGTGGGCAATATGGATGCAGACCAACAAGTGGTTGCTATCACAAAGTAGCACAAGTGACGGTTGTTCAGAACGCAATGAGAAGCGACCCCACGCAAACCAACCAGGAAGTCACAGAAAGCAGAGATAATGCTGGTGTTGACTACCACGTCCTTGTTCTTGTTCCAATTCTTGTTAACCACGTCCTGAAAAAGGACATCAAACTAGCTTTATTTAAAACACGAAGCTATTCTGGCATTTTAAAAGTCCACTTTTGTTTTGCAGTGTAATATACACTGGTTTGCGTATTTCTCAATAGAATGGAAGGGCGATGCTAGAGGACACATTCGATAGCAAACGGTTTCCATTGCTACCGTGTTTCCCCGAAAATAAGACCTACCCCTAAAGTAAGCCTTAGTTAATTAAGGTCGTCAGCTAGAATGAGAGACTTGTTGCCGAATGGCAAGTCGGGGTACAGAAGCCACTGGTGCGCACTTGATAATAAACGGATGTTGTTTATAATCAAATACGTCACTCGTGTAACAATAAATTTAGCCGGAAGAAATTCAGGCCGCAATTCGGGATTTGGAGAGTTACGACGATGTTCCAGACGAAGATGACATGACTATTTGAATAAATGTAGATTTTTGAATCTGAAAATTTAAAAAAGAAAAAGATTAAAAAAACAAAACAAAACAACATTATATGTATATATATAAGACATCCCCCGAAAATAAACCCTAGTGCATTTTTTTCAAGCTAAAATTAATATAAGATCCGGTCTTATTTCCGGGGAAACACGGTATAAGCAAAGTGGAAGTGAGCACATTTCTCCAGGCAGCACCACCTCTCTGCTGAAACACGTATTTTACCATTCCTGGCAAGCAGATTTATTTTGTTCACTGGGCGGTTGTAAGTGTAACGTTTTAAAAGTGCACAGAAAATCACTAAGTGTAGAAGAAAATAATGGACCAAAGATGCTATGCCTTTTAGCATTTTGTCTTTAAATGATTCTAGGAAAGACTTTCTTGTCTGAACACCACTAGATGTCTTACGTTGTATGTGAGTATATGCCGGTGACCTTAACTCCCATTATTTTTATTTTCTGGTGCGCATTTTTATGAAGTTGCATATTCCTGTAGCCAAGAGGTCTAGAACAATGAAATTAATTAAAGTTAATTGCTTATAGCCGGTCTCCCTGACCTAGGAGTTAACGTCTTTCTCCGTAATCCATGTGAGGAATGTAACCTGTGCGAGAATCGGTAGCGGTTCTCGCCCCTTTGGTAACTTACGGGGTATGTGAGCAGGTCGCTCAGAAAGCAATGGCAAACTACTGAGCGTAATCTTGCCAAGAAATCAACAATCAGCTGAAAGATGCTGATGTTGACAGCAATGTCCTGTAAAGGATATGCGAACAAAAAAGAAACAACAACAAACAAAACAAAAATTTGATTATACCAGCTAGTACAATTGATAAAAGATATAGGGATGCATAAAATCGAAAGATACAAGATAGTCTCGTATTGTGTGAGAAACACGGCGTTAGTGCAATAATATGAAATTATTTATGTTTACATGGGGATACACAAAACAGCAGAAATACATGAAGGCAATTATCAAATAGGAATACAACTCGTGACTACGAAACATAGTAACGATTTTCTAGAGGCATAGCTTGAGTGGTATATAACTCTATCAAGCAAACAACATTATTTTTCATTAAAATTGGTCAACTGTAGAAATAATAAACATCATTTTAACATGTGCTACAGCAACATTGTTGCTGGCCTTGCTGTTGCAGATTTGGACAGACACCCGACAGCCAATACCCATCTTGTAAGACTCTTCTCATGATTCTGTTGGAGTCTGTTGGCACTGAAGTATCGCAAGCTCGTGGAAGAAACACCGCCAGCCTACGACTAAACCCAACCATCCCGTGTGCTGTTTGTTGAATCATTACCTAGGTACATCTTGATATGCCTTTCTGCAGATGTGAAGTTCAAGTATTGGTCTTACACGCCCTGCTGTGTTGTTTTATGTTTGGAGAGGGAAAGGACATCACAGTACCGTGAATATGGAACACTGCTACCGACCCGGAAAGCAAGTCTCTACACCAGACTCACTCCTATAGATGAAAGCCATTTTCAGTTCTACAATGACATGATGGCCAATGCCTCGGACCTACGAGTTAACATTAGTCAGTATTACTCAGTATCCCAGAAGAACCAATCAACTAATTAGTCCTGCAAGACTTCCACTTGCGTAGCCAGTTGTGGACTAAACATAAATACACATCCATATAAACCTTCTTCGGTGTCTTGTTGACCTTTTTATTACACACATATGCATCAAAACAGAAGTTGACTTCCGTTGTAGACATTATTTTAAAACACCACAAAAGATAAAAAGAAACATTTAGCGATGGCTAAAAATAAACAGCCGGACTCCCTGGCCTAGGCGTTAAATGACTTTCTCCGTAATCCCGTTTATCTACGTAGGGTAACGCAGCGTTCGAGAATTGGAAGCGGTTCTCGCCGCGTTGGTAGCTTACGGGATAAGTGAGCCGGCCGCTGAGAAATCAATGGCAAACTACTGACCGTAATCTTGCCAAGAAATCAACGACAGGGGTAAAATGCTAGTGTTGAAAGCGAAGTCCTGTAAAAGGATATGCGAAAACAAAAAAACAAAAAAAAACAGGAGCCGCGGTTACGTGGCAGCAAGACGCTCGCCTGTCGTACCAGTGATCTCGGGTTCGATAGGCATTTTAAATCTGACCTGGGGCTCTTAGGTTGACCCAGCCTAAAACTGGAACCAGGAAATGTCTTGTGAAGTAGAGGCGGGTTGTGTGACGCCGGCCATATGACCCACTGAGTGTTGCTGTGCTCTATACAAATATGGGTTAAGCACCATATGCCCAATGCGCCTATGATGTGTAAAAAGGACCTTTACTTACAAACAAAATATATCTAATTTTCTCTGTTCGTTCTAAAACAAGCATTTCATAATAACGCAGACTCCATCACGAACTTTCAAAAGGAAATTAATCACTTGCGACGTGGATTGATTCTTTGATAAACGTATAGTAAACAAACCGGTACTTAACCAGTGAAGGGCAGTTGTGGAAAGATATCGACCTCATCGACAGGCAAGGCCCTTGAAGAGAAACACGTAGAAATGGAGAATAACAAAAGTGTATTTTATCAAAAGAAGGTACTAGGACACATACTACAGATTTAAGATTGGAAATCCTACTTAAATCCTTCTTATTCCTGCAAGAATGTTGTTATTTAACAAACCTCTACATTTCAGAAAACCGGAAACGGTTAACGGGACTTTAACTCATCTCTTGGCGTCTGCCCTGGGCTCGGTGTGTAGCTGCTGTTAAAGTTGTATCGTTTACGATTTCCGGTTCCATTGTTGTTGTTCCCCGTCGGCTTCTCGTCGTCATTTTTGCCGCGGTATTCGGAGATCATGTTGTTACTCTGACAAAAGGCATTAGAAGTAAATTAAGTACATCACATAACATCTTGTTTTAGAAATAAATTTTTAGATAAAATACAGCCAGAATAAAAAAAATAGCATTGATGTAAATCTGGCTGTAATCAATAGTTAGATTCAGCGTGGGGAGCTAAGGGCGCACGCGCTTAAAACTCCCAAGTACTCTAACGGCGGAGTACGGAGTTCAATACATACTCAGGTCTGTTGAACTTAAATTGTGACTTCTCACTCAGAAAGCAATGACAAGCTACTGAACTTATATTTGTTTAATAAATCAAACTGGGTTTGGAGTTGATGCGATGTCCCACAAACGGCATGCAACATTCTAAAATCAGTAGTTATATTTTAAGAGGATGTAATAAGTTTACGCTCGCTGTGACCCACTTAATTAGTACCGTATATTTATGACAAGTATATTTCATGCTGTAAGTAAAGCAAAGGGTCCTTGTACACAACTTAAGAATCATTCATTAGGTATATAGTGCCAGCTCCATATTTGTATAACCCAGTCGGCAATCGGTGGGTGATGTAGTCAGTGTCATGCAGGCTGTCTTTACATCTTAAGAGAGTTCCTGGTTTAGGCTGGATCGACCTGGGAATCCAGGACAGTTGTGAACATCCGGCTCGATGTGACTTAGAATCCTTAACCACTGAATCTGAAGGTGAGCGTGTCATCTACCGTCCCTATCCTAATTCACGGTATGCTTATTATTATTATTATTATTTATTATTATTATCACTATTGTTGTTATTATAGTTAATATTATTATTATTATTATTATTATAACTATTGTTATTTTGCTTGGTTGCTTGTGTTCACTGTCTGTGAACTCCAGCGTGAAATCCTGTATGTCGGATGAATACATCCTGTTGTCCAACATCAGTGAGATGTCATACCGGACCGGAGGTTTGCGTGAGTACCCGTTGTCCCATGTCTGGCTTATTGGTGTGCAGACTGGTGGTTCCTCGCCATGCAGGCAGATACTCTCCGGCTTCGCAGGAAGATTGTTATTGTTATAATGGATGTTTGTAAAGTCTAACGACACTTTGTATGCAGAACATGTTTGAAAAATGAAGTACATGACGTCATCACAAAATGTGCTCCATATTCCATCGTGAAGCAAAATTCAGTGAATGACTGTCGTCTGCTGGGGTAATTTTTTGCACTCCAAACAGAATGGTGCTATCAAAGGAAGAAATATTTTTGTTCGTTGAATAAGTGTTTCGATATGGCAGTCGATACATACGGATGGTTGTTCAAAGATGTATAGCATTACGGATATAAATGGGTTGAATCAGTTATAATGAATACTTTATTGGTACTTTTCAGCTTCCCCAAAACAGCGTTAGACCATAGCAGTGTCTATTGTAACTAATTTAATGAATGTGTTAGCACATTGTGTTGATGACGTCATGTACTTAATTTTTCAAATAGGGTGCAGTCACGTGTGAGGCAACCAGGACTGCAAGAGCAGTAAAGAAAAGGTAGGACCTAAAAAAAAAAAAAAATAACCACTGAAAGAAATTCTCCTCCAGAAACGTAAAGCATTCTTTGTCCGCATTATCAAAGAACATTTCGAGCCAAAATAGGCCTTATGAGCCACCTTAGAACTCACGGCTCCATACTTTCACCCCCACTGGATGAAATGAATGGTCATCATCATTCTTGATGGACAAACAACACCAATTTTTCAAATATGTTCTAGATACAAAGTGTAGTGAGACTTTACAAACACCATGTAGTTACTTTTATTATTATTAGTATATTTATTGTTATTATTATTGGTATTATTATTGCTGTTGTTATTGTAGTTATTGTTGTTGTTGTTCTTCTTCTTATATTTGGCTGTTTTACATACCAACTGCCATGCCATCCTGAGTATTTCAGGATCCTCGCCGATGCTACGGAGTTCGTGCATTGAGTTGAGTTTCTCCAGACTCAGGTTTGAGTTAGGAGGAAACCGGAGCACTTATGGGTTAAACCCGTGTGCCGTGATGTTGATCCAACGACTAAACTAAACTAAACTAACTGCCACGCGTTCCACAAATTATCAGTTAAAAGCAATGTACTAAACGTGTTATGGACACCAAAAAAAAACAACATAGCATTGTTTCCCCATGCTATTTATGTTCTTCCATAGGACGTAGAAGCAAAGAACACTATGAGGCCATACACCTTTCTTACAAATACACACATACGTACTTATATACATATAACCACCATCTTTACCTCTCGGACCAAGGCTCATGTGGCAGCTCATCATCTGCTCGAAGCGCAGGCAAGGCCGGTAGTAGATGAGTGAGCTGACCATCTACAGTTTAGGAAGTATTGTCTAAAGAGTATTCAGCAAACCTTTTGGTTCTCGTTTAACTGACTTGTATACGCCTGACATTAGTTCAGTTGTCTTTACTCCAAGATAATTTATACCTCTTAATTTTCGTCCACCTCACTTTTGTGTCAGTTGACTTTCCTCTTTTGACTTTCTTTCATTGACACATTTCCAATTCACTTTCGTCACCCCAGCTTCCTTTCAGTTGACTTTCTTCCCTTTTACTATTTTGTCATTTCCTTTGACTTTATTTTCATTAGCTTTCTTCCAGTGCACTTTTTTTCTTCTTGATTTCTTTCCCTTTGACTTTCATCTATTTGGCTGGTTCCACTATATTTTATTTCCTTGACTTTCTTTTCTTTGACATTGTTTCATGACTTTCTTCCATAGGCCTTTCTTCTCCTTGGTTCATTTCCCTTTGACTTTCATCTTTTTGGCTTGTTTCCAATGGATTTTATTCTCCTTGATTTTTTTCCCTTTGACTTTCCTTTCGTTGTCTTTCTTCCCTTTGAGTTTCCTTTCGTTTACTTTCTTCCTTTGACTTTCCCCTTGTTGACTTTCTTCCCTTTTACTTTCCTTTCATTAACTTTTTTCCATTCGACCTTCTTTTCGCTGAATTTCTTCCCCTTGACTTTCGTCTCATTGACCTTCTTCCTTTTGACTTTCTTCCCTTTGACTTTCCTCTCGTTGATTTTCTCCCATTGGACTTCGGCGCTATGCGAAACAAAAATAATTCCCCCTCTGAAATATATTATTGGATATAGTATACTCACCCAGACATAAAAGGTGGCAGCTCCAGCACTGACCATGCGCACTGATCGTCTTTTGGTTCCATTGAGAAAATACTCAGCGTCCTCAACTTGCCTCTTCCTCAGGTGAACGACGTCACATCTCCCCATCCTGGCTAGCATGCTGTTGTGACCCAGTTGTCGCATGGACGTCTGTACTTTAGACCAGTTCTGCTCAGATCAACAAAACACCATATTATTACCCTTTATATATTTATATCTTATATACCTATATATATTTATATATTTGTTGGTATCATCTCTAAATATTACGACCTAAATATGCCTCATTCTTCATCTTTTTCATGATTTTCTTATTTTTCCTTACTCTGGTTGTCTGTCCGTCCTTTTGTATGTCTGTCTATCTATCTGTCTGTCTGACTGTCTGTCTCTATATCATATGTGTCACAACTGAGACGTTCGCAAACATCTGCAAACAAATTTTCATCACTAAACCAAACAAACCAAGAAGAATTAAATGTGAATCACGTAGAATAATCTGCTTAATTATTCGTGTCACAAACTATTTTTCTCACTATTATAAAAGAATAACAATTTAAATACGACGAGACTTTGCTTTGGTGTTCTATGGATAAAATAGTTAGTTCCATATTGTTTTCAAGGCGCCGCAGTCAACCCCAGTATTTTGTTGGCTGTGTGTTATTTCTTGATAAATTTACGTTCAGGAGTTTTCCATTGATTTCTGAACGACCGGCACTCATACCATTATATGAAAATTAGCGCAAGGCGGTCTGCCTTCAACTCTCTCGTAACTGTGTTTCAAAAGCGGTATGTATAATTCCGAACTGCTTTCGTAACTCCTTCGAACAGTGCTGTTCTGTTGATGCTTGCTGATGTAGTTCGGTGAAAACGCCCACGTCTCCGAACTAGAGACGTACTGCCCCACTACAATAAAATCAACATACAGCGCTATTAACCAAGAAGATGAACCCTATTAATGGTTATAAAACAAGGTTTAAAAGACACGTGGATCGACTTCGTTGCACCGTTTATCCCATATTGCTCGGTTGCTTTCCACGGGACGGTCTGCCGAAAGTGTCACACAAAGCATGAGCTCAATAGCTCCAGAGACGAACCCTGAGAGTCTCTGAGAAACTCGTGAACCAAATAACGAAGGCTGGAATCGAACCCACCACCTTCGAAGCGCGAGGCATGCGGAGTAACCAATTCGACACGAAGTCTGTCTTATTATTGATAGTTTAGTTTAGTCAATGGATCAACATCACGGCACACGGGTGCAACCCATAAGCGCTCCGTTCTCATCCTAACTCAAACCTGAGTCTGGAGAAACTCAGCTCAGTGCACGAACTCCGTAGCACCAGGCGAGGATCCTGAAATACATTGGGTAGATTTTTAACTCGAAATTTTGCCCGGGCAGCCCCGTTAGGCTACTCTATTTCTATTTCCAACTACCAAGGGATTTTTTACGTGCGCAACAATACACACCGGCTCCGTGGCCGAGGAGTTAGCAGCTTTCTCCGCTAACCCCGAATACACTCGTCACGTGACGCGACGAGAATTAGCAGTGGTTCGAATCGCAAAAGTGACTTATGAGAGTATGGAGCCGGTCGCTCAGAAAGTCGTGGCGTGCTGATGAGCGTAATCTAGCCTAGGAATCAACATACAGCTGAAAGATGCTGGTGTTGACCGCAATATCCTGAAAAAGGATGGAAACGCGGGGGAAAAAAAATACACACGGGCGTCCGATCTCACTACCCACAGACCAGGGGAAATTTATTACTAGAAGTCCACGAGAAAAAATCTCGGCATCACCGGGGCTTGAACCGGGGACCTCCAGCACTCGAGGCGGACACCATACCTCGAATTGATTTATACTGTTGGTTGTGATACAGATGATATTCCCATATTGTAAATTATCAGCATATTCATTCATTGTATTGCCGATCTTCTGTATTCAAGAAAACCAGCAGTTCCAATTCTGGCGTAATTCGAAATAATGCTTTTGAATAATCTAGGTAACCTACCTGTAATTTGCTGTTTGGTTCGCCAAGAATTCTAAAGGTGGCTTTCATAACTTGATGTACGAGTGGACGTGGTCTTTGGTAACTATGTATCTCAGCGATGGTGGATTTATTTAAGGCCATGACTTTGTGAAGGTACAGCTTCAATCGTCCAAGTTGCTGTCTTGTTTCTTCTGCTTCCTGGAGCGTGAAGTGGTAAATCGCATTGTTACATTTAATATTTATACTTAATAAGGTTTTAATAACATATTAGTTAATGTACTTAGTTACCACATCAGTGTTCCTTCTTTTTCTTCTTCTTTTTCTTCTTCTTCTTCTTCTTCTTCTTCTTCTTCTTCTTCTTCTTCTTCTTCTTCTTCTTCTTCTTCTTCTTCTTCTTGTTTTATTATTATTATTATTATTATTATTATTATTATTATTATTATTATTATTATTCAGCCGTCCACGTTTATAATGTTTCATGGTTCATGAACAAAACGATGAGCTAGAGGTCTTCTAGCATTGTGTCCTGCAGATTTGCTGCTGTCGACCGGATTTCCCGTCTCTCACAAATTCTGGATAGTCTTGTAGGAAGTGCTCTGTTGATTGATTTCCTGCTCGGCAACTGCAAGTGGCAGTCTCTGAGCCCCATTTGGTGAAGGCATGCACTCTATCAACAATATTATTTTCTGAATCTGAAGAACCCAGTCTTCTGATGTTTGCATAGCGTTTTGATAAATTCGTGCTCTGAACTTTAATCTCATTTTTTTTCTGTCAGTTTATTTTCATTGATTGTTTACTCAGTTGTCCAAACTTATCAAAATTTAGATATACTTTTTAACCCGATCAGTGCTACTTCTTCTTCTTCTTCTTTCGTTCGCTTGAAATATGTCTATAACTGCAATCTTGTCTCTTGTATGAATTTAACTGTCTTTTTCAGTCCACTCAGCGGTCCATACAGTTTATTTTCTACTGTCGTCTCTCTAGGCCAGAAGGTTTGCCTAGATATGTTGTATTTTGGGCAGTCTTGGAGTATGTGCTCTGCTGTCTGCGACGCCAATCCACATGTGCACATGGCTAATTCACCAATCTTGAATTTTGTATACATGTGGTTGCGTAATCTATTGTGTCCTGTTCTGAGCCGCAGTATAATGTCTTGTTCTGGTCTGTCCATAACGTGGTAGTCGTCTTGAGCAGGTTTTGGTGGCTTTCTGGCTGATTTGACATTCTTTTCTTTTGGTGGTATGTAACGGGCACATCAGGCTGTTCTTCTTTTGTTCCTTTCTTAGCCAATCGATCAGCTCTGTCGTTTCCGGGTACTCCACAGTGGGATGGTATCCACTGTATCGAGACCTTATGCTGACTGCTAAGTTCAGAAAGTAGTTAGTACTGGCAATTTCCCAGACAGGAGCGCCTCGTGTACTGATTTTGCATGTGTCAATAGCACCACAGATTGTGTATCATGCCTGGTATTTAGTAATTTCTCTGTTGCTATCTTCATTGCCTCAATTTCAGCATCATAATTATGGCAGTACTTTCCTATTGGTACTCTGGTCGTGTCCCTAGTATTATTTGTGTATTCTCCTCCAATTCGAACAGTATTTTGTGCTGACCCAATTGTGTAGACTCGAATCCAGAGTTTCTGTGGGTGTTCTTCATCAAGGAAGCTGAGAGTGGCTGTTCTGAGCTGTACACTGTTCTGTTCTTCCTTGTCAAATATTCCTCTCACTTTTGTTTGGATTTATAGTGATAGTCTATGTTCATCTTTCCATGGAGTTCACTCTGGAATAGTTGTCAGGGGGATACCAATTGTTGGCAGATCGGTGGTTTCTCTGCAGATTCATTTGGCCTGGTGGATAAAAGTGCTTCTTTTCAACCGCGCTATAGCTAAGTTTTCAAATCTGTTCTTCATAGGGTGGCCTGACAAGCTGAGGAACTTTTCTGCTTGTATTAGCATTTTCGTATCTCTGCGCTCTCTCAGTGCTTGTGTCCTCCCCATCTTCTCCATCTCCACTATAGGGGTTGATCTCAAAGCTCCTGTGGTGACTCTAAACGCCTGATTTTGCACCTTGTCTAGCTCTTGTAGTGTGGTTTTTTATGCTGAACACCACGCAGTTGACCTTTATTACAAGTGTGGTCGCATGCTCTGTTGATAAACTTTGCTAAGTATTTTCCCACTGGCTCCCCATGTGGTTCCACTTAGTTTTCTCAGGATAGCTATTTTCCTTCTGGCTTTTGCTACTGCGTTGTTGATGTGCTTTCGCCATGTCAGCCTGCCAACAAATGTTAATCCAAGGTATGTTGATTCTTTATCTTCTGTAAGGGGTATTCCTTTTGTCTGGATGATCCCTGCCTTTTGTTTTGGAGAGAGGGTAAATAGAGTTGTGCTGCACTTGTCAGTGTTTACGCTGACACACCATCTATTTGCCCATGCAACAAATGTATCTACAGCTCTTTGTAGCAATCTGGAGGCCACTGGTGCATGTTCATTTGTGCTCAGTAGAACCAGGTCGTCAGCGTACATTGCCGCTTTAATTCCAGGCGGTAGATTAGCAACAAGATCATTGATGAAGATTAGAAAAAGTGTGGGGGACAAGAACACCGTGGCGCAGTAGTATTTTTTTCTCTTGAGTCCGTTTATCTGTACTCGGGCTCTTCTGTTGTGCAAGTATGCATTCACCCATTTGTAAATTTTTCCATTGACTTTACAGTTTCTCAGTTTCTACACACTTCCACATCATTATGCAACTGTTCCAGTTCACTGTCAAGTAGGATTTATAATGTTTACGGGCTCCTCTTGGTACTGTTTCTAGTTCTGCCTGTTGTATGCATTTCGTCAACTACTTAATTTGTGTCTTTCTCAGGGTTCAGATTTCTGACCAGTGTGCCTGTTCGATGCTAGTGCATTGCCTAGTCTGCCTGCTTTCTTGTAGTTCCACCTCGAGAGGGTGCTTCTTTCACTTACAAGCTCATTTTCTACAGTTAGAAAGACTGGCCAATGGTCACTGATACCAAGTTGTTTCCCAACTATTCCAGCTGCTGTGATTGAAGATCCCGTATATCCATTTATCCTCGGATGTAAACATGTATATTTAGGGGAACCCTCATCACCTATAATAATGGCAATGCAGACCCATAAGGGAACCGTTTTGAGTGACCCTGACTTATCTATCAACCCACTATCGGGGGAAATTAGGGCTGCCCAAGCAGCATGTCCAACCTTACAATCTTGCTTTGGCAACCTGCCAAAATCTAGGAATCCACTCAGAGTTGGTGATTTCTATATACAAGACGAGTTGCTATTCCATAGGGCAAGAACTATGGGGAACTTCCATGAACAGCTGGTCATACCCAAAGAGTATCGTGCACCTATATTAGAAATGGGACATTCACTCTCGGACAGTGGGCATATGGGGATAAAAGCTACAATCCGAAGGCTTGCTTTCTCCTATTTCTGGCCGGGGATGACCAGGGATATTAAACAATATGTCAGGTCATGTAAGGAGTGTCACCAATTCCCACCCAAACATAGGGAAACTCAACTTACTTTAAGAGACAGAGTATTTGTATTATTACCCAAGAGGGATAATAGATTAGAACTTGGTTGGTCGGGTCCTTTTCCTATACTAGAGAAGGTGTCCCAGACTAAGTATAAAATTTATTTTAGGGGTAAACCCACAGTTTTTCATATCCACTTGCTAAAGAAGCAGGTTGGAGTAGAAGAGTCACCGGTGCATCTGATGGCATTCTCGGTGGTAACTGAGGTCAAAGGTGGAGATGACTCGTTAGTGGAGTATCCCCTAAAACCTCAGGAGACCAGGAATGATGTCTTCCTCAACCCTGACGCGGAGACGTCTGAGTCAGAGAAGAGTAGACGAATTCCAGTGTCTCATGCACCAATGCGTACAGATAAGCCTGGTAAGACTAATATGGTCCAGGTCGATATGAATGTTAACACTAAGGACTCAGCTCCACAAAAGCATTATCCTGTTCGTACGCGAACCGAGAACCCGTATACTTCTAGAATAGATTATATTCCTAGAAAGAATAATTTAGGGGCGGATGGCGTTAGAAGACAGCATCCACAGTGTAGATCTCTCTGGAACCAACACCAGGGGAGAAGGGCTCTTAGAAGAAGTCTTAAGAATGAAGAAACATGGTTGAGTAGACAGGGTTCTACTTAAGAGGGTGAGACTAGTCCAGATGACCCATAAATGTTAGAGTGAGTGCTAACAAAACTAAAGGGGAATCCTGCTGGGAGAAAAGTTTGTTTTCTCAAACTTTTCTTTCAACGGGGAGCATCTGTGACGTAATAGACAGTCTCCCCCTTTATTTTTGCTTAAATTACAGTGCAGATCATATTTTTCATTATAAATATATCTAGGAAAACGATCTTTTCCCTATTTTCCTATGTTTGTAGATATCTATAAATATGCCTGTAGTATTGGCGAGAATTTAATATATTTAATCTCCTGTAAACCTAGTGAATATTCTAGTGTTTTTAAAATATATATTATACAGTATATTATAGAACTATTAGTTATGCATGCCTTCTGCCCCAGCGCAAGTTTGGCTGAATAACATATTCAGTTTTAGCCTGCGACCCGGGTGGCAACACGAGAATCTGCCTGGCCAGTTGTCGTCAGCCGGCAGATCGTCCATTTGATCGACTAACTCGAAGCGGTAGGACACAGGCGCCGATACTAGCTGTAAAAAGACATTGCAACAAAATAATCCAGGCTCTAGTTAGCCGATATTTGGGAATAGCAAATTGCTAGCCAAATTGATACCAAAAAGTAATATTTACACTGCTAGTGGCACTGTTCCCCCGTGGAGAGGTTTAATCACCACATTTTGGAAGGTACGTTGATTTAATTAATTAGTACGAATTTACATGTATATATTTACCGGCATTTGTAGTGTAGATTCAGGGGGAACTACGCGATAACTAATGTTAGAGAACAGGGATCGTAAACTACAGCCAGAATAAATATATAATTAATGGAGACGCTGATTATACTAAGACCAAAATAGAGGAATGAAGAATGAAGAGAACGGCGACACAAAATGGCGAAATCTAACAGGCGGGAACTGGACTATCGAAGAATGGTCAGACAATGAAGCTTGATGTTTAACTAGGCATTAATATAATATATACTAGAATAATATATCGCCAGTGAAGAATATAATTATAGAATGAGAGGGGTAATTCGGATGAATAAACGGTGACAGGAAATACTACTGATAGTTAATTGTGAAATAATAATTCTTTCACATAGTCTACTGGAGACCACGCTTGTCAGAGGTCATCTCATGACAGCGTGGGACAGGCCTTTCATTCACATCAGTATCCTTGCTTCAACGCAGTCCTTCACTGCCTACCCTCTACACCTATGTTAATACTTCAACCCCCTGTAGAATTTAATTTGTGTTTCGGGAGTGAATCAGAATTATAATTTACAATACTGCTTCATGTGCTGAGATAGAATCTGAGTGATTCATAATATATGTTCGTAATTCGTCAAGTGAATGTAATTTGTGTGCTTCATAATCTATGGTGTTCCTTCGTCGATTGAATGTACTCTGTATGATTCATAATCTGTGGTGTACTTCGAATGAAGGGAATCTGTCATTCATAATCTATGTTCATACCTCGTCATGTGAATGTAATATGTGATTCATAATCTATGGTGATACATTGTCGAGTAAATATAATCTGTGTGATTTATAATCAATGTTCATGCTTCATAGTTAAATGTAATCTGTGGGATTCATACTCATTGTGTACACTTCATTGTGTTAAATGTAATGGGTGTGATTTGTAATATATGTGAATGCATCATAGTAAGAATGTTGTAGAGTATGATCAGACTCAGAAATATACATTGATGTGTCCGTGTCTGTAGACTGGAATACATGGGCATCTGAGTCTGATGAGATTGATAATATGTGGCTAAGGAAATTAGTATTTGTCCACGTTAGCCATTTGTCATTGTGTTGTCATAGTGATATGTCTGTGACAGAGGTGATAGTCTTGTGATGCTAGTCGTGTCTGAATATGAGACTGAGAGCGAGGTGTGCAATGAGAGTATCTTGGACGTAGGACAAGCATTCACCGGTTCTGTTTTTCTGATTAACTTCCAGCAGTTCTGCACCTTCTTTGGTGGTACCATGAGCCAGCAACTTGCAGCAACGCATACTTACCAGTCGTGAGCACCATGTCTATTGCCGGAGAGTGAATCCGCAACCTGAACTGGAACATCACCTGAGTTGACAAGCCGGACCCAAATCTTGAGCTGAGTGGCCAACCTCCTCGGCTGACACCTTTAGCCTGCCAACTTAGTCTAGGATTTGATTGCCTACACACTAGGGCAACAGACTTTTACATGCCACAGTATTTCATTAAATTAATAGTTATATGTGATACCAGAAACATACTTAGTCTGTTGCTGTTATACTCTAATTTAATATTAGGATACTGAGAGAGAGAAGGAATGCAAGTTGTAACTTTATATTTGTACTCTTCCTCCATGTTGTGAGAATGGATCAGTTAAAGGGGGCTCTTTAATTTTTGCAGGCATTCGTCGCCAGATTCATTAAGCCTACTGTCTAGAATTATTCCTAGTACGGTTGTTCGCTTTACCTATCTGTGCCTGAACACTGTCTGAAGACCTGGTCATTCCTGGGACAGTTCCGAATCATACTTCCTAGTTCGAGCCATTTCGGCCTCTTCTTCGACAGTGATTAGTCTTTCGGAATCCTGAAAGTCTATTGGTTGCTATTTCTGATCCTTGTCTGTCAAAATAGTCAACATTACGCGACAATTGGTGGCCGCGTCCGGTCTAGAATTATCATTTATTACTGATTCCAGCCGAGTATCCAACCTCGTATTACAAGTTCAACTTTTAGTTTCTTCTCACTAGAGTATCCTGTTAGGAAAAGTGTGGCCTTACAATAGACTAGTATAGTAATAAATTATAATCAGTATATTAACCACTTATACAAGCACAGTAACATTGGTACCTATAAGTTAGGACTAACAGTTAAGATAAACCAGGTGTCAGACGGGTGAGTTTTGTGTTGTATCGTTGCATTGCGTTAACTTACATAAGTTCTGTAATATATTGATTACAAATTTTCAGGACAAATATCTTGTTGGTAAGTAAGTACACTTCAGGTACTTCAACTAAGATCTATCAAGCGCTTACACATCATGTCTGTTGAAAATCAACCCACAACTCAAGAGCTTAAAGAGAAAGGGGCCTTGTTAGGATATGAAGGTGCAGAATTGAGGAAATATATTAGAGAGGCGGAAAAAGAATGGAGGCAAGAACAAAGGGAAGAAAGAATCCGGATGGCGGAAATAGAATCCGAGAAACAGATTAAACAGGCAGAACTGGAGAAGGACAAGGAATTGAAACTAGCAGAACAGGCGAGACAGCATGAGATAGAATTAAGAAGACTGGAATTGCAACACCCGGATGCTTCAAGATTCAGTAGTGCTAGTTCTCCAACCCACACTAGTGACATTTCTGCCGGACCACACATCTCCAATGGATCAATGAGTTTTCCACTGCTCCCCTTCGACCCAAAAGAAGATCAGATGGATAATTATCTTGACAAATTTGTTTTAATGTGTGAAGCCTACAATCTTCCCAGCGAAAAATACAATCTTAAGCTCTCCCAAGGGTTAAGAGGCGCAGCTTTTGACGTGTTTGCTAAACTTCCTCCAGGTCTCGAGAGGGATTTTCTTACTCTAAAATCCGCTTTGCTTAAAAGATTTGAATTGACATCAGGGGCTTACAGACTGAAGTTCCGTTCGGCCAAGCGATCACAGGGAGAATCGTTCGCTCAGTTTGCCTCACGATTACACACTTATTTTTCTAAGTGGGTCGAACTGAGCGATTTCGATGCTACTTATGATGGGCTTGAGGAAATGGTTCTTACAGAACAGTTTAAAGAGACACTCCAAAAACCACTTCAAACTTTTATTGCTGAAAATGGTGGGAATAGGTTTCAGGAAATTATCTCTTTAGCTGAAAGGTACTTAACTGCCCATGGTGAAGGGGGTACCACTAAAACCACTCATACTAATGCTCAACAGAATCTTCCAGTACAAAATCAGAGTTATCAACAAAATAACTCCTTAGGTAATGACACTAGGGGGCACCCTGGCGGTCAACGCCAAAACCCGGGATTTCAGAAACCTATAGCTCAAAACACACCAGCACAGAATAGTGGATGGGGAAAGCCTTATTGTAAAAACTGTAAAACTAATGATCACCACACTAGTTCTTGCAGGAATAAACCCCCTACCCAGTATGTTGCGTGTATGACGACGGGGGGGAAGTACCCGACAGAACTTAGATTCTGGAACTAACGGTAAACCACCCACAGTCGAGACTATTCTGGTAAATGGTAGCCCAGTGCAATGTCTCTATGACACGGGATTGACCTGTGAGGCAATCATAAGTAGACACTTAGTGAAACCATCCCAGTTGACTAAGCAAAGAGTTGCAGTAAAGGGTGCTACTAGGGGCTCCCAAACCATTTATGCTCAGATAGCTAAGGTGCATGTGACATCTAAGTATGTCACTGGAACTATTCCAGCTGCTGTGATTGAAGATCCCGTATATCCATTTATCCTCGGATGTAAACATGTATATTTAGGGGAACCCTCATCACCTATAATAATGGCAATGCAGACCCATAAGGGAACCGTTTTGAGTGACCCTGACTTATCTATCAACCCACTATCGGGGGAAATTAGGGCTGCCCAAGCAGCATGTCCAACCTTACAATCTTGCTTTGGCAACCTGCCAAAATCTAGGAATCCACTCAGAGTTGGTGATTTCTATATACAAGACGAGTTGCTATTCCATAGGGCAAGAACTATGGGGAACTTCCATGAACAGCTGGTCATACCCAAAGAGTATCGTGCACCTATATTAGAAATGGGACATTCACTCTCGGACAGTGGGCATATGGGGATAAAAGCTACAATCCGAAGGCTTGCTTTCTCCTATTTCTGGCCGGGGATGACCAGGGATATTAAACAATATGTCAGGTCATGTAAGGAGTGTCACCAATTCCCACCCAAACATAGGGAAACTCAACTTACTTTAAGAGACAGAGTATTTGTATTATTACCCAAGAGGGATAATAGATTAGAACTTGGTTGGTCGGGTCCTTTTCCTATACTAGAGAAGGTGTCCCAGACTAAGTATAAAATTTATTTTAGGGGTAAACCCACAGTTTTTCATATCCACTTGCTAAAGAAGCAGGTTGGAGTAGAAGAGTCACCGGTGCATCTGATGGCATTCTCGGTGGTAACTGAGGTCAAATGTGGAGATGACTCGTTAGTGGAGTATCCCCTAAAACCTCAGGAGACCAGGAATGATGTCTTCCTCAACCCTGACGCGGAGACGTCTGAGTCAGAGAAGAGTAGACGAATTCCAGTGTCTCATGCACCAATGCGTACAGATAAGCCTGGTAAGACTAATATGGTCCAGGTCGATATGAATGTTAACACTAAGGACTCAGCTCCACAAAAGCATTATCCTGTTCGTACGCGAACCGAGAACCCGTATACTTCTAGAATAGATTATATTCCTAGAAAGAATAATTTAGGGGCGGATGGCGTTAGAAGACAGCATCCACAGTGTAGATCTCTCTGGAACCAACACCAGGGGAGAAGGGCTCTTAGAAGAAGTCTTAAGAATGAAGAAACATGGTTGAGTAGACAGGGTTCTACTTAAGAGGGTGAGACTAGTCCAGATGACCCATAAATGTTAGAGTGAGTGCTAACAAAACTAAAGGGGAATCCTGCTGGGAGAAAAGTTTGTTTTCTCAAACTTTTCTTTCAACGGGGAGCATCTGTGACGTAATAGACAGTCTCCCCCTTTATTTTTGCTTAAATTACAGTGCAGATCATATTTTTCATTATAAATATATCTAGGAAAACGATCTTTTCCCTATTTTCCTATGTTTGTAGATATCTATAAATATGCCTGTAGTATTGGCGAGAATTTAATATATTTAATCTCCTGTAAACCTAGTGAATATTCTAGTGTTTTTAAAATATATATTATACAGTATATTATAGAACTATTAGTTATGCATGCCTTCTGCCCCAGCGCAAGTTTGGCTGAATAACATATTCAGTTTTAGCCTGCGACCCGGGTGGCAACACGAGAATCTGCCTGGCCAGTTGTCGTCAGCCGGCAGATCGTCCATTTGATCGACTAACTCGAAGCGGTAGGACACAGGCGCCGATACTAGCTGTAAAAAGACATTGCAACAAAATAATCCAGGCTCTAGTTAGCCGATATTTGGGAATAGCAAATTGCTAGCCAAATTGATACCAAAAAGTAATATTTACACTGCTAGTGGCACTGTTCCCCCGTGGAGAGGTTTAATCACCACATTTTGGAAGGTACGTTGATTTAATTAATTAGTACGAATTTACATGTATATATTTACCGGCATTTGTAGTGTAGATTCAGGGGGAACTACGCGATAACTAATGTTAGAGAACAGGGATCGTAAACTACAGCCAGAATAAATATATAATTAATGGAGACGCTGATTATACTAAGACCAAAATAGAGGAATGAAGAATGAAGAGAACGGCGACACAAAATGGCGAAATCTAACAGGCGGGAACTGGACTATCGAAGAATGGTCAGACAATGAAGCTTGATGTTTAACTAGGCATTAATATAATATATACTAGAATAATATATCGCCAGTGAAGAATATAATTATAGAATGAGAGGGGTAATTCGGATGAATAAACGGTGACAGGAAATACTACTGATAGTTAATTGTGAAATAATAATTCTTTCACATAGTCTACTGGAGACCACGCTTGTCAGAGGTCATCTCATGACAGCGTGGGACAGGCCTTTCATTCACATCAGTATCCTTGCTTCAACGCAGTCCTTCACTGCCTACCCTCTACACCTATGTTAATACTTCAACCCCCTGTAGAATTTAATTTGTGTTTCGGGAGTGAATCAGAATTATAATTTACAATACTGCTTCATGTGCTGAGATAGAATCTGAGTGATTCATAATATATGTTCGTAATTCGTCAAGTGAATGTAATTTGTGTGCTTCATAATCTATGGTGTTCCTTCGTCGATTGAATGTACTCTGTATGATTCATAATCTGTGGTGTACTTCGAATGAAGGGAATCTGTCATTCATAATCTATGTTCATACCTCGTCATGTGAATGTAATATGTGATTCATAATCTATGGTGATACATTGTCGAGTAAATATAATCTGTGTGATTTATAATCAATGTTCATGCTTCATAGTTAAATGTAATCTGTGGGATTCATACTCATTGTGTACACTTCATTGTGTTAAATGTAATGGGTGTGATTTGTAATATATGTGAATGCATCATAGTAAGAATGTTGTAGAGTATGATCAGACTCAGAAATATACATTGATGTGTCCGTGTCTGTAGACTGGAATACATGGGCATCTGAGTCTGATGAGATTGATAATATGTGGCTAAGGAAATTAGTATTTGTCCACGTTAGCCATTTGTCATTGTGTTGTCATAGTGATATGTCTGTGACAGAGGTGATAGTCTTGTGATGCTAGTCGTGTCTGAATATGAGACTGAGAGCGAGGTGTGCAATGAGAGTATCTTGGACGTAGGACAAGCATTCACCGGTTCTGTTTTTCTGATTAACTTCCAGCAGTTCTGCACCTTCTTTGGTGGTACCATGAGCCAGCAACTTGCAGCAACGCATACTTACCAGTCGTGAGCACCATGTCTATTGCCGGAGAGTGAATCCGCAACCTGAACTGGAACATCACCTGAGTTGACAAGCCGGACCCAAATCTTGAGCTGAGTGGCCAACCTCCTCGGCTGACACCTTTAGCCTGCCAACTTAGTCTAGGATTTGATTGCCTACACACTAGGGCAACAGACTTTTACATGCCACAGTATTTCATTAAATTAATAGTTATATGTGATACCAGAAACATACTTAGTCTGTTGCTGTTATACTCTAATTTAATATTAGGATACTGAGAGAGAGAAGGAATGCAAGTTGTAACTTTATATTTGTACTCTTCCTCCATGTTGTGAGAATGGATCAGTTAAAGGGGGCTCTTTAATTTTTGCAGGCATTCGTCGCCAGATTCATTAAGCCTACTGTCTAGAATTATTCCTAGTACGGTTGTTCGCTTTACCTATCTGTGCCTGAACACTGTCTGAAGACCTGGTCATTCCTGGGACAGTTCCGAATCATACTTCCTAGTTCGAGCCATTTCGGCCTCTTCTTCGACAGTGATTAGTCTTTCGGAATCCTGAAAGTCTATTGGTTGCTATTTCTGATCCTTGTCTGTCAAAATAGTCAACATTACGCGACATCTTGTAAATGAAAATCCAGGTCAGGTGTAGTTGTAATGTGCCATGATCTCAAGTAGAAGGTATGTGGGTCTGACGGCTTGTTAATCAAGTTGAATCTATTCTCATCCTGCCAGTCTTCCAGTCTCTCTCCTCTCTGGTCCATGTGAGCATAGCCCCAGCTCTGCGAGTGGCTGTTGAAGTCGCCACACTCAATCATTTTTTGTTCATTTAATGGTATTGTGTCCAGTGCCTGTGAGCGGTCACTTGGACAGTAGTAATTGATTAGATGAAGGTCTGTATTGCCTGTCTTAAGTTTAAGAGTCTGATACTCAGCCCCTTCCATGTAAACTTCAATTTGGGAAGCAGTGATGCTATTTTTTTTTTTTAAGGGTCAGTATTTCTCCTTGTCCTTTCGGTCAGATCGGTAACACTGGTAGCCTGTGATTTTGAAGGTTATATTTTCGTTGAGGTGAGTTTCTTGCAAGCAACCTACGCTTACTTTTTATTGGTCCAAGATGTTTTCTATTTCTATTTTTTTCCTGGCTCCCTCAGCATTTCAGTGCATTATTTTTAGTCTTTGTTTGGTATTGCCTGACACTCTATTCTCATGTCCCCTGGATGCAGCCTGCCTGGGGGTCCAAAACAAGGTGACCGCCATAACATGTAGCAGTAGTCGACATATTTCATGGCGTGAATGCGTGGCATCCTGATATCTGTGGTGTGCATCCTGGCTGATTGCCTCCGTCTTCAGCACCTTTCCTTTGCTAGAGCAGACTGTAGTCTTACTCGAGTTTAGGTGTGTAGGCACGCACACACAAGTCTGCGCATGCATGTACGTGCATACACATCTAGAGCGTTCTGGCTATTTCTTGGCGCCAGTGACTCGCCGCCGCCCCTTCTCCTGTTAGGTAAAACAGTTCCGCCATGAGAAGGCCAGGAGTTGGACTTTTGCTGCAGAGTTGATTAATGAACGAGCCATTGGGGTATTTATGCAAAGTGGGGCGCTCACCCCATCCCCGCCCCTGGCTACATAACGGCAACATTTTGAACAATCAGTGCTATTTTGTTATCAACATTGTATGCCTCGTAAAATCGTTATCAGGTATATTCATGGAAAGAATCTGCTATGGGGAAGGCAACAACTGATTACTGCATTTCATAAAATTTTGACCTATGTTTGTGTGAAGATATATCTATTCACATGGTTTCTGTTTGAAATTGATTCGCCATGATATAATATAAGGCACTCAAGTTATGTGTCTTCTCGTGTCAGTTGTTTTTTTGTTGTTTTTTTTCGTGCGGCGAAAGTGTAACATTTCTGAACTGTGTGAATTTCTCACAGATAATCTGCTCATCAACCTGTTCTCGGAAATATAATGTGTTACTTTACCCTAACGAGCACATCCACGGGTTTATAGCCTCAGCTCTCAGTCAGGTCTTAGTCAGATATGACTGAGCTACCGTATAACAGTAGACGGTACTACCTGGTTTCTGTTAGCGCCGAACGTTGGGCGGCGCTTACCAAACCCGACACCCCACATTGTGCCAACGGCTTCGGGCGGAAGAGCGCAATTGGGAGGGTACAAGCCTTACCCTGGTGCGAGGAAATGCAAGCTAAAGACAAAATTGTCATGGCAGGGCAGACCAGGCCCTAAGCCTTGGTTGGCGACTGGTCTAGGATCGAAACTCCGACAGGCGGACAGTTAGAGCATTGCTTTGCTGATCCGGCAGCTTCTGCAGCTTGTCTTGTTCCAGATGTAGGAGTGTTACCTTTCCTCTGGAGTGAACTAGGCAGGCCGAGAGAGGGATCATGCTGCATGGGCAACACATGATCTCTATATTTTAGCCCAGGCTTTGTGCTATGGAGAGGCAATAACTACATCCCTGGTCTTAACTGGTCTCGGAATCAAAGCGAGAGGTAACTGTTACGGGTTATAAGTCCTTGTCAGTTGGCGTAGACATGGGGCGCCACGCGTTGCCTCTGACGGTGGGAGACACCTATAGGTGTCACTGATCAGCTACCGCCCGCCTCAAGCTGGGCAGCCCCCAGCCAATTGGGTGCTGATCCGCCACAGCCTGCCTGCTTCAATGGGTGCTTGGGGCTAGGACAAAATCTGAATCGCAGGCTGTAAAACCAATGCACCAGGTACAAACAAAAATAAAAATAGAAACCTCAAGCTACGGCTTGCAACCTGGAACGTGAGAACCATGTGTCCAGGATTTTCCACTGACTTGACCAATATTGACGATGTGAGAAAAACGGCTGTGATTGATGCCGAACTCAATCGTCTTAACATTGATATTGCTGGCCTGCAGGAGACTCGCCTCGCTGAGGAAGGGTCACTCAGGGAAAACAACTACACCTTTTTCTGGAAGGGTAGAGGGCAGGCAGAAAAAAGGCAACACGGTGTGGGCTTTGCAGTGAAGAATTCGCTACTGGGAATGATTGAAATTCCATCAGGAGGAAATGAAAGACTATTGTCCCTGCGCTTGGCAACCTCTTGTGGGTTTGCCACCATTATTACTGCATATGCACCGACACTCACTTCCTCTGATGATGTGAAAGATACGTTCTATGAGGAGTTAGACTCCGTGATCAAGGCAGTTCCAAAATCTGACTACATTTATATGCTCGGTGATTTCAATGCTCGTGTGGGCAAGGACTCGAGTTCATGGCCAGTGTGCCTTGGAAAATACAACATCAGTCGCATGAATGAAAATGGGCAAAGGCTGCTGGAGCATTGCACCAGTAATGACCTATGTATTACAAACTCTTTTTTTAAAACAAAAGAGTTGCATAAGGTCACATGGAAACATCCAAGATCCGGCCATTGGCACCAGCTGGACTTCATCATCACACGGAGACAACATCTGAACCATATATCATTGACTCGTAGTTACCACAGTGCTGACTGTGATACGGATCATTCTTTGGTTGTTGCAAGGGTTAGACTGAGACCAAAGAGAATCTACACAGCTAAACACAAATCTAGCCCCAGGATTAATATTATTAACACTCATGATCCTGAAAAGTGCTTTCAGTTTCAACAGCAACTTGAAGATGCTTTCACTGGTATACCAGAAAATTGTACAGTAAATGAAAAGTGGGGTCAAATTAAGGAAACTCTTTATAAAACTGCCGTAGGGGTTTACGGCACTGTGGATCATAAGAGGCAGGACTGGTTTGCGGCCAACAGCGAGACTCTGCAGCCCTTGATTGATAAGAAGAAGAAAGCTCTCTTAAGAAACAAGGAAAGACCAACGCGTAACACTCTGAGTGAGCTAAGGCAAGCTAGGAAGGATGTGCAAAAGGCTGCCAGGCAGTGTGCAAATGATTATTGGATCAAGTTATGTGAGTCCATTCAAATCGCAAGTGATAAGGGAGACATAAGAAGCATGAATGAAGGAATAAAGAAAGCCTGTGGTCCAGTGATCAAAAGAAGTGCACCATTGAAAACCTTGACTGGAGAAATCATCACTGACAAGAAACGGCAGATGGACAGATGGGTAGAGCACTATTTGGAGCTTTACTCAAGTGAGACCAAACTAGCGGATGATGCCCTCAACGCCATAGAGGCTCTACCAACTCTTGACCACCTGGACACACTTCCCACCATAACAGAAGTTAAGTGTGCTATAAATGAACTTGCATCTTGCAAGGCTCCAGGTAAGGATGGGATTCCAATAGAGGTTATCAGGAGTGGGCAAGACACACTCACTATACAGATCCACCAGCTAATAGAGCTATGCTGGCGTGAAGGACAAGTCCCACCGGATTTCAAAGATTCAAGCATCATAACACTGTACAAGAACAAGGGCGATCGGAGCGACTGCAACAACTATAGAGGTATCTCACTTCTGTGTATTGTTGGAAAAGTATTTGCCAGAATTGTTCTGCGCAGACTTCAAGTCCTAGGAGATCAAGTCTACCCCGAATCACAGTGTGGCTTTCGACAGAACCGATCTACCACTGATATGATATTCTCATTGCGACAAATGCAAGAAAAATGCCGGGAACAGAATCAACCACTGTTTATTGCCTTCATCGACCTCACAAAGGCATTTGATTTGGTCAGTCGTGAGGGTCTGTTCAAGGCACTAAAGAAGATTGGCTGCCCACCAACTCTTCTGTCCATTGTGGAATCGTTCCACACAGGCATGAAGGGTATAATCAAGTTTGATGGTGCAACTTCTGAAGAATTTGAAATCAAGAGTGGAGTTAAGCAAGGTTGTGTACTAGCTCCCACCCTCTTTGGAATATACTTTTCACTTCTACTGAAATATGCATTTCGTGATCAGGATGGTGGTATATACATTCACTCACGCTCAGATGGCGGCCTCTACAATGCTCAGAGATTGAAGGCTAAGACCAAAATTAGGAGGGTACTGATCAGAGAGTTGCTTTTTGCAGATGATGCTGCAGTTACGACCCACTCTGAGGAAGAATTGCAATGTCTACTATCTGCATTCTCCAATGCTTGTTCTGAATTTGGTTTAACAATTAGCAAAAAGAAGACACAGATTATGTCACAAGGTGCACATGGGGTACCATCAATCTTTATTGACGACGCCGAACTAGAGATAGTAGACCATTTTACATATCTAGGATCAGTGGTAAATAGCAAATTATCCCTAGATCAGGAAATCAACATCCGGATTGGTAAGGCAGCAACAACAATGAACAGGTTCAGAAAAAGAGTCTGGGAGAACAGGAAGCTTACTGCCAAAACAAAAGTCCTTGTCTATCAAGCCTGTGTCCTTAGTACTCTTCTCTATGGCAGTGAAACCTGGACAACTTACTCACACCAAGAGAACAATTTAAACAGCTTTCATATGCGGTGTCTGCGAAGAATTCTTGGTATTAAGTGGCAAGACAAAATCACAAATACTGAAGTATTGGAAAGATCAGGTTGTGTGACAGTTTATTCCATGCTCAGTCTTCGTAGACTTAGATGGATAGGACATCTTAGGAGGATGGATGATGGTAGAATACCAAAGGATATCTTTTTTGGTGAATTACAGATGGGTAAGAGATCTCAGGGTCGGCCTCTACTACGATACAAAGATGTGTGTAAGCGGGACATGATTGATACAGGCATTGATAATGCACATTGGGAGCAAGTCGCCGCTGAACGTGTTGCATGGAGGGAAAATATCAGAAATGGAATAAAGTCAAAGGAGAAAATTATTGCAGAAAAGTCACACACCAAGCGTTTGAGACGTAAGATGGTGCATGATGGTGGAAATGACCACGTGTTCAGATGCACCCACTGTGAACGGACATTTACAGCGCAAATTGGCCTTATCAGTCACACTCGCTACCGCCATAGTTAAAAGTTATTATGCCTTTTTAAAGCATAAACTATCGTCTGTCAAGACGGCAAGGTGCCAATGTGTGTGTGTAATGTGTATTGGCAGCAGTATCAGACTTGCAGAATAAGTGTGTCCTGCTCTGCTTGGTTTCAGAATGGTACACTGACTCCTGCGTATATTCGATCGATGCGGTAATCTTACTTGTGTCCGTTACTCTACATCTACCATTAGGGAATACAGCGGCAAACGTATAGGTAGTCCCAAAGTAGATACTTTCTTTGCTGTGTGCAGTGTTTGACCTTGGGATATTCTGGCCACAAAACATAAGGTAGGCATAAGATAAAGGGATACACAAAAGGAATTCTAGAGTGAAAACAAGAATCAACCCACAAGTGCTTTGGACAACCACATGTGCATGTTTTCTTAAAGACTATCTTACAACTGATCTATAATCAGGACTTTGTTAGATATCACTGAGCTACCATATGACTATAGGCGGTACTATTGCTTTCTGTTAGAACCGAATGTTGGGCAGCGCTCACCAAACCCGACAATCTACATTGTGCCAACAGCTTCGGGTGGAGGAGAGCAATTGGGAATGTACAAGCCTTCTCCCGGCGCGAGGAAATGCAATCTAACGATTTAATGTCATGGCAGCACAGACCAGATTCTAACCCTTGGTTAGCAACTGGTCTTGAGTCAAAGCTCTGACAGGCGGACAGTTAGAGCATTGCTTTCCTGATCCAGTAGCGTCTACATATTGTCTTGTTCTAGCTGTATTTGTGTTACCTTTTCTCTGGAGTAAACAAGAGAGGGCTCCTACTGAAGGACACAGTGTCTCTACATTTCAGCCCAGGTTTTGTGCTATAGAGTGGTTATTATGCCTTTTTTAAAAGTATCTTATATCTCAAGGTTTGAAATAATTCAGAAAGTTGTTGTTCAACCCATTATTAATCAAATAAACAGACACGGCTGAGTATCGTTTTTAAATTATTTAAGAAACTCACGGCCATTTCGTCAGAATCCCTTAAAACCGGAGCAACGTGTGACGCGTTGGCAGAGTCTATAGCTTTCTCAAGCTCTGGAAGTTGTCTTTCTAAAGTTGCTCTTCTGAGATCTGAAAATGTTTACTAATATTGTTATGGAAGTTACTTCAACATTAATAATAATAATAATAATAATAATAATAATAATAATAATAATAATAATAATAATAATAATAATAATGCAGATAGAGACACAACTTTCAGGATCCGGAAAAAACGTAGTGGCAAACAATACCAGTTTTACGATGGCTGGACCGTGCATAGAAGAAACGAAACAATTTTGAAACGACAGCCAGATATTAACATTTTAAGAAAAGAATGCAGTTGTTATTGCTTGCGGTCTGTATTAACTTTTTTTCTTAATATTTGGCGAGTACATATTGTGTCGCGTAAATACCTGGTTGGCTTGACCACGTTGTATGGTCGAGACAAGAACAATGAGCTGATCCACAACTCTGGTGATCTAGTGAGCTGGCAAAACATGACCGCCCACGCTTACCGGCGTGGCACATGATGATGATGATGATGATGATGATGATGATGATGATGATGATGATGATGATGGTGGTGGTGGTGGTGGTGGTGGTGGTGGTGGTGGTGGTGGTGGTGGTGGTGGTGGTGGTGATGATGATGATGATGATGATTGTGTCGCGATTGTTAATAGTAATTTGAAGCGCATTGCTTCAGTTCGACATAATAGCAACTTTATCACATGTTTTCTCACAATTTCCATAACCCGCAGATTACAAGAAATGGCTTATGGAATGCCTAATATTTAATGGGAGCCATAATTATCGCAAGAGCCTTAACGACTGGCGAGTGCGAATATGCCCTTCCATTTCTTGCGATTTCCATCTGATGGCATTAGTTCGTTTGCTGACATCTTTCCGTGTCATGACAAAATACTGCCAAGACTCTTCTCTTGTTGTCTTCTTCTACATTTATTTTCATAAATCTGTCCAGGAGTAACAACATGTTGCATTAATTTTTTTTTCACATAAAGTGGCCACAATTGACGAATGGTGTCTTTTGATGTTTGTGGAAATTAGTTGTTGTGTCTTATGTCTTAGCCTCTTTCAAAAGATTGAGTTAATAATTGTTGGTGTCCATATATCACAATCAACAATGATGAAACTGAAAGTGTCACACACTGAATATCACCAACACTGGGGACTGTTCAAGGGAAGTCAGACGTAGACTCGTCCTAGCAATGCACAGGTTAAACAGTATTGAGAACCTCTGGCATAACACCAGCAAACATGTTCAAGTAATATTTTTGTTTGTTTGTTCGCATATCCTTTACATGACATCGCTGTCAACATCAGCATCTTTCAGCTGATTGTTGATTTCTTGGCAAGATTACGCTCAGTAGGTTTCTGAGCGACCGGCTCACATACCCCGTAAGTTACCGACGGGGTGAGAACCGCTACTGATTCTCTCTCACGTCACGTTACTGACGAGAATGTATGGGATTACGGGAAAAGACGTTAAACTTCTAGGCCAGGGAGACCGGCCAAGTAATATTACATATTATAAATAATCGCACAAGAAGAAATTCGAGGCTTTGGAGCTTAAAAGTTATAGAAAAGTTCTTAGAATATCGTGGACCAAGAAGACGACAAATGTTGATATGTTACCAGATCTGAACATCGACAACTGGTAAGATCGAGGGGAACAGACCACGGGAAAGACCTAGAAGCAAGTACCTGGATGGCTTGGCCTTGTGGCATGGTCGAGACAGAAACACGGAGCTGATCCACGACTCTGGTGATCGAGTGAGATGGCAGAACATGACCGCCCACGCTTACCGGCATGGCACATGATGGATGGAACATCGAAGAGAACTGGCTGATGGAGCCTAGTGTCTCGAAAACGTAAATAATTTGGCGATATTAAAAGTCACAGTGGATTGCAAAGAACAGTGATGGAAGGTATGCCTCTTGGACGAAGTGGCAGGGATCTACCAGCACGAAGATGGACACGGAACATTGCAGGAGGCTGTTTGTGGCAGGATAAATGGCAAGAGATAGAGAAACTACTGCTCGCCGTGGTGAGGGCGACATTCTGCACGTGATTTGGTACACGATGAAGAAATATTCAACATTCTGTTTATAATGCCGCATTTCGGGGGCCTAGGGGAATATTTCTAGAAAGTTTTCTAATTTTCCAAAACTCAAAGACGTGTCCTAAAACTCGTTCTATGTAACATGCGAGAATACCTTGCATAAATGCCAGTGACGTGAACTTATTGCATGCTATCATTCGTTTTGGGTGCTTGTTTTATTATCATCTTTATCTATGTAATACAAATTCCATTTGATGTTATCCAAGTGCCAAGATACTTCAATGTCGTTAAGAAAAGAAAATGACAACTGTATTCATTTATATATATAGATAAGTATTCCACCCATTGTTACATTTCAAGTTCTGTAGTTTTTTGTTTTTTTAATTAGGGACGCCTTAGATTACAGATAATTTGCCAATGGCAAATGTCACTTACAGCACCACACTGGCATAGAGGTTAGTGCATGTGCTCGCCCAGTCATTGGTCTGGTTTCAATCCCCATCAGAGACAAGATTATTTTCTTTCGAACAATACGGCTGTACAATCGAGGCAGCCTCATAATAATGGTACCAGACGATTATCACACTTTTATATAATTGTGTGTGTTAAGGAAAGGCGAAAAGAAAGGGAACTGGCCACCCCATCTCATGTATGGTGGCCTAGAATATGTGAAGCCATAATACTTCACATAAACCGGCGCGGTGAAGGGTTTACGGACGCAATTCGTAATCCAGCATACCGCGTTCGAAACACAGCTGCTGGCGATTTGGCAGCAGACCGCCTTGCGTTGGTTCTCATACAATGCAGGTCATTCAGAAAGTAATGGCAAACTACTGAACGTAAACTTGCCAAGAAATCGCAAACAGCCAATTAAATGCTGGGGTTGACTGCAACGTGCTATTTTCATTGTAGCTTTCAGATGTTACTCACTGTCTAAATGAAGCTGAACCAGCTTGTTCCTGGCCCTGGTCAGATCTCCATTGTCAGGTAGATCGTGCTGTTCAAACTCCCCAATGGCGTTCTCCAGTGCGTCAATGTTGTCGTTGTTGGTTGCAGCAATCAACTGTCTCCTGATTGTGTCATCTTTGGTGTGATGTTTGACTTCCTCCTGCAATTGTTACATGAACACAATTGTTACATGAACACAATTGTTACATTAACACAATTGTTACATGAACACATTTGTTACATGAACACAGGACCAGGGCCAGGAACTCCGCCAGGACTCCTGCAATTGTTACATGAACACAATTGTTACATTAACACAATTGTTACATGAACACATTTGTTACATGAACACAATTGTTTAGGGAACTCCGTGACGAAGTGGTCAAGCCATCTGACTCTGCCTCCGAAGGTTGTGGGTTCGATTCCGGGTCACTTCCTTCGGTTCATGGGTGCATTTTTTCGGAGAACTCCCCCCCCCCCGTGGAGTCGTCGCTGGAGCTACGGAGTTCGTGCCTTGTGCGACGCTTTCAGCGCTGCGGAAAGAGACTGGACGATAAGGAATTAAATCCGATGCAATGAAGTCGACCCTGTCGACTTTTAAGCGACAATTTTTTTTACAATTGTTACATGAACACAATTGTTACAATAACACAATTATTACATTAACAAAATAGTTACATTAACACATTTGTTACATGAACACAGCTGACAGTAACATCAAAGTGCACATAACTAGCCTGAAACACGTCAATGCATTTAAGTGCTTGGGTACTTTCATAACAACAAAGGGAGGAACAGTTGGCCGATTGGTTTCAATGCCATGTTCTCCTTCGGGAAACCCGGGTTCAAATCCTCGATTTTTAATGTTGGGGGAAAATGGAAAAGCCTTAACCTGCACAGTTCGCAGCAACTGCACTAGCTAGGAGGACTTAATTCCTCAGGCTCAAGACCCTCCTGTCCTACACCGCAAGGTACTATAGGCAGTGATTGACAATTTCATGACATATAACAACAAATGAAATATATGAGGAGAAATCATTAAATAACAGGATTTTTACGAAAAACTTTTTTTTTTACACTATTGCGAAAATGTGAGAGACGAATGTTGCGAATTCCTTGGACTGCCAGAGTAACTAACGATGACTGCCTGAAACAGGCTAATGAAACTAGAACATTATATACAACAATAAGACAGAGACAAACATATTTCTTCGGTCACGTGATGAGAAGAGAGGCATTGGAGAACATCGTAACAACTGGAAAGATCGAGGGGAAGAGAGGCAGAGGCAGACCAAGAGAAATTATGCTGGATGGATTGAGACGGTGGCATGGAGGAATATCAGCAGCAGAGTTGATCCAGAAAACCAAAGACCGAGACCTGTGGAGAGCCATGAACGCCTACGCCAGCTGGCACGGCACTTGATGATGATGATGATGATGATGATGATGATGATGATGATGATGATGATGATGATGATGATGATGATGATGATGATGATGATGATGATGATGATGATGATGATGATGATGAGTGCGAAACAGCAATTCTGTGCGTTATTTCTTAACGTGGCCCTCCCTGCCTGACAACACACTTAGTCCACCTGTCAACTATCTTGTTGAAGCCTTCTAGGAACAATGGTTTTGGGTGTGGCCGTTAACCAATTTTGCACCGCCTCTATTACCTCCTTGTCATCTGCAAACCTAAGACCCCGCAAATGTTCTTCCAAGGCATGAAACAATAGTTTGACTTTTTCTCATGTTAGAACATGTATAGTAAGCAAAGCTGAGGTTTAATACGCCTTAAGGCGAGTTGGTGCTTGACCTATATGTGTATAGACTAATCGGCACTCGGTGGGTGATGTGGTCAGGCGAGTGTCTAGTCACTACGCTCTAACATAGTACAGTATTCTACAACAGCTTTATGGCTTGGTTCCGTCGTCCAGCTACTGGGTTAAGTGCGTGGAGCGACACTGTGTGCTGTGGATTGTATGTGGAGTGCTCTTACATCTCTCCGAGGTGGTTTGTATTGTGAAATGCACACTTAAAAAATGGCGACAGGCCGGTTGCTAAAATAGATCGTTTTGCCTTATGCAGCAATGTGTGTGCAACTGCTGGTTTTCTAGTGACAGTCGCTTCCATCGATGATGAACTGCAATTTTAGTGGTGGACTGTTCTGTTGGCAATCTGGCAGCGGCCTTATGCATGTATGCTTGTGCGTGCTGTTGGTCTATTGGGACTGCTGTCTGTTCCACCTTTCATATGGGACACTGAGGAGCATTTCTAGTGATATTCACTGGCACAGGAACGGAGAATTATTTGATAACCCTTTGCCGTGAAGTTCGAATTGTGACTAACTGACTCTATCACTTTCTTTATATACTGCACAAACAGGGATATATTAATTCCACAAATGTGGGTCCTTGGAGACGAAGACATTAATGTCATCGAATCACTTCTAATATTTAGCTATGTCATTTCGAAAAACAACTACTGTCAAACACTTACATTTTCCTGAGGTATTCTAATTCAGGTATTGGTTAATGTATGCAGCAGATTTTGTTTCAAATAAAATATAGAGTTTCTGATAAACTGATAATGCTTTCCTAGGTGTGGGGAAATTATTGGGCGATTTGAGATGTATATGACTCTGATGTGATAGAGTCGTGCCTCATATTGACCAAGACCTTATTGCAATTGGGCAGACTCCGGTGTAACTAGTGAAATAAGGATCGGTCATAGTTTCCGCTGTGATGGGTTGAGGATTCAACTAAGCAAGCTATGCGATTATAGGAGATACACATCAGTCACCCACAATGATAGTGGACAATCAGTATGAATGTCTTGTACACGCCGATTAGAAAGCTCACTAGTGTGATCTGAGTGAGTGTTATAATTCCCTACCAGGATGGAATCCAAGGCGTCATAAAACAATACTGCTACTCAATAAGTATCTAAACTCGATTATGTCCACAGTCTACCAAAGCAACCATGTGCTGCAGACAGAGGCAATTAGACGTTGTGCTCATCACAACAATCAGGAAGCCAGGAACACACGAAATGGAAGAAAAATGTATATACCTGCAAACCAATATTTTGATGGAATCTCAGTCAGACAATTCATTTTAAGTGACGAAAAGAAGAAGACTGAGAAATCACAAGTGCCCAATTCTTCAAGTTGTACACAAGTAAACAACTCGAATCGATGACGCTCTACAACAGCAGCAGCATCTGGCGATGTCTTTCTTGGTCTTCTTCTCACCACTATGTACCAACAGATGGTACAAAAACACTTTACCATACAAATCATAAAGAATAATCACACAGGGCCTATAATGGAAGCAAAGAATAGTAACATTGTAACCTACCTTGCATATCGTAAGAGGTGACTAAGGAGAGTTGGCGGGATGGAGTTTACTTCCTCCTGTAAACAACTTTAGCTGCAAAATCCACCGAATCATGACAAAGTCTACAAAATCCACCGAATCGTGACAAAATCTACAAAATCCACCGAATCATGACAAAGTCTACACAATCCACCGAATCATGACAACGTCTACAAAATCCACCGAATCATGACAAAGTCTAAAAAATCCACCAAATCATGACAAAGTCTACAAAGAGTTAGGAGAGAGTTGTTTGGGAGGCCTGTTCTCCACTGGGATATAAATACGGAGAAGGAGGAAGAGGAGAAAGAGAGGAAAAAAGATTAGGAGACTAATCACCCAGATACTTACTTTTGACGGAGGTACAGTGGCAACATTCTTTTGCCAGTTTTCATCAACCAAAAGATAGTTGGCTACCACCATGAAGTCTCCACGGTCGTTTTCTTTACGGACAGCAATCTGAAACACGAGAGAGAAATACATACTGTTGTCAATCATTGGAGTTAGGGATAAAAGAGAGAAATACATACTTTTGCCAATCATTAGAGTGAGTGATAAAAGAGAGAACTACATACTTTTGCCAGTCATTTGATTTAGGGATAAAAGAGAGAAATACATACTTTTGCCAGTCACTTGATTTAGAGATAAAAGAGAGGAACACATACATTTGCAAGTCATTAGAGTTAATGATAAAGAGAGAAATACATGCTTTTGCCAGTCATTAGAGTTAGTGGTAAAAGAGAGAAATGCATACTTTGGCCTGTCATTTGATTTAGAGATAAAAGATAGAAATACTTACTTTTGTTAGACATTTGAGTTAGTGATAAAAGAGAGAAATACATACTTTTGCCAGTGATTAGAGTTACTGATAAAAGAAAGATATACATATTTTTGCCAGTCATTATAGTTAGTAAAAAAGAGAGAAATGCATACTTTTGCCAGTCATTAGAGTTACAGATAAAATCGGCATAATAAAACTTAGGTTACGCCCATAGGTGCATCGTCTCCTTCTGCAGATGTCTTCAGGCGTAGCTCCAGGACGTTGCAGTAACACACTGGTTGTAAGCACGTCGGATTCGTCCCCTTATATGTCGCTGTTTGCTGGATTCACACTGAAATCTGCACTCACGCATCCCTGAATGTTGTTTCATTTGTTGCTGAGTCGTCACGTTCTAGTCCTTCGCTAAATGTTGTCCAGTACCCCTGTTGAATGTTTCAACAATTGGCATACCTCAGAAGTCGGAGTGGATTCGTCCTATGCCGAGGGACACTGGTAATAGATAAAGCTAATCTATACACACAAATCAGTCTAGTGCACTAAACGTAGTAGCTAGTAGACTACGCTTGATTTCAAAGCGGACGCGAGAAAAAGTAAAACTATTGACACACTTGAAACCAACCAACCCGCTAGGTAGCCGCACTCCAATACGACCCGGACAGGCTGGAACCACAGAACAACACGACCAGGACAGACTGGGACCACACAGAACACCATGAGTTGACAGACTGGGACCAAACAAATCACCATGAGTTGACATTCTGGGACCACACAGAATACCATGAGTTGACATTCTGGGACCACACAGAACACCATGAGTAGACAGGCTGGGACCACACAGAATACCATGACACAGACAGGCTGGGACCACACAGAATACCATGAGTTGACAGGCTGGGACCACACAGAATACCATGAGTAGACAGGCTGGGACCACACAGAATACCATGACACAGACAGGCTGGGACCACACAGAATACCATGAGTAGACAGGCTGGGACCACACAGAATACCATGAGTAGACAGGCTGGGACCACACAGAATACCATGACACAGACAGGCTGGGACCACACAGAACACCATGAGTTGACAGGCTGGGACCACACAGAACACCATGAGTTGACAGGCTGGGACCACACAGAATACCATGATCCGTACAGGCTGGGACCACACAGAATACCATGACACAGACAGGCTGGGACCACACAGAATACCATGACACAGACAGGCTGGGACCACACAGAATACCATGACACAGACAGGCTGGGACTATACAGAACACCATGGGTAGACAGGCTGGGACCACACAGAACACCATGACACGAACATCTGGGACCACACAGAATAGCATGAGTTGACAGGCTGGGACCACACAGAACACCATCAGTTGACAGGCTGGGACCACACAGAATATCATGACACGGACATCTGGGAATACACAGAACAGCATGAGTTGACAGGCTGGGACCACACAGAACACCATCAGTTGACAGGCTGGGACTCCACAGAACACCATGAGTTGACAGGCTGGGACTCCACAGAACACCATGAGTTGATAGATTGAGACCACACAGAATACCATGACCCGGACAGGATGGGACCACACTTCAACTATCATCGTGCATGGTTGTTTCCTGATGTTGTCAAATTTTATCGTGTGCGTATAATAACAAAACTATGGTTTTTCGCTCGATAACTTACATTATAATTCAGCAAATTCCACTACCCTTCAGCCATCTTCTTCTTACAGCCAATGCCGTGTGAAGTCGGTAATCATGCTTATCCACATCCTTCTGTCTCGCATACTGCCAAAAATTTCTGATTCAGCCATTTATCGTTGTGAATTAACGCACTTCAAGATATGACCATTATGCTTTTTATGGGTCCATAGTATCCTCATCGTTCTTCTGTATGCCCAATGCGTCTTAAGGCGTGCCAAAGGGTCCTTTACTTACGTGCTACTTATGACTGCACGCAAGTGCAATGTGTTGGTCACAAGTGTAGTACCCACTTAGCCACCCAAACTCCATAAAAGTAATGGATTTAAATTAAGCGTTCCAACACTTTCAATTTTAGCTCTTTCAGTACCAAACTGTTTTCGCAACAGATACCCAGGGTGGGGGAAATATCCACAATGAGAAATTACAAGTGCGTGATTTTCGAAAGGTTAAATAGACAACTAAAAGGTACAACTGGGGAAGCCAGAATTTTTGGTAATCTCTGACCAAATGCAGAAATTGAGAAAACGTTGTCACGGCTGGGATTCACGGGGACAGAGCTAATTATACTTCAAACAATGCACTGAGACTGTCGAGTTAATTTGTTGTTTAAAAGGGGTGGGGAAAGGCGGGGGGGGGGGGGGTTAAATGCAAGAGGATCAGCTTCATTACATCCAGTTTTATCCCATATGGCTAGTTCTCTTTTCGCATGCCGAAAGCGTCGCACAAAGAACGAACACCGTTAGCCATAGAGAAGACCTCCAGGAGTCTCTGAGAAAACTGTACCTGTGAACAGAATGACAGACTCTGGAAATGATTCCGCGACCTTCGGACCTCGAGACAGGCGGTTTAACCTCTTCGCCATGAAAGTTTGAAATAAAATATATCTACCTTTCCCCAGTTTTTGGCTGCTGTATTATATTATCTATCTACTAATGTCCGTAATTACAAAGCGTGATAATAGACATAAAGTTTAACACATGGGCATAAACACACCTCTAAGCCAAACTCAAGAGGAGATTCTTCTGGAACATCCACGATGACATCAAATTGGCTTTCGTTGTTTCTGATAGACACACAGTCCGCTAATTTGTCTGAGTCCTGCTTGTTATGGGTCAATGTTGCCTGGACATCCAGCTTCTGCATGCACGTGAATGAGAAATGTTTCTTTTGACCCGATCTGACCAAAATGATACCCATATCTGGATCAGGGTCAGATATACCATATCGATCAGCTGTTTGCAAAACACCGAAACCTTCAGATGGGTTTAAAGGGAATGGTTGGGGTTCCTTGCCCCGATGCTTACACAGAACGCGAAAACTAACCAGCCTTGGTTTGCTGTTGTTTAAACCACCAAAAATATCCAAGTTGTACCAGCCTCGATCTGGGAATCTGACAACTAGAGTCTTTGTTGTTGACGAGCTTGCTGTAGCAACAAAGTCCTTCATATTTACATCTCTTGTCGTCCGATCATTATCTTTGTCTATATCCCGTTCTACTTCGGCATCTATTGTTGTATCTGCATATTTTTCGTGGTCAAATCCTACAAGTAAATTGCAAGTCTCACAGTTTATGATGGCGTTATATGTATTTGGTAGCATAAGGCCGCCGCTGAAGTAGGCCTCTGTAAAGCTAGGACTATTCAGAAATTTCTTCTCACTCCACGGAAGCTTTAGGAGTTGCCAATCCTCAACGTCAGGTTTGCAGAAACAGATGAAAGCGTCGGGGTCTGTCAGCCAATAAAATTCTTCAATGCTAGAACGTTTTGTCCCCGGAGGTGGGCGTAGCCTGCAATAGTACAAATTAAAACTAATCAGATTTATTTTTGAAATATCATCTGAACAATGTATGAAACATATTCTATCGTATCTGTTTTCTTTGTCTACTTGAAACATTAACAGCAATATTTGTATCATGTTACTGATTGTTTCGCTACTTTGTTGTCCCTTTCCTTTACTACAATGTTTTTAAATCTGAAATACTACTACACTATTCGGAACGCTAGTGAAGTAAAGTAAAGTAAAGTAAAGTAAAGTAAAGTAAAGTAAAGTAAAGTAAAGTAAAGGACCCCGTTCACGCCATAAGGCTTACTAGACATATGGTTTAAATGAAGTAGTAAACTTTTCGTGCCATGAAACGCTCTTAATACATGGTTTACATAAAAGTTTAGTATATGACTCTTGTCAACATCTTGAGGCATATTTGATATAAGGTAAATGGTAACATATTTGATATATGGTAACATATTTGATATATGGTAACGTATTTGATATATGGTAACATATTTGATATATGGTAACAAGTAAAAGGCTCTTTGCCACAACTTGAGGAGTACTGGATAGATGGTGCTATACTTGTATAGACCAATCAGGATTGCATTGGTCATGTGGTCAACTTCATGCCAGCCGCCTTTACTTCCCAGGACACTTCCCTGTACACCGGGTTGGTTTTTTTTTTAATGCGCTTCTATGGGGATTTGAACACATGAACCACGGCTGCCAGGGTGGCGTCCCAGCTACTGCACTACCACGGCTGCCAAGGTGGCGTCCCAGCTACTGCACTACCACGGCTGCCAGGGTGGCGTCCCAGCTACTGCACTACCACGGCTGCCAGGGTGGCGTCCCAGCTACTGCACTACCACGGCTGCCGGGGTGGCGTCCCAGCTACTGCACTACCACGGCTGCCAGGGTGGCGTCCCAGCTACTGCACTACCACGGCTCTGTTGGATCGCTATAAATATTGAAAATAATGAAGATATTAACAATTGGCTAACTACGTGTACGCAATATCACTTTCCGTATTTTCAATGAAGCAATGTGTAATAAAAAGTCATAGTATTATATGAATTGTCAGGGTGAGATATATGATTACAAATCAAACTGATTATACTACAGAAAAAAAAATTACAACAACTGAATAATATTCTTGAGAGAAATTCTCAATGTATCAAGATAGAGAGAAAATCAGAAATGAAGAAATCGGGACTATAGTGATGGTTATAGCAGCGCTAGATTTCATTAGAAAAGAGCAAATTAAATTGATCGGCCATATAAACAGGTTACTAAATTACAGTATACCACAATAAGCAATGATGAACAGACCAAATGGAACCAGAAGAAGAGGACAACCATGTAAACGATGGACAGAGGGAATAACATAGTCCATGGGAATCTCGATATGTGAAGCCCATAAACGGGCACTCTCCCGCTGTTTATGCTTCACCGCGACACTGCAAGGCGCAAGAGGGGTTTGATGAGATGGTGGATGGGCACACTCCCGCTGTTTATGCTTTACCTCGACACTGGAAGGTACAAGAGGAACATGATGAGATGATGTACTACAGCTGCTCTTACCCATTGTCATATGTTTGTTTTTCCTGAAAGAAAGCCCACAACGGATGAATCAACCTCCATCCATCAGCGGCATATACTGCGTTCCAGACACTTTCCAGGTTGGAAGTATTTTGCTGCCCGATGAAATACTTGTCTCCCTTGCCTACGCCTCTGATAACGTTACAGGGAATTCCCGCTGCCCTGTGGAAATAATGACCAGAAGCGTAAACTAAATCATTAGTAGGAAGTATTTGACCCTTCTTAGGTTTTGCTAAATTTAACATTAATTCAGCCATCATTGGTTTTTCATCTAACGCTTTATGGCGGCCGTGGCTGAGAATTTACCTTGTCCGTCTTAGGCTCAGAAGGTCGATTTCAAGACAAGTTTGGGAAATTTCCCAAGCACATTTGATTATTAACTGATCCCGTGCCACATAAAAAGTTGGTTTGGACCAAACATGGTACACAATCAAATGAACAAACTCGTATTATAATGTAATTTCCATTCACTGTTCATTGAATTTGCGTAATATGCCACGAAACAAACACATAACACGATGACTATAGTTTGGCGATATATCGTCCCTCTATCCAAATGGGAGATCATATGTGGTGATATATTGTCTTTCAAACACTGAATCAGCTAATATCATATTTCCACATAATCTCTTGGATAGGGGTGAGATAATGCTAGCCTTCTTGGATAAGGGCATAAGACAAGTCTCGTGTGCAGGTTGTACACGGTAAAAATCCCAAGGTAATTAAAACACGCAAATAGTAGGCGTAAACACGCCTCACTGGCAAAATTGTTAGGAAAGAACACATAACCATAAGTAGATAGACCTTCGATGGAATTGTCTAGAGCAGGGGTGGGCAAACTTTTCGTGGGGAGGGCCGCATTGACAAATGTAAAGCTAGTGGCGGGCCGCATATATATATATATATATATATATATATATATATATATATATATATATATATATATATAGAGAGAGAGAGAGAGAGAGAGAGAGAGAGAGAGAGAGAGAGAGAGAGAGAGATCCATTTTGTTTACAGCAAGCTATCACAATAACTATTTATAGGTTATTAAGCAGTATCAATTGGCACCTTGCCGTCTTGACAGACGATAGTTTGTGCTTTAAAAAGGCATAATAACTTCTACCTATGGCGGTAGCGAATGTGACTGATAAGGCCAATTCGTGCTGTAAATGTTCTTTCACAGTGGGTGCATGTGAACACGTGGTCATTTCCACCATCATGCACCATCTTACGTCTCACACGCTCGGTGTGTGACTTATCTGCAATAATTTTCTCTTTTGTCTTTATTCCATTTCTGATGTTTGCCCTCCATGCAACACGTTCAGCGGCGACTTGCTCCTACAGTGCATTATCAATGCCTGTATCATTCATGTCCCGCTTACACACATCTTTGTATCGTAGTAGAGGCCGACCCTGAGATCTCTTACCCATCTGTAATTCACCAAAAAAGATGTCCTTTGGTATTCTACCATCATCCATCCTCCTAAGATGTCCTATCCATCTAAGTCTACGAAGACTGAGCATGGAATAAACCGTCACACAACCTGATCTTTCCAATACTTCAGTATTTGTGATTTTGTCTTGCCATTTAATACCAAGAATTCTTCGCAGAACCGCATATGAAAGCTGTTTAAACGTTTCTCTTGGTGTGAGTAAGTTGTCCAGGTTTCACTGCCATAAAGAAGAGTACTAAGGACACAGGCTTGATAGACAAGGACTTTTGTTTTGGCAGTAAGCTTCCTATTCTCCCAGACTCTTTTTCTTAACCTGTTCATTGTTGTTGCTGCCTCACCAATCCGGATGTTGATTTCCTGATCTAGGGATAATTTGCCATATACCACTGATCCTAGATATGTAAAATGGTCTACCATCTCTAGTTCGGCGTCGTCAATAAAGATTGATGGTACCCCATGTGCACATAATCTGTGTCTTCTTTTTGTTAATTGTTAAACCAAATTCAGAACAAGCATTGGAGAATGCAGATAGTAGACATTGCAATTCTTCCCCGGAGTGGGTCGTAACTGGAGCATCTGATTAAATCAAATTAAGCAGTATAAATCAAATTAAGCAGTATAAATAATTAATTATTGCAATTTTATTTTACTTATACACTTATACATTATATTTGACAATATGGACAAAAACTTTTACTAATTTGTTAACACGATTTTACAGCTTGTTATTATAACAAATATTCTTTATTATCTATCAATGGCTTTAATGTAGACACACAGCGACTACATTGTCACTACAGTTGTTGATTTCTAATGACATGTATGTAACTGCTTGCAATTTTTGACAATATTCTTGAAATCTGGAGCAAGTTTACTTGTTGAAATTCGCATGACAGCATGCAAGTTGCAGTCCGACAATAAAGACCTATTCTTAGATTTGTTGATCTTCAAGCAAGAGAATGCTTGTTCGCAAATGCATGTTGATCCAAATAATGATAAACGTTTAGCTGCAAAGTTTTTCAAGTTGGGAAATGATTCTTGTGATAAAGATCCATAGAATTCCAGCCAACCATCTGTCTTGAATTTCTCTTTCAGGTCATGATCTGCTTGTAAGTCAAGCAGCTCCAACTGTATGTCCTCTGTGGTTGTATCAGCTTCTGCACTAAAAGTTGAACTTAGAATATTGAACTATGGCTCTCATTTCTTGAAATCTTGGAATCTCCATCAAAATTCTTCAATCAATGCATCTAACTGGGCTTTGTATTTTTCAGTCATTTCACCAGAAATGGTTTCTTGTTTTAGCAAAGGGAAGTGACACAATCTTTTTTCACTTGCTTGTCTGGAGAACAGTGAGAGTTTTGCCTGAAATGATTTTACATATACATACAATTCATGTGCAAACACATCATTGCCCTGAAGTTTGACATTCAGTTCATTTAACATTTCCATAATTTCAATGGCAAACATAAAGTCTAACTGCCACTCGTTATTGACAATGTTAGTATTAAGGTCACATGCAATGCCCTTCATCTCTAGGAACATCACTATTTCTTCTCTGAGTTCCCACACTCGCCTCAACACCTTGCCGAGACTCAGCCATCGAACATTGGTGTGGTTCAGGACATCGGAATGTTCAATTTCCAAATCGACAAGTAATGACTTGAACTGTCTGTGATTAAGTCCTCTTGATCTGATGAGTTTGATGACACTGACAACTGGGTCAATAACATGTTTGATATTCAAAACAGTTTTACACAGACTTTCTTAATGAATCACTCAGTGAAGTGGTAATAATGTGTGGTCTGGATATTCTGCTTTAATCTTATCACTTATAAACTTTACCTGACCTACATTTTTTCCCGCCAAAGCACGAGCTCCGTCAGTTGTAACACTTGCCATCTTGTTCCAAACCAACCCAGTTCTTTTATACAGTTAGTAACAGCATTGAATATATCATGGCCTGTGGTTGTGTCTTTGAGTGACTCAACACTCAGTAACTCTTCAGTGAGTTTGAAAGAAGTGTTTATTCCACGTATAAGTATCAATAATTGGGCAGTATCATGTACATCGGTACTCTCATCCAATGCAAGAGAGTACCACAAAAATTGTTTACTTGCATCTTGAAGTTTATGCATCAAATTGTCACTGATCTTGTCAACATGTCTGACCACAGTTCTCCTTGATAAAGTAATGTTGTCAAATCAATTTTTTTTTTGTTCTGGACACATAATGTTTGCTGCATCTAGCAAACATTCCTTAATGAACTCGCCATCAGAAAATGGCTTGTTCTGTTTTACAATTCTGTGTGACAGCACAAGACTAGCTTCAGTTACGGTATCTTGAATTGAAGACTGTTTAGTGAAAACAGTTTGCTGTTTCTCCAAATTTTTCACCAACTCAAGGCATTTCCTTTCTTTCTCTTCAGTCGTTAAATTGTATCCGAAATCGGAATGTTTTGTTTGATAATGTCTTTTTAAATTGTACTACTTGAAGACAGCCACTGACTCACGACACAACAAGCAAACTGATTTGCTACCAACTTTTATAAAACAGTACTTAGTTGTCCATTCATCATTAAAAACACGGCATTCATCTTCAATCTTACGTTTGTTATTGACACTCATCATAACCGTACATGAAATTCTGTAAAATTCAACAAAATAACTTAAAAACGAATTAAAATTTTTCATTTCTAAATGCCCTCGCGGGCCGCATAAAATCACTCGGCGGGCCGCATGTGGCCCGCGGGCCGTAGTTTGCCCACCCCTGGTCTAGAGGAAGCATGTATTACACACATGTACGACGAAGTGATTAACGAGGTGTGAGGCATGTCCTTGGAAAGAGGAACGGAGAAGAGGAAGAACTAGAGCTTAATTCCCATGTGTGGCTAACTTGTAGTTGATATAGCCATGAGGCAGTCACCACACATTAGGTATTGTCTTCCATTTGGCCAGTTTAAATTCCGGCTGGGATGCGGCTAACTATTTATATGTTGGCTACTTTGTCCTCTGAAATCCTCTGAAGCTATGAGTGATCACCGCATGGAAATTCTGGTGGATGCTCCCGAACACTCCGCCCAAGGAAAAGGTAGTCAAGTTGATTTTAAATTCAGTGAAACTTCATCCAATGGCCTATCATGTGGAGACTTTTAACACCTACAAGTCTTTCGACGTTTATCTTTATCATCAGCCAGATGATGATCCTGGGTTCACATCCGCATCCGGGCGGCTTTTTTTAAATTGACCCGGCCTTCCAGATCAATTCAGCACAAACTGGGTTATCATCATCATCATCATCATCATCATCATCATCATCATCATCATCATCATCATCATCATCATCATCATCATCATCAAGTGCCAGGCCAACTGGCGTAAACGTTCATGTCTTTCCACAGATCTCAGTCTTTGGTATTCTGGATCAACTTTGTTGATGATATTCTTCAATGCCACCGTCTTAGTCTATCCAGCATCATTTCTCTAATTCTACTCCTGCCTTTTATTATTAAATCCAATGTTCTAGTTTTATTAGCCTCTTTCAGGCATTCGTTGTTAGTTACTCTGGCAGTCCAAGGAATTCGCAACTTTCGTTTAAAGAACCACATGTTAGTATTTTTCCGGGTACCAGGAACTATTCTAGGAAATTCAGGCAGTGACATTAGCCGCATCACCCACCGAGTGCCAATATGTCTATAAACACATGGATCTGCACCACGTGCCCAATGTGTCTTAAGTTATGTATAAAGGTCCTTTACTTACCTTTAAATTATAAGCTAGTTGCCCTGCCTCTATTGCTGTGATGTGTAAACTATCTGCTGTGATGTGTAAACTATCTGCTGTGATGTGTAAACTATCTGCTGTGATGTGTAAACTATCTGCTGTGTTGTGTAAACTATCTGCTGTGATGTGTAAACTATCTGCTGTGATGTGTAAACTATCTGCTGTGATGTGTAACCTATCTGCTGTGATGTGTAAAGTATCTGCTGTGATGTGTAAACTATCTGCTGTGATGTGTAAACTGTCTGCTGTGGTGTGTAAACTATCTGCTGTGATGTGTAAACTATCTGCTGTGATGTGTAAACTATCTGCTGTGATGTGTAAACTATCTGCTGTGATGTGTAAACTATCTGCTGTGATGTGTAAACTATCTGCTGTGATGTGTAAACTATCTGCTGTGATGTGTAAACTATCTGCTGTGATGTGTAAACTATCTGCTGTGATGTATAAACTATCTGCTGTGATGTGTAAACTATCTGCTGTGATGTGTAAACTATCTGCTGTGCTGTGTAAACTATCTGCTGTGATGTGTAAACTATCTGCTGTGATGTGTAAACTACCTGCTGTGATGTGTAAACTATCTGCTGTGATGTGTAAACTATCTGCTGTGATGTGTAAACTATCTGCTGTGATGTGTAAACTATCTGCTGTGATGTGTAAACTATCTGCTGTGATGTGTAACCTATCTGCTGTGATGTGTAAACTATCTGCCACATCTTCAGTCCATGTAAGTTGTGATCTTTTGTTCTCCACTTCCTTCCCTCCATAATTATCTTTTCTAGACTTTAATATCCTTGTGCGGGTCCAAAATATTTCATTTGTTCTCATTTTTGTTTGTCTTAATATCCAGTCTTTGTAAATTTTGAGTTGGTGTAGGATCGATCTGTTTGTTTCCCTTTCAATCCAGTGAATTGTTAATAGTTATGTGACGATTACATTTAAAAGTACATGAGTGCTTTTCCAGCTGATTTGCTAAATATAAGGGGTTTGGGGCGCAATTTGCAATCTCACAAACCGCGTTCGAAACACAGCTGCGTTCGATTTGGAAGTAGACTGTTGTGGGCTGGTTTTCTTACAGTGGTATGAGTGTCAGTCGTTCAGAAAGCAGCGGCATAATATTGAACGTAAACTTGGCAAGAAATTACAAACAATCCAAAATGCTGGGGTTGACTGCGAGCAATTAATGGATTTTAATTGAAGTGGCAATATTTTTGTTGAATAGTTCAGCTTGAATGATTGATCTCATTGCTTTAGTTTATGTTTGTAAATTACAAGTTGCAACGAAATATACCAGGCATTAAATTGTGCAGTATATTGTTGGTATCTTCGATATTCATATTCAGTAGGAGAAAACATTCTTTTGAATTAACGAATCCTTAAAACACATGCTTTCTATACCCCATTTGGGAAGCAGCGTGGCCGAATGGACAAGAGCCCTCGTTTTTAAACATCCAGTGTGCTGATGCCGAGGTAACGGGTTCATTCCCTACACCGGTCAGTTGGACTAAAATGTTTACTTCTCGTCCTTGACTTGGTGAAGTATATTACAAGTAACTCGGAAATCGGAGTGGGTTCGCCTGATGGCGATGGACACTGGTAATAGGGGAAGCTAATCCACACGCCAAAATCATTCTAGTCCACTAGAAGTTGTAAGACATGTATAGACTACGCTTCATTTGTATAACTCACCTGCACAGCAGAGCAAAGAAAGTCTCGTAAGAACCATTGTTTGTCTTGATCAGTTTCATATAACCCTTGGGTGTGTGAGGGTCCGTGACGCGATTGTAGAAAGACCCGTGGATATCCTGTAGATATAACCACACGAAGATGGCTCGTAGCTTCTGAAGGTCTGTAGTACAGCCAGCGGTCAACGCACTGGTCAGGGCGCCGTAGGTCGAGGTGTTGATGCTGGCTTGTTGCTAGAGGGTGCGATGGATAAATGACACTTTATTAGAAATATCGCTTGTTGCTAAGTGGACAAATTACACTTTATGGGAAATATCGATTATTGCTAGGGGCTTGGGTAGATAAGTTACACTTTACTGGAAATATGGCTTGTTGCTAGGGGATTGTATGGACAAATACACTTTATTAGAAATATCGCTTGTTGCTAATGGCTTATGTGGATAAAGTACACATTATTATAAATATCATTCTGTGAATTAGTATGTTAGAAACAGAGACATTGGAATAAGATTAACACAATTGCAATTTCAAATGCCAACGTTCCGATTTAAACAAACAAACAAACCCTTACGTTACAACTCAAAGCATAGCAAAGCCATATCCAGAAGCTGGAAGAATTAGTTGCGTGTCTTTAGACACGGGCATGTGTAAGGCTGTGGAACTAGTGAAAGATCGAGAATCTTTCAGGCTAACCGTAATGAGAGCAAAGATCTGCAAAGGGCCTGCTATATAATGATGACAATGATGAACATGGTGGTGATGATGATCATAATGAGGAGGATTATAACGATGATGACGACGACGGTGGTGATGATGATGATGGTGATGATATGGCATATATGAGAAAGAAATCAGGAAGAAGAGTAATGAGCAACAATCAACCCCACAACATGCGAAATATTATACAGTTGACTTAAGGTGAGTCAAGAACAGACAAGTCAGCACTCGTGGAATTCCCAAACGGCTCAGGCCTCTTTTTCAAAACCCAGCGAAGAGTCCAAATACTAATTGTGCAAGCTGCAGTCTGATTATCCTTCATTATGGCCTTTCCTCGGAGCACTGAGTTGTCAGCTAGATTATCTGGTCACTCCCCGGAGCACCATTCTCTCCATGCAATGAAAGTGTATCTGTTCTTCCACACTTGTTTTCTTCTTCTGTGTTCATCCGGAGTATTTCTTTGACGTAATTGCGTTGTGCCTGTTTACGGCAGAGCTGCGATATTTGCACCTTCCGGCCGACACATCCGACTTCTGAGGGCATTTGTTAACCGGGTTAACCATCTCGGGGTTCTTCACACTATACACATGATCCAAAAGGGCTCTTACAAATATTCTAATAATCTATAATCAATCAGGTGCCGTCTCCACAATGAAGGTTGGCTGCAATGAATTCCAACACACTGTCTCTGTCTCTCTCTCCCCCATCTCTCTCTCTCTCTCTCTCTCTCTCTCTCTCTCTCTCTCTCTCTCTCTCTCTCTCTCTCTCGCCCTGGCTGTACATTCTGTAAGATTAATGTTCGTCCATCTCTTGATATTATCTTCCCACTTGTACCGTTGTCTACCTCTTGCTCACTTGTCTTCAGTCTTGCCCCCCAGTATGGTTTTTATAAGTGTGTTGTCTTTTAACATGGCCGAAAAATATCTCACTTGCCTCTTTTTTTATTTCTTTCATCAACTCTCTTTTCATTCCCAGTTGTTCTAGAACCTCTGTATTTCATTGTTTTTGTTTCCATTAAATACGTCACATCCACATCTCCAGGACCTCTTTTCGACTTTCTTATTGCTTGTCCAGGCTTCCGCGCCATACAGTAGTGTTTAATATTCGTAACATTTGACAATTCTAATTGTTAATGCATTGTTAACCTCTCTAGATGTTAACTTGATTTCATGCTGCTGAAAGAATGTTTTACCATTCCTATTCTCTTTTAGATTTCTGTTTCACTTCTGCCATCTTCTGTTATTACATGTCTAATAAACTAATAAACCAACAACTATTGTATCAGTTACTTGAGAGTTAAAGAGTGATATGTAAATCCTATATTGTTTTATATGCTAGTGGGAACAGTGTACCGCGGTAGCACAGTGACATGGAGGGTTGCCTGCAGTGGTCATGTGTCAGGCGGATGTTTTAAAATTCATCTGGACTCGCATTTGGATGAAGAATGACCTGCTCGATGAATTGTATTAAAGTGTGGAAGAGTTGAGCAATTCGTCGACCTCACTCTCTCACCTGAGTCCATCTTAATCCAGTGGCAAGACAAGTCAAGACGACTGGAGACGAATACAGGTGCAGTGGATGACCAGGGCGCTCTACGTGCCTTGCCGTGCTCATTACGTTCCACAACGCTTTGCAGGTAAACGCCGTCTTGTCCGTTGAATCGTGGAACTCGCATAGAGCAGGTACTAGGGGATGTTCTGGGAAATATCGACTCAGCAATCGAGAGCCGGTTAGTCTAAACAAATGTGGGGCTAGCACCATATACCTAATGCTCCTCAACGCGAGTGAAAAGGTTCTTTACTTTACTAGAGGGTCTCTCTAGTAAACAGTTCTTATCCGAGAAGATAGGCGTTGGCGGTCGTGTTTTGCCATCTCACTCGATCACCAGAGTCGTGGATCAGCTCCATGTTTCTGTCTCGACCATGCCACGTGGCCGAGCCATCCAGGTATTTACTTATCGGTCTTTCCCTCGGTCTCTGCCCTTCGATCTTGCCAGTTGTCACCAAGTTCTCCAATTCATTTCTTCTCATAACATACCCAACAATTTTTTTGACTGTCTACGTCTAATGTCTCTAATCATTTTACGATCTTCATTTGTTTCTTGAAGGATTTGTTCATTGGCTTTTCTTTTTGTCTGTCCATGGTATTCTTTGCATTGTCCTCAGTAACCACATTTCCACAGCCATCAGATTTTTGTTCAGCTTGTCAGCTCATTATCCACGCTTCACATTCATTCAAATGTACATGCAGCACTTCAACACTCTTTTTCTCGTTTCCATTGATATCTTTTTATTGGTCAGTATGTTTCTCATCTCGACTAGAGACTAGAGATAAGATCCACTAACATAGGATCAAGTGGGAGAAAGACATTATTTTCTAATTATGTAAAATTCCATACTGTCCACAACGTTAATACTCCTAAGCGCGGGTAAAAGAATTCTCAACTTGTCTCGAGGAACTGACAACGAGCTACAAGTATCAGTTGTGATCAAGAATTAACTCATTCGGCTGCAACGTCCATAAAGCATATGGAACTAACTTTTTATCCCACACAGTTGTTCAATTCATTCACTCTTACCCAGTTGCGAGTTTAACCTATACTTCTTCTAGTGCTTTTATTGCGACCTATTTTTAGACACCGGAAAAAAACACTTGCAGAAGAAAATAATTATCTGGCTGCTGGGAATTCAACATCTACCACTGTTTGGTAACATGAGCGCTAATTATCATGCCACAGCTACTCCTGGTATGTGTTCTTCATGTGCCCATTGTGGTTAGCTAGTTAGTTAGTTAGTCGTGGTTCCAACTTCACGGCAACGGGTTGTCCCCATATTGCTCCGTTCCTGTGCCAGTGAATATCACACAAAATGCTCCTCACTGCCAAAAGTGAACAATGGAACAGACAGGAGTATCGGCAAGCCAACAGCCCGCACAGGTACACTGTGCATAATGCTGCTGCCAGAATGCCAACACAAAAGTCCTCCATGAAAAATACAGTTCATCGTCGATGGAAATGGCAGTCACCAGAAAGACTTCATTAACCCGGGTTTTATCCCATATGACTTGGTCTATTTCCACAGGATGACCCGCCGAAAGCGCCGCACAAAGCACGAACTCCGTACCTCCAGCGGCGACTCCCAGGAGTCTCCTGAAAAATGCACTCGTGAGCCGAAAAGGCAAACCAGTCAATGCAGCAACAGCCGGCCGCCATCGTTCCGAACATGCAGTTCACGCTACACACAACCGCGGACAGATGTAAAAGCATTCCACACGAAACTCACTTGCTCACAGTGTCGCGCCACGCACTCACTCAGTAGCAGGGCGACGGAACCATATCCTCCTCAGTCGCCTCCTACGACATGCATGGTAGGCAACAGTGTTACTATTCTTTGCTCCCCCGTATGGGCCCATTGTGGTATGGGGCGCCAACCACGCCGTCCTACCTTTTACTATCTCCTGCAGATCCGTCCTTGTTCCTCCCCATACTACTCATCTCTGTGTTTAATCCTCTTCACCGCGCTTTGAGTTTCTAGGGGATGTCTCCTATTTACACTATCCTTAGATGTTCTAAATGTGTGCCCTGCCCAGAGCAAGAGTGTTTTCATCATCTCTTAATTCACTGGAATTTCCTGATAAACATAAAGATTCAAAACAATGTTTTTTACTGTTATGAATTTGAATATTGAAGACATAAACAATAGATTGCACAATTTATTGGCTTGCATATTTTGCCAGGTGCACACTATAATACCATTAAATGTATTATTGTATATTAAATTGAACATGTTTGCATAAAAGAAGATTGCAGTATGCTTTTGACTAAACATAATCACAGGTTACTAAGATATGTCGAAGCATCGGCTATACACTCGGGTAAACTACAGTTATGTCAACAAGAAGACATGATAATCTGTTTAAAACTATTGTTGTGACATTGAAACATATGACTATGTGTTTTGTTTATTTCATTTTGAAGGATTCATTACACTATTTAATTAATTTTTTTTTAATTTTTTTATTGTGCACATGACAACATACAACGAAATATGCGTGGCAATAAATTGTGCAGTATATAGTTCGCGTTTTCAACAAAGATCGTGAGAAACATACCATGTAAACAGGAAGGCTTAAAAAAAGAGTCGATTAAAAGTCGACAGCGTCGACTTTATTGCACCAGGTTTTATCCCATATGGCTCAGTTTCTTCCGCAGCGTTGAAAGCGTCGGAAAATGCACGAACTCTGTAGCTCCAGCGACGACCCTCAGGAGTCACCGAAAAATGCACTTGTAAACCGAAGGATGCGGCCCGGAATCGAACCCACAACCTTCGGAGCCCTAGTCGGTCGGCTTGACCACTTCGCCGAGGTGGTGCAGTATTATAATGTAGCTTTGTTCACTCACCTGCCTGACTCTCCTATCAATGTCAGCGTAGTTTGAGGGATTGTAGATGTCCTTTTTTCTGTCGCGAGGAGGTGTTGCTTTAGGGTAGCTGCCATCCTCGTCTGGAACACTTATCTTGTTTAAGTTACAGAAAAGAAGATATTGTGATTAGAAACATGTTCCTCTGTTTAAAAATAAATCAAAGTAGCTTGTTTGGCGAAAAGTGGTATTAATTGTAATGTTTGTGTTTGTCAGTGGCGGTTGTCAGTGGGTGTCAGCTTGTGCGATCGCGTGTGGGACTTCTGTCCTCTTTATTAAATGGCTTCCTCAAACAATAGACAATATATTTAAGATGCTAATGTCCTTTTAGTAACTTTGTCTGTTGGTAGAAATAGTAGTAGTGGTGATGGTGACTGTGGCAGTGTTTGTAGTAATGTTTGTCATGATGACAAAGGCATTGCTAGCAATAATGATGGCTCGAAGTTTATAGTCTATAGGACATTGTCATAATCTTTAAAATGTGCAGGTCTAACGCTTTAAATTCTAACGGCAGTATCTGTAATGTGACTGTGAATATATATATATATATATATATATATATATATATATATATATATATATATATATATATATATATATATATATATATATATATATATATATATATATAAATTAGAATGTATGTATGTAAATATATATGTATGTGGGACGCAGAGGTGTTTCCAAGGCACCAGGGCCGGGTTATATACTGGCCAAGACCTATTGACGCGTCCTCGTCGAGCGTCCTGGGCAACAGGTCCCTTCGGGGTCCTGGCCAAAGTCAGTAGGATCGCCGATTCCTCCGAAGTCGGAGAGTGTCTGCCTGTACGGCGAGAAACCACCAGTCTGCACACCAATAAGCCAGACATGGGACAACGGATACTCACGCAAAACTCAGGTCCTGTATGACATCACACTGATGTTGGACAACAGGATGCCTTCATCCGACATACAGGACTTCGCGTTGGAGCTCAAGCCAACGAACACAAGCAAGCAAGCATATATGTATCCCTCCTCCTCCTCCTCTTTCCCCCCTCCTCCTCCTAATCCCTCCTCCTCCCTCCTCCTCCCTCATATTCCTTCCTACTCTTCCTCCTCCCTCCTCCTCCCTCTTCCTCTTACCTCCTCCTCCTCTCTCCTCCTCCCTCCTCCCTTTTCCTCCCTCCTTCTCCTCCCTCTACCTCCTCCCTCCTCCTCCTTCCTCCACATCCCTCCTCCTCCCTCTTCCTCCTCCTCCCTCCTCATCATTTTTCCTCCTCCTCCTCCCCCTCCTCCCTCCTCCTTCCTCCTTCTCCTTCCTCCTCCTACCTCTTCCTCCCTCCT